>CAJQUW010014156.1:0-365000 GCA_907163375.1 Prostheceraeus crozeri | reverse complement strand
AGGAAGTAAGTAAAATCTACGTGTGCTGAAGTTAGCAGGGGGCATGAGGTAGTTAAGCTCAGTGTAAGAAATAAACTTTCTAGATTTCATTTGTTTGAGTATTCTGACGATTTTCGAGCTAGTTTGTTTAGACAGAGGATAGTCAATTTTAGAATAATTATTAGTGTCGTTTAGTTGTCTATAGGCTTCATCTCTGTATTGTTCCCGCGTCATAATAACCCATCTTTGGCCTTTGTCGGCAGGAAGAACAACCGAATCAGACTTTATTCTCGAAATTTCAACACGTTGAGACTGACATAAGTTGGATTCTGGGAAGCAGGCAGGATAATCACTCAAAATCCTGTTAGTGGCCGCTATTATTTCATTCGTTAAAGAGTTAACCTTAGATGGAATACAGACCTCAGGGACCCATCGTTTGGACAATGAGGGGCCAAACCTATTCCTATTTCTTTCAAGATTATTACCCCATGTGAAACATTCGTTCCACTGAAATTTCCGAATGTAGTCCATAACTCCTGTCTTTATATCATTATGTGGTATCTCAGTAGGAGTGGGAACAAATGTTGCAGTATTGCTTAAAAGAGCAAAAGTTTCAAATCTAGGGGCAAACTTGTTTGTTACAAAAAGAACATTAGATAAAAGAATCTCGCTAAGTTTCTTATCTATGCCAAAAAATTATTTATGATGTCATGAAGGGCATCGGACGTGTCATGCGTAAGGCAGAAGTTGCTATCAACTTCATACTTTTCTGGAGGTGGAATAGCAAGACAGACATCCTTACATTTGTTACGCACATGGTCATTAAAAGACCGGATGTTGTTTGCTTCATCTACAGAGTAGGATGGAGCAACACCACCAAGTATGACCATCAGGTTGGCATTAGGATATCGATCCTGAGCGACACTAAGCAAGGCTCTGATGCCTTTGATATTGGTGACAGGTAAGTTCTTTCTGTCGGCAGGGCTAATGATGAAAATTACTGTTTGAATATCTTTATATATTTTTAGTAGGCCACTTATACAGGATTTGAAGTGAAATATCTTACCAGCTTCGTGTGAAGCGATGGCACAGTCGGCTCGCTTGAAGTTACGGATTGAGAAATCACCAAAAATGATGTGAGGCTTGTTTTCAGATGGTGATGAGAGTGTCAGTTGAACCGGCAGAGAATTAGAACGGCTTCGTCTTGGAGGTTGTTCGGGCACTGGATAGCCGAACAGGTCCACTTGTGTAGGAGAAGGTAGAGTCCTCTTCCTTGACAGTTCTCCGGGTCCAGATACGCCAGAAGCAGCAGGTAGGACTGCAGGCGTATTCGGCCCGTTCGAAGAACTCGTAGCGGCTTGGTTGGCTGCGGTTGTTGTAGCTGTGATGGTCTTGGTCGGCTGGTTTGGCATTGTAGGAGACGTCCCCGAAGAAAGATGGCTTGCAGAAGATACTGAAACAGCAGGCGCTTTCGGTATGCTCACCGGTGCGGCAGGTACCTTCGGTGGGAAGCCCCATGGAGTCATTGCAGGTACTGGAGATTTACTCGTAGAATTCGTAGAGCTAGCGAGAACATTCGCTTTTGTCGTAGGTATACAGCTCGTCAAAAACCCTGGTGCAGGAGCAGTCACGTCATTAGTGGGAGACGCTCTTGGATGATCTGTTCTTCTGGAGAGGGCTTGTCGCTGAGGAATCGGAACCTGTGTTTCCGGAGGACGATGAGAAGGACCGGGATGTAAAGGGTCCTGTATTGGGAGCCAAGGGTCCGGATCCAAGTCGAGGTCCACGTCAGACCACAGGTCAACATTAGATTGCATATCTCGGATAGAAGATATCGCGTCATCAAGGAGCTCAAGGGACAGCCTGTTGCCAAGCTGACGGCGGCTCCACTTGGTAACCAGAGAAATAGACTGCTCCAATATTGGCTTGGGCATTTTCATTGACGATATTGTTGATTTGGCAGCGTCAAAGACCTTTTTGTAGTGTTGGGCGATCGCGAACTGGACATCTTGGCACCAAGTACCAGCCAAGATTTGAGCTGTCTGTCGGAAACTCTCATCCGCGAAAGCAGGTCTCGGGAATTCTGCGAGGTCCCTCTCTTTTCTGGAGAAGGATATTGGCTCGTTGCTTATTTTTTGCAGATGGTGTGAGCATTTGATAAAGACAAAATAAGGCTTGGTGAGCGGGAACAGATCAGGAGGGATATGATGTGGGTGGCCCTCAAAGCGAATGTTCGAAGGATAGTCGTTTCTGTCTGAAAGCCTCCGATAATCTGCTTGGAATGGCCGTGATTCACACTCCACTTGTCGGTGGGTGGAGGACTCTTGCCAACGGACCGGCTGTCTGTGTTGGTGATTTGATGGTCTACCACGATTTTCAGGTGGCCTAGTTTCGAATCTGGACCGATGTGGTCGGACGTAGGAATCGGGATGATGGTTCATCCGATCGTAGCGTGTGGGTTGTTGATAGCTGAATTGGTGACCTTGTCTTCCATAATGCGCTTGCCGGTACATTTGTTCAAACAGTCAGGCTCCGAGCGAGAAGAGGGAGAAAGAGAGAGAGACGAGGGAGAGGGCCCCCGTCGTGCTACCCGCTCTGACTGATTGAAAAAACAACGTTGTTCGGAGAAGCTTTCGGGACTAACCTTCTTCAGCTCCGAACAAAGGCAAAAGAGTGCCCAGGAGATCAGACTCGGTCTTAAATAGGTTGCTGACCAGAGGTGAATTATTTTAACAACGATTTCAGATTCTTATTATTCTTAAACGCTATGTTCGTATTGGTTGAAAAGTTGCATTTGGTCTTGATCATGTTATAGATTCTGTAGGAACACTGGCTGAATGGTAGAATTAAGTTAGTTTCATTGTTCCTGGCCTGAACTATAGAGTTCAATCCATGTTCGCCGTATGTGCGTAAAGTGCGTAAAGAGAGAGAGAGAGAGAGAGAGAGAGAGAGAGAGAGAGAGAGAGAGAGAGAGAGAGAGAGGAGAGAGAGAGAGAGAGAGAGAGAGAGAGAGAGAGAGAGAGAGAGAGAGAGAGAGAGAGAGAGAGAGAGAGAGGAGAGAGAGAGAGAGAGAGAGAGAGAGAGAGAGAGAGAGAGAGGAGAGAGAGAGAGAGAGAGAGAGAGGAGAGAGAGAGAGAGAGAGAGAGAGAGAGAGAGAGAGAGAGAGAGAGAGAGAGAGAGGAGAGAGAGAGAGAGAGAGAGAGAGAGAGAGAGAGAGAGAGAGAGAGAGAGGAGAGAGAGAGAGAGAGAGAGAGAGAGAGAGAGAGAGAGAGAGAGAGAGAGAGAGAGGAGAGAGAGAGAGAGAGAGAGAGAGAGAGAGAGAGAGAGAGAGGAGAGAGAGAGAGAGAGAGAGAGAGAGAGAGAGAGAGATGAGAGAGAGAGAGAGAGAGAGAGAGAGAGAGGAGAGAGAGAGAGAGAGAGAGAGAGAGAGAGAGAGAGAGAGAGAGAGAGAGAGAGAGAGAGAGAGAGAGAGAGAGAGGAGAGAGAGAGAGAGAGAGAGAGAGAGAGAGAGAGAGAGAGAGAGAGAGAGAGAGAGAGAGAGAGAGAGAGAGGCAAGAGCCTGAGTCGCTCGCTCTGACGTCCTTTCAAAATCAAAAATCAAAAATTCAGCAGCTGTTTGATGGAGTAAATGTAAATGAGTACCGGTTTCGCGTAATGCTTCATCAGCTCAAGATACAAAAATGATGTTTGAAGCCGTTGGGACATGGACGCATGAGGAGGGTGCCTTGTTGATGACGAAGGCATTGATATCCTGTAGATTTGAGATCTGCTGACTTGAAAAGGTTGAGTCAATACCAGCCAGTTGGACACGGAGTTTGGCATTTGGGAAAACACGACGGGCTGCGCCTAAGACGCCTTTAAGAGTTGTCGAGGTAGAGATGAGTACGTTGTCCTTGTCGAGGGTGCTTAAGCAAATTGCGAAGCGCCTGACGTCAGGAGCTGGTGTGGTGATCGTAGAGAGAAATGTCTTGAAATGCCAAAGTTTGCCGTTGTTGTGAGCGATAACGGTGGTGTTGGAAAAGTTGATGTCTCGAAGATTGCTATCGCCAGCAACGACGTTTTCTTGCCAATTAGATATGGTGTCAGAAGGTTGTGATGGTGCGGCTGGAGAGTCGATTTTCTTGCCGAAGAGGCTTAGTTGACGTGGAGCGGACGGAGAGGATCGTGCGCGTTTTCTTCCTCTATTCGGTCGTTGAGGTAGAGGAGTATCTGGGAGGGTTGAAGTGGAAAAGACTGGAGGTGAGCAGATCGAGGGAGGCTCCGTCGTAGGAGTGGGATCCAAAGTTTGTGTAGAGGTAGAGGTGGTTTGTGTTGAAGTTGAGATCGAAGCGGTTTGTAGAGGGGGCTCATTGGTAGGAGGAGGGTTGAGGTGGTGTGGGCTTGGCACGCTGAGGGCGATGATTTGATTGGTGCGGATTTCAGCGATAGAAGAAGAGAGGACGTCGGGATGAAGTTTTCTTCCGAGCTGCCTCTTAGCCCACTTAGTGACCATTGAGATCGAGTTGTCGAGGACCTCGATTGGGATTTCAGTAGTCCGGATCTTGTCAAGTGCACAGGACTTGACCTCCAAGTAGTGGTCAGTCAGACCCTCTGTAGCTTGGGAGAGCCATGTGTCAGCAATTCGAGCAGCTTTTCTTCTGAAGGACTCAGAAGGGAAAGCAGGATGGAGGAGTTCACTCAAAACTTTAGCTTGCTTCAGAAGAGTCTTTGGTTTGTGCATTCGGAGATGGGACGAATGATGCATACATTTGATGATGGAGAAATGTGCTCGAGTGACTTCAAAGTACTGTGTAGGGATTGAGTTCGACGACGGTGGAGGAGCTTGTTCCAGCTTTGAATTGGGAGAGCGCGGTGTTGTGGAAAAGCCTGCTGTGAGGGGTTGGGAAGATTGAAAGCAGCGGCTGTTATGATGGTTGCGGAATCTCCAGGAGTTGGTTATTGAGGAGTTGCGGTTTGGTGTAGGTAGGATTGTGCGACGCATGCTGAATTAGATGAAAATAATTCAAGGACGAAAGGCACTGGACAGGTTGAGGAGAGAGAGGGAGAGTGAGAGGCAAGAGCCTGAGTCGCTCGCTCTGACGTCCCTTCAAAATCAAAAATCAAAAATTCAGCAGCTGTTTGATGGAGTAAATGTAAATGAGTACCGGTTTCGCGTAATGCTTCATCAGCTCAAGATACAAAAATGATGTTAAAGGAATGAAAATTCACATAAGTAAGGGTAGGAGACTAATTGGACAATAGGAGAAATTGACAATAGCACTGGGCGAGTTGAATACAATGACAAGTGGAGTTGAGTGTGAAGCTTAGTTTTTGAGGGGCAGATGAAAGGAAACGCTGAACAAAAGGCGTCAACGAGTTAAGAAAACAGAGTCGTCAAGAGATTTAGTAAGCAAACTCAAAGAAGAAGACATGAAGTCAAGAGGCTAGGAGAAGCGGCTCATTAAATAATTATTGAAATAGGAATGCGTAAAAATAAATTGAAAATTACTTACAAAAAGACCAAGATTCAAGAGGCTAGGAGAAGCGGTTCATTAAATAATTATTGACATAGGAATGCGCAAAACTAAATTGAAGATTATTTACAAAAGGACCAAGATTCAAGAGGCTAGGAGAAGCGGTTCATCAAACAATGTTTGAAATGGGAAGTGTGAAAATAAATTGAAGATTACTTACAAAGGACTAAGATTTTGTTTGGAATAGGAATGCGTGAAATAAATTGAAAATTAATTACAAAAGGAGAATTATGTTGTGAGAGAAGAAATCGGCAGACCTAGAAGGAAGATAGGGAAGAGGAGAGTGGAAGGAGAAGAAGATGAGGAAAGAAAGAGGAAATTGACGGAAGATTTTTTTTTGAAAATATTTTACGGAAGATATTTTTTGCAGATGGTGTGAGCATTTGATAAAGACAAAATAAGGCTTAGTGAGCGGGAACAGATCAGGAGGGATATGATGTGGGTGGCCCTCAAAGCGACTGTTCGAAGGATAGTCGTTTCTGTCTGAAAGCCTCCGATAATCTGCTTGGAATGGCCGTGATTCACACTCCACTTGTCGGTGGGTGGAGGACTCTTGCCAACGGACCGGCTGTCCTGTGTTGGTGATTTGATGGTCTACCACGATTTTCAGGTGGCCTAGTTTCGAATCTGGACCGATGTGGTCGGACGTAGGAATCGGATGATGGTTCATCCGATCGTAGCGTGTGGGTTGTTGATAGCTGAATTGGTGACCTTGTCTTCCATAATGCGCTTGCCGGTACATTTGTTCAAACAGTCAGGCTCCGAGCGAGAAGAGGGAGAAGAGAGAGAGACAAGGGAGAGGGCCCGTCGTGCTACCCGCTCTGACTGATTGAAAAAACAACGTTGTTCGGAGAAGCTTTCGGCACTAACCTTCTTCAGCTCCGAACAAAGGCAAAAGAGTGCCCAGGAGATCAGACTCGGTCTTAAATAGGTTGCTGACCAGAGGTGAATTATTTTAACAACGATTTCAGATTCTTATTATTCTTAAACGCTATGTTCGTATTGGTTGAAAAGTTGCATTTGGTCTTGATCATGTTATAGATTCTGTAGGAACACTGGCTGACTGGTAGAATTAAGTTAGTTTCATTGTTCCTGGCCTGAACTATAGAGTTCAATCCATGTTCGCCGTATGTGCGTAAAGTGCGTAAAGAGAGAGAGAGAGAGAGAGAGAGAGAGAGAGAGAGAGAGAGAGAGAGAGAGAGAGAGAGAGAGAGAGAGAGAGAGAGAGAGAGAGAGAGAGAGAGAGAGAGAGTTAGAGAGAGAGAGAGAGTTAGAGAGAGAGAGAGAGAGTTAGAGAGAGAGAGAGAGTTAGAGAGAGAGAGAGAGAGAGAGAGAGAGAGAGAGAGAGAGAGAGAGAGAGAGAGAGAGAGAGAGAGAGAGAGAGAGAGAGAGAGAGAGAGAGAGAGAGAGAGAGAGAGAGAGGCAAGAGCCTGAGTCGCTCGCTCTGACGTCCTTTCAAAATCAAAAATCAAAAATTCAGCAGCTGTTTGATGGAGTAAATGTAAATGAGTACCGGTTTCGCGTAATGCTTCATCAGCTCAAGATACAAAAATGATGTTTGAAGCCGTTGGGACATGGACGTATGAGGAGGGTGCCTTGTTGATGACGAAGGCATTGATATCCTGTAGATTTGAGATCTGCTGACTTGAAAAGGTTGAGTCAATACCAGCCAGTTGGACAAGGAGTTTGGCATTTGGGAAAACACGACGGGCTGCGCCTAAGACGCCTTTAAGAGTTGTCGAGGTAGAGATGAGTACGTTGTCCTTGTCGAGGGTGCTTAAGCAAATTGCGAAGCGCCTGACGTCAGGAGCTGGTGTGGTGATCGTAGAGAGAAATGTCTTGAAATGCCAAAGTTTGCCGTTGTTGTGAGCGATAACGGTGGTGTTGGAAAAGTTGATGTCTCGAAGATTGCTATCGCCAGCAACGACGTTTTCTTGCCAATTAGATATGGTGTCAGAAGGTTGTGATGGTGCGGCTGGAGAGTCGATTTTCTTGCCGAAGAGGCTTAGTTGACGTGGAGCGGACGGAGAGGATCGTGCGCGTTTTCTTCCTCTATTCGGTCGTTGAGGTAGAGGAGTATCTGGGAGGGTTGAAGTGGAAAAGACTGGAGGTGAGCAGATCGAGGGAGGCTCCGTCGTAGGAGTGGGATCCAAAGTTTGTGTAGAGGTAGAGGTGGTTTGTGTTGAAGTTGAGATCGAAGCGGTTTGTAGAGGGGGCTCATTGGTAGGAGGAGGGTTGAGGTGGTGTGGGCTTGGCGCGCTGAAGGCGATGATTTGATTGGTGCGGATTTCAGCGATAGAAGAAGAGAGGACGTCGGGATGAAGTTTTCTTCCGAGCTGCCTCTTAGCCCACTTAGTGACCATTGAGATCGAGTTGTCGAGGACCTCGATTGGGATTTCAGTAGTCCGGATCTTGTCAAGTGCACAGGACTTGACCTCCAAGTAGTGGTCAGTCAGACCCTCTGTAGCTTGGGAGAGCCATGTGTCAGCAATTCGAGCAGCTTTTCTTCTGAAGGACTCAGGAGGGAAGCAGGATGGAGGAGTTCACTCAAAACTTTAGCTTGCTTCAGAAGAGTCTTTGGTTTGTGCATTCGGAGATGGGACGAATGATGCATACATTTGATGATGGAGAAATGTGCTCGAGTGACTTCAAAGTACTGTGTAGGGATTGAGTTCGACGACGGTGGAGGAGCTTGTTCCAGCTTTGAATTGGGAGAGCGCGGTGTTGTGGAAAAGCCTGCTGTGAGGGGTTGGGAAGATTGAAAGCAGCGGCTGTTATGATGGTTGCGGAATCTCCAGGAGTTGGTTATTGAGGAGTTGCGGTTTGGTGTAGGTAGGATTGTGCGACGCATGCTGAATTAGATGAAAATAATTCAAGACGAAAGGCACTGGACAGGTTGAGGAGAGAGAGGGAGAGTGAGAGGCAAGAGCCTGAGTCGCTCGCTCTTACGTCCTTTCAAAATCAAAATCAAAAATTCAGCAGCTGTTTGATGGAGTAAATGTAAATGAGTACCGGTTTCGCGTAATGCTTCATCAGCTCAAGATACAAAAATGATGTTAAAGGAATGAAAATTCACATAAGTAAGGGTAGGAGACTAATTGGACAATAGGAGAAATTGACAATAGCACTGGGCGAGTTGAATACAATGACAAGTGGAGTTGAGTGTGAAGCTTAGTTTTTGAGGGGCAGATGAAAGGAAACGCTGAACAAAAGGCGTCAACGAGTTAAGAAAACAGAGTCGTCAAGAGATTTAGTAAGCAAACTCAAAGAAGAAGACATGAAGTCAAGAGGCTAGGAGAAGCGGCTCATTAAATAATTATTGAAATAGGAATGCGTAAAAATAAATTGAAAATTACTTACAAAAAGACCAAGATTCAAGAGGCTAGGAGAAGCGGTTCATTAAATAATTATTGACATAGGAATGCGCAAAACTAAATTGAAGATTATTTACAAAAGGACCAAGATTCAAGAGGCTAGGAGAAGCGGTTCATCAAACAATGTTTGAAATGGGAAGTGTGAAAATAAATTGAAGATTACTTACAAAGGACCAAGATTTTGTTTGGAATAGGAATGCGTGAAATAAATTGAAAATTAATTACAAAAGGAGAATTATGTTGTGAGAGAAGAAATCGGCAGACCTAGAAGGAAGATAGGGAAGAGGAGAGTGGAAGGAGAAGAAGATGAGGAAAGAAAGAGGAAATTGACGGAAGATTTTTTTTTGAAAATATTTTACGGAAGATATTTTTTGCAGATGGTGTGAGCATTTGATAAAGACAAAATAAGGCTTAGTGAGCGGGAACAGATCAGGAGGGATATGATGTGGGTGGCCCTCAAAGCGACTGTTCGAAGGATAGTCGTTTCTGTCTGAAAGCCTCCGATAATCTGCTTGGAATGGCCGTGATTCACACTCCACTTGTCGGTGGGTGGAGGACTCTTGCCAACGGACCGGCTGTCTGTGTTGGTGATTTGATGGTCTACCACGATTTTCAGGTGGCCTAGTTTCGAATCTGGACCGATGTGGTCGGACGTAGGAATCGGGATGATGGTTCATCCGATCGTAGCGTGTGGGTTGTTGATAGCTGAATTGGTGACCTTGTCTTCCATAATGCGCTTGCCGGTACATTTGTTCAAACAGTCAGGCTCCGAGCGAGAAGAGGGAGAAGAGAGAGAGACGAGGGAGAGGGCCCCGTCGTGCTACCCGCTCTGACTGATTGAAAAAACAACGTTGTTCGGAGAAGCTTTCGGCACTAACCTTCTTCAGCTCCGAACAAAGGCAAAAGAGTGCCCAGCAGATCAGACTCGGTCTTAAATAGGTTGCTGACCAGAGGTGAATTATTTTAACAACGATTTCAGATTCTTATTATTCTTAAACGCTATGTTCGTATTGGTTGAAAAGTTGCATTTGGTCTTGATCATGTTATAGATTCTGTAGGAACACTGGCTGAATGGTAGAATTAAGTTAGTTTCATTGTTCCTGGCCTGAACTATAGAGTTCAATCCATGTTCGCCGTATGTGCGTAAAGTGCGTAAAGAGAGAGAGAGAGAGAGAGAGAGAGAGAGAGAGAGAGAGAGAGAGAGAGAGAGAGAGAGAGAGAGAGAGAGAGAGAGAGAGAGAGAGAGAGAGAGAGAGAGAGAGAGAGAGAGAGAGAGAGAGAGAGAGAGAGAGAGAAGAGAGAGAGAGAGAGAAGAGAGAGAGAGAGAGAGAGAGAGAGAGAGAGAGAGAGAGAGAGAGAGAGAGAGAGAGTGAGAGAGAGAGAGAGTGTCAACTAAAACGAATCACGGAGATCGGTCAAATCATATCATTCTTCTAATTTACGAAAATTCTCAAATTTGCATTACAGAATGTCTTCGGCAGCTCCTGTGACTTCTCAACCCATATCCCCAAATCATCCCAATCCTTCATCTACATCATCATCTCAATCCCAACAAGGTTTCATCACCTCACACGTCAGCTGCAAACTATGCAAGCAAGATATAAAGGATCAGCTGTTCCTTTCGTGCAAAAGATGTGAAATCCATCTACATTATGGCTGCACTGATCTGGGTGTATACGAACTGGTGAAGTATCACAAGGAAAACCTGTACAAAAGGAAATACACGTGTGACGAATGTGTCAAGAAAGTGCATGAAAATGAGTATGCGTTCATCAGGGAAAATATAAAGAAATACGATGGAAATCAGCAACTTGCAGAAGAATACAAAAGGCGCAACAGCATCAAGGAAAGAGAAATGAGTGATTTGAAACAGACTATCCGCCAAATAAGCTTGAAGCGAGATGAAGTAACCGACGAATTCGAAGCATACAAGGAGGAAATGAAAATCGTGCAAAGGAAGAATGACGACCTGCTACTGACATTAGCGACATACGAAGCAAAACTTAGCGAGTACGAAGAAAGAGAAAAGAAGAACCAAACTACCAATAGTACGGAAGAAAATAATCAAATGATGACAAACCAACCTGGCAATAACAATGACCTTAGAAGACTGATTGACGACCAACGGGAGAATACTGAGACTGAATTGACTGTAATGAAACACATGATTGACGACTTAAAGGCTACTGTGAACAACACAATGCGACAACAAATGCCAAATCAGACGTATTTCCAATCACAACCCCGACAACAATCGAGACCCTACGACCGAGCCAATTACCGACCCAATCGATCGAATTACCAACGAAGGCCAGCTCCTGTTTGCCACGCATGCGGGCGAAGAGGGCACATAGCTCGAAATTGCTTCTGGAGACCACGATGGTACACAAGTTCAAGAAGCAACTACCAACAACAGCAGCAACAACCGTATAGACCACCATACCAGCCATACCAACGGTACCAATCATATCCGCCACAACAACCTGTTCAACCTAATCCACTATCCACCGATATCCACCTGTGACTCAAGGACAATTTCAACAAAACGTGAATCAAGTTGGTCCTCAGCAGTATTTTTAACAAAAGTGAGCAAGGAGAGGAGACAGTAGCGTCAGAGACGAAAAGTAAGAATGAAATCCAAACAATAAAATTATTCTATGCCAATATTAATGGATTAAATGTTAGTAAAATTAAGGATGCTAATGTAATCAAAGATACACTTGATGCAGATATAATATGTTTCACTGAAACGCACCTATCAGAATATAATTTATTACCAATCGATCAATATGACATGATAGAAACGACCAGTAAAACTAAAAATAATTTTGGCCGCCAAATCAAGGGAATCAATTTGTATTATAAAACTAAAGACATGGTTATTCAGAACATAATAGCTGAAAATGGAGACATGATAATAATAGAAGTGAAAAACAAACAATGGAAAGAAGTGGATAAAATACATATGATTTTCTGTTACAGAGAGAGCAGAGAATCTAAACATGCTGATAAATATTACCTTAATAAAATTAAAGACTATATAGGAAAATTTAGAATGAAACATATAATCATACTGGGAGATTTTAATAGCAGAACAGGCAACATAAATGATAACAAGCACTTAAATATTCCGATAAGAAATTCTGAAGACCTGATTATTAATAAGCAAGGACGAGAACTGATAGACTTTTGCAATGAAAATTCACTAATAATAGCTAATGGTAGACTCGAAAACGGTGAACATACATTTTGCAGGCTTCAAAATGATAAATGCTATAAGTCAGTCATAGACTATTTAATACTTTCGGAATCTATGCTGAAGAATATAGAAGCCTTCAAAATAATGGAGCCAAAATTGTATACTGACCATAGACCAATAAAAATTGATCTAAAAATACCTATAAAACCAGCGGCACATAGAGCAGCAAATATGAGAAGCTTATTTCAAAAGGATCTTAAGAAGCGTATCATCCCCTTCAGATGGAGAACTGAGAGAAATCTGGAAAAGTATCGTCAAACTGTTTCAGAAAAAGGTTCAAAACTTTTGGAAGATATGAAGGACAAAAAACTAAATAAAACTGAAATATATGATGAAATTGTTAAGATTAATAAGGAATCATTACCTACTGCGATGAGCTCTAACAGCCGGCCAATATACTCTGAAAATACAAGAATTCTCAGAAAAACACATAAACAAAATGTTGAAGTATATAAAAATGATCAATCTGAGCAAAATTTATGTTTACTATTACAAACGAAAAAGAAACTTAACAAAAATATTAAAAGAGAAAGAAGAATATTACAGCAAATGGAGTTAAAGGAATTACATGAAGCCAAAGCTAAGAATGACGTCAAAAAATATTGGGAAATACTTAATAGAAATAAACCTCACGGGAAAAATAAGTATAAAACTACCCTAAATTTTCAATCATTTAAAAATAATATTCAAAAGAGAGACAATGAAACTAAAAATCTTAATGATAATACAAATATATCTGCAAATCAAAAGCCACCATCTAGAAATGACGATGCTCTTAATCAAAAAATTACAATAGCAGAAGTGGAAAATGCAATTAAATATTCAAAATCCTCCAAATCCAGTGGGCCAGATAAAATTGTATATGAGATGCTAAAGAATGACACGAATCAAGCGCAAATTCTGTGTACCTTATTTAATCAAGTAATGAATGACCATAATACCCCATGGCATTCTAGCTGGATTACCCCAATTTTTAAGAAGGGTAATAGAAATGAAGCTGACTCTTATAGATGTCTCAATTTATCTTCATGCATTGAAAAACTACTAACACGAATATTAAACGATAGATTAAATTACTGGATTGAGAAATTTGAATTATTGCATGAATCACAAACAGGGTTTCGAAAAGAGCATTCTACGATTGATAACATCTGGATATTAAAAGAAAGTATACAAATATATAAAAACGACAAAAGACCACTATACACATGTTTCGTCGATCTATCTAAAGCATTTGATTCGATTCCAAAAAACAGATTGATCGGCAAATTGAAGGCCATTCTGCCCACCGGTAACTATCTTTCATTATTGGAAAATATTATAAAAGACAAAACTTACAAAATTTTATTTGACGGGAAAGAAAGTGAAGAATTTCAGATAGAAAATGGAATCCCACAAGGAGATAGCTTATCACCTGCTCTATTTTGCATATATATCAATGATTTTTTGACAGACTTGTATCATGATATCGATTGTTTTGATCCAATAAAGTTAGGCAACTCAAAATTAGCGGCACTTATTTATGCAGATGATATTCTACTGTTGAGTGAAACGCATACCGGAATTATCAAACAAATTAGGCTTCTTCATAAGTTTTGTAAGATAAATAGTTTGAAAATAAATTATGACAAAACAAAAATAATGACATTTGGTGAGAAGCAAAAATATGACAAGGTAGTTATTTTGGGTGATAACATATCCGCAATTGAAGTTGTAGATCAATACAAATACTTAGGTTTTTGGATTGCTAAAAAATGATAGGAAACACATAGAAGAGCTAACCAAAAAAGGAAAGTCATCTTCATATGTAACTGCCAAAACTTTAAAGGAATTCAATTCAGTGGATGGTAGGATCATTAATGAAACATTTGAAATGCTAACGCTTTAAAATATGAAATATGGCAGTGAACTATTCTTCGATAAAAATTTAACCGATTTAAATCGCATCATTGTGCAATTTTATAAAAGATATTATCATTTGAGGATGACTACTCCTACTTATTGCATCATCGGTGAATTTGGAGTCAAACCGATTGAGTATTATTGTTATAAATCTGCTATAAATTTTTTCATCAAATTAAATAAAAGTGAGGACAAAAGACTAATTACACGAATTTTTAAGACCATTAAATGTGACATGGAAAATACATCTTATCGAAATACATGGTATGCAAGAGTTTCAAAACTGTTTAATAAAGTCCATTTCACAGAAGCACAGAGCTTGGAATATAGTAGAAATATTAAAAAATTAATAAATAATGTCCTAACTGAATATTTCCGAAAAGATTGGATTGACAGTGCCAAACTTAGCAATAAAGGATTGAAATATTTAGAACTTTGTAGATTTCAATGTGAATTAAAACCTTATATAATGGATAGCAGAGATAAAACCAAAATCGATAACATTATTAAACTAAGAACTGGAAATCACACACTGGCAGCAGAAGTTGGAACATATCAAAATCGTACCACATATAAAGATTGTATTTGTAAATTTTGCGATTTAGAAGAGAATGAAGATATTTATCATTTCATTGTTGTATATCCAAGATATTGCAATGAAAGAGATGCTTTAATACCCTATCTGAAAGATGCTACACGATCAGATTTCTATGCGTTCATGAATTCGTTGACAATCAGACAGATTAGACCGATAGACGATTATATTGATAAGGCAATGAATGTCAGAAACCATAGATAGCGGAATGTAGACTAGATTTTCATTTACGAAATGTTCAGCATGATTGACTTCCCTAGATAAAAAAAAAAAATTAATGGAGAGAACAATGGTTTATCCTAGATAGCGGAATGCAGACTAACTAATCAACGTGTGCTGGCATTCCATAGCATGACATGATAGACTTAACTAATCAATGTATAAACAAATGATACTGTCTCAAACAATAGGAACTTGACCACGTTTCTGATCAGATTGCTACGACCATGCTACCGCTTAATGCTAAAGGGACTAGAAAACAATAGCAACAATACATTGCTTCATTATCAGATAATGCTGAGACTTATTCACTTGCATTCAAACTAAAGCAAACGAATATCTCTGTCACTCGCTAAAAGACTACGTCGGAGGTCGGAGACAAAATTGATTGTGCTGTCAGCTCATAATTTTCAACTACTTTCCAGGTATGTGAAATTATTTTGAACTTTAAAACCATAAATATCATTATATCCGTGCCTCCGGTCAAATAATAGGATTAATAATAGGGTTAGTAATCTGCTGCTGGGTGTGATGCGCAAATAAAATCACTAAATAAATTTAAAATGGAAACTGATAACATAAAATATTGCTCAAATAAATGAGAAACACACTTTCATTGATGCATGCTTTGTCTCCTCTCCTATACAACATGAAATAATGTCTCATTTATAACATTGCTACATTATCATCGACCACATTATGTTACTCATGTATCCCAAGACCTTTTCAGGCATTCATCTCACTCCGAACTTCATCTGCGAATACAACAACGATCATGGTGCAAAGTGTGCTTTTATCTTTCAACTCATCCATTTCATCCATCATTGTCATCTTACTTTCCCTGGCCATTACATTAGTATTGTGGTATTGTATGTAACGTATATGTATCTTGTTTGCTCCCATCCTGGGCAATAAACTTTTTGAATTTTGAATTTTGAATTTTGAGAGAGAGAGAGAGAGAGAGAGAGAGAGAGTCTTCAAGTCTTAATCGGAGGACGGTTGACTACACGGGTTGAAGTCCAATTTCCTAATAATTTCTCAATCACATTCCAGAATGTCTACATCTGCTCCAGTGACGGCACAGCCTACATCACCCCTCCAATCAACTTCATCCTCATCCCAACATCCCGGTTTTGTTGCCTCCAAAGATAAATGCGGCACGTGCACCCACTCCATCGAAGACCAATTTTTTCTTCCATGTCGAAAATGTGAGAGGATCCTGCATTATTCGTGCACCGATCTACCCATTTACGAGTTAGTAAAGTACATGAAGGAAAATTTGTACAAAAGAAAATTTACGTGTGGCGAGTGCGTAAAGAAAGTCCATCCTACAGAGTATCAGATGATAGAAGAGAATACAAAGAAATTCAATGGAAAAGATCTGTTGGTGAATGAGTACAAGATGCGAATCCAAAACAAGGAAGAAGAAATCGACCAAATGAAGAAAATGGTGTATGAAGTAACCGTTCAAAGAGATGAAATCAAAGATCAAATTGAGACTCTGAAGGAAGACATGGAGATGCTGAATAGGAAGAACTCGGATCTGCTGATGACGGTGTCAGCTTACGAAACCCAGCTGAGTGAGTACGAGGAGAAGGAACAGCAACAGAGAAGTCGAAACACCAGCAACAACAAAGAAGAAAGAATTGACAACAACAGTGACAGTAACAAGAACAACGAAGAGCTGATTAACCTCATTGAAACACAAAAGCGTGACACGAACTCAGAAATAGCCGTATTGAGACATCTTATCGACGACCTGCAGGCCAGTGTAAAACATAGACTGAGAAAACAAGAAGAATATCCGACTTACCAACCACCACCACCACCACCACCACCGAGTCATCATTACAATCCAAGATCGTATCAGCAAAGATTCTACCAATCGCGACCCCACTATCAACAGCGAAGACGACCACCGCCAACATGTCACTCATGCGGAAGGAGAGGGCATATAGCAAGAAATTGCTACTCAAATAATCGACCAAATTGGTACACGCCAAGAAATAACTTTGCGAGACCGCAGCAACAATATCGTCATCCTTCTCATCAACGATATCCGCCTCATCAACAGTCCTACCAGCAGCAACCTCAGCCCACCATGTATTATCAACAGCCAACCTTTTTACCCATGACTCAAGGACACTATAACTTCAACCAACCTGGTATGCAACAACAGCAGCAGTTTATTTAGCGAAAGTGAGCGAGGAGAGGAGACAGAAAAAAGTGAGATGGAAATGCAGACAGTAAAATTATTTTACACAAATATAAACGGATTAAATGTCAATAAAATTGTAGAAGTTAATAAGATTAATGACACATGTGATGCAGATATATTATGTTTCACTGAAACACACTTAAGAGAATACAATAACTTGTCAATAGATCAATATGATGTTATGAATACAACTAGCAAAACTAAAAATAACCTTGGGCGACAAGTTAAAGGAATTAGCCTATACCACAAAAAGGAGAGTTTAAACATAGAAAAATTGGCATCTGAAAATGGAGATATTATAATAATTCAAATATCAAACCAACAATGGAAGGAAATAAATAGAATACATATCATTTTATGCTATAGAGAAAGCAGAGAGTCTAACTATGCAGATAAAGAATACCTTGACAAAATAAAAAGTTATATAGAAAAGTTCAAAATGAAGCATGTTATCATGCTGGGAGACCTAAATAGTAGAATAGGCAAACTAAATGACAATGCTCACATGAATCTCCCATTAAGAAATTCTGAAGACTTAATTGTAAATAAACAAGGAAGAGAACTGATAAATTTCTGCAATGAAACTTCTCTCATTATAGCAAATGGCAGTTTTGAAAAGGGAGAACATACATTCTGCAGACTTCAAAATGATAGATGTTATAAATCAGTGATAGATTATTTATTAATTTCGGAGTCAATTTTAAGACATTTAGAAGGATTCAGAATTTTGGAACCTCAATTATTTACTGATCATAGACCAATGAAATTTAATTTAAAGATACCTTTAAAGCCACTAACAACTAATGCATTAAAGAATAGATTTAAGACACAAATAAATCATAACAAACGCATTATGCCCCTCAAGTGGTCACCAAAATATGACATAGAAAAGTTTCGTCAAACTATTTCATTTAAGAGTACAAGAATTCTAAAGGAAATAAATGACGAGAAACTAAATAAGTCAGAAATTTATGATAAATTAGTTGATGCCAATAAGAAATCATTAACTACTGTGGTGAATTTGAATAAACAAACAATTTATTCTGAAGAGCTACGGCTACTTAGGAAAATATATAAACTAAATGTGGAAAAGTACAAAGCCGATCAATCTGAACAAAACTTAAATTTATTATTACAAACAAAAAGAGAACTTAATAAAAGCATTAAAAAGGAAAAGAAGTCATTGCAACAGATAAAGCTAAATGAGCTCCAAGCAGCAAGAGCTAATAATGACACTAAAAGATATTGGGAATTATTGAACAAAAGCAGGACTAAGAAAAACACTAAAGATAAAACTTCGTTAACAGCTCATTCTTTCAAAGAAAGTATTGGAAACAGGAATGTTGATGTTGAAAATCTAAATAGCAATCGAAACGACGAAACTCTCATAGATCTAATATCACCCACCGAAAATAACGACACTATTAATCAAACTATTACAACAGCGGAAATTGAAAATGCAGTAAAATACTCAAAAACTTCAAAATCTAGTGGCCCAGACGAAATTGTCTATGAAATGCTAAAGAATGACCCGAACCAAATTAATATCCTACATACTCTTTTTAATAAAATTATGATTGAACATGAAACTCCTTGGCATTCCAGTTGGATCAGCCCCATTTTTAAGAAGGGTGATAAAAATGATGTTAATTCTTACCGATGTTTGAACTTATCTTCGTGTATTGAAAAATTATTGACTAGAATACTAAATGATAGGCTAAATATATGGCTTGATAAATATAAGATATTACATGAATCTCAAACAGGTTTCAGGAAAGATCACTCTACAATAGACAATATATGGATCTTAAAAGAAACAATACAAATATATAAAAATGATAAAAAACCACTGTACACCTGCTTTGTTGATCTTTCGAAAGCATTTGATTCTGTCCAAAAAAGTAGACTAATAAGTAAATTGAGATGCATAATACCTAATGGTGACTTTTTACTATTACTAATATATATTATAAAATTCAAAGCCTATAAAGTCTTGTTCAATGGTGAAGAGAGTGGCGAATTCCAGGTGAAACATGGTGTTCCACAAGGAGACAGCTTATCGCCCACTCTGTTTTGTATTTATATGAATGACTTTTCAACTGAACTTTATCGAAATATTACTAAATATGATCCTGCAAAAATAAATAATTTAGAAATAGCGACGCTCATATATGCTGACGACATTCTATTAATGAGTGAAAGACAAATTGGCATTATTCAACAGCTTAAGTTTCTTCGTAAATTTTGTGAAGATAACAACTTAAAAATCAACTATAATAAGACAAAAATAATGATCTTCAACGAAATTGAAAAATATGAGAGGCTAAATTTAACAGGTGAGGATGATATAGGCCTATCACCAATAGAAATTGTCGACGAATACAAATATTTAGGTTATTGGATCACGAAAAATGACAGAAAACACATAGAAGAGCTAACGAAAAAAGGGAAAGCATCCTCATACGTAACTGCTAAAACTTTAAAGGAGTTCAACTGTGCTGATGGTAGAATACTAACCGAAACATTTGAAATGCTGACGGTATCGAAAATGCGATATGGAAGTGAGCTGTTTTTTGATAGAAACTTAACTGACATAAATCGCGTGATTATGCAATTTTACAAAAGATTTTACCATTTACGGCTAACTACGCCAAACTATTGCATTATTGGTGAATTTGGTGTCAGACCAATTGAATTTTATTGCTATAAATCGGCAATTAACTATTTTCTTAAGTTAAATGATGATAGTACTTCACGATTAATCACGCGAATATTCAAAAACATACAAAGCAATACATACCATAGGTCCTATCGCAATACATGGTGTGTCAGGATAAGCAATTTATTTGACAAAATCAAATTCAGAGAAATACAAAGCCTGGATTGCAGTGTAAAGTCCAAAAAAATAATTAATAATGGTCTGATTGAGTTCTTCAGGAAAGAATGGATCGACAATGCCAAACATAGCAATAAAGGTTTTAATTATTTAGAATTGTGCAGATTCCAATGTGAATTAAAGCAATATCTAGTACTAAGTAGCGACAAATATAAAATTAATAATATTATCAAAATCAGAACAGGAAATCACACACTGGCAGCAGAAATTGGTACGTATCAAAATCGCAGTACATATAAAGATTGTGTCTGTAAACTATGTGACCATAATGACAACGAAGATATCTTTCATTTCATTGTTAAATGTCCATGTTATAGTAGTGTGAGATATGCTTTGATTCCGCATCTTAAAGATCTCTCACGGACAAACTTCTATGACTTCATGAACTCATTAACATGTGTACAGATAAGAATAGTTAGCGAATATATTGATAAAGCAATGGACATCAAAAATAAAAGAACATAGATAGCGGACAGTAGACGAACCTATGTCTAAGAACGTGTTTCTGCACCATCCAGCGATAACGAATGACTTTTCTTTCTAAACAATAAATACAATTAGGAA
Source organism: Prostheceraeus crozeri (assembly GCA_907163375.1). Lineage (NCBI taxonomy): Eukaryota > Metazoa > Platyhelminthes > Polycladida > Euryleptidae > Prostheceraeus > Prostheceraeus crozeri. Next base: position 344,481 of record CAJQUW010014156.1, on the reverse strand, counting down.
ACGACGATATCTGGAACATTGAAAATACCTGGTCCGGCATTTATGATATTAAACGTTGCCGACTAAATGCAGAATGAAATCATAGATAGCGGATAGTAACATACTTGATGTCCATGAATGCGAACATACAATATCAACATGATTGACTTTTCTAATCAATATGTAAATCAGCTACTTCATCTGATTTCTACGATTTAAGTTGGTGAAACGCTAACACTTGATGAATGAACCGAACAAATAAAACAATGGGTAGCAGAATTGCATTGTTAAGTGATGGTGAAAATTACTCACAGACATTGAAAGTAGATTACAGGAATATCTCGGTCACTCGCTACGATACTTAATCGGAGGACGGTTGACATTACAGGCTGTTATCTGTTTCTCAACCATTTCTTGATCACATTCCAGGTATGTACTGAAGATTATTGATTCACAGACATTGAATTTGATTTAATAACCGTGCCTCCGATTAAATAATAGGATTAATAATAGGGTTAGTAAACTGCTGCTGGGTGTGATGTGCAAATAAAAATTCCAAATAAACTTGATTAATAACATAAAATAATCATTCTCAAATCAAAATGAAAACGATGTTTATATATTTTGATACATGCTTGTCTCCTCTCCTCTAGTTAATGATGTTATGACTCATTCATTCATTCGACATTGTCTCGTTCATAGCAAAACTTTTGACTGTATATATCTCAAGACTTTTTCAGACTTTCATCCTAATCACCAATTCACTCGAGGTATACAACGGCGATCATGGTGCAAGTGTGTGTTTTTAGCTTTCATTTCACCCATTCCATACATTGTCATCTTTATTTTTTCTGCCACTCATTTGACATTACTGTAATTATTTCATATGTACCTTGTTTGTTCCCACCAGATGGGCAATAAACTTTTTGAGATTTTGAGATTTTGAGAGAGAGAGAGAGAGAGAGAGAGAGAGAGAGAGAGAGAGAGAGAGAGAGAGAGAGAGAGAGAGAGATTGACAATTGGCAATGATTCAAAATTGACACTTACATTACATTAATAAAGAAACTGCAAGCTTATTTGAAAGTATCACAAATGACATCGATTTTTCATGCATTGATTTTTGAATGTCTCCTCTCCGCTCAGCTACCGTGTATCATAATCAGTTGCCTTCGCCATGCCATTTCATCACTTCCTCCGAACATCGTTTCAGACACGGCTCATGTGGATTTTATAATAGACAACGGCAAACGTGGTGGATTTATTTTATCTTTACTCTTCATTATTCACCCATTGTCAACTTTATCCTCACATCACTCATTTTGTAATATTTCATTCATATGTTTGTGCCCAGCTGAGACAACAAACATCTTCAGTTCTTGAGTTCTTGAGAGAGAGAGATCAAAGATTATGTGCTAAATCAAAGATTATCATAACACAAGGGCCGGATCATTTACAATTTCTTCACATCGTACAGTTCTCATAATTCTCTCAATTATATTACAGGTAATTTCACAATATGTCCCAACCGTCTGCGTCAAGCTGCATCACCACTCAACCTACATCACCGAGGAAGGATGACAATGAGGACCCATTACTACTGGGGTTCATTTCAACCGACACCTGTATTTGCGGTAAAGATGTCACTACGGAGGAACGGTTGCTTTGTGATAAATGTAAACGCAACTATCACTTATCTTGTACGAACTTACCTCCTTATGAACTTACAAAGTATTTCAAGAAACATCTTTACAAAAGAAAGTATGCGTGCGAGGCTTGCATTACGAGTCTTCATCCTACCGACATAGAACATTTCACTCAAACATGCAATCCAACTACAAGAACAACAATGAAACAGAAGAACTTGTCAAATTGAAGAAAGAGATTGAAGAATGGAAAGAAAAGATCAAAGAACTAGAGTGCATAATCGAGAAAAGAGACAAAAGAATATTTGAACTTTTAACAGAAGCCAACAGTATGAACGAGTCCTTGAAACATCAAGCGCGACAGCGTCTGGAACACTTGAAATCAATGGAGATATTCGAAGATGAGCTGAGAAAATCAGAAAACAATATCAAAGAAAAAGAAAAAGTTATCGAAGAACTGAAAGCAGATCGAGGAAAATGCATGAGCGATGGCCTAGAAGACATACTGTACGGATTTTATACGAAAAAGGAAATTGATGATAACATGCAAAACCTAAACATGAAAATTGATGAGATTAAGAGAACGATTGAAGAACAGAGAGGGCACCCAAACCATCAACAACAGAGAAGTTTTCGAAGAAATACAAACAATCAGAGGTCTTTCATACGATGCTACAATTGTCACAAACAAGGTCATATAGCTCGTAACTGTTGGAGTAATACTTACGGAAGAAGACCATTCCAAAGAAATCGCTTCCCGTCAAACCAACAAAACTATCAAAATTTTCCTTCCATTCCAAATCGAAGACATTATGGGTTTAATCAACAGCGAAGAACGTACTGGCAAAGTAATCAAATGCCCCAAATGAACCAAGTTAACAGAAGAACGGAAGAACAATATTTCGCAAGGCCAACAATGAACAATCAACAGCAGTACATCCCTACGAACATACCAACGACTGGAGGAAATATGCAAAACATTCATACAAATAATATAACTTCTGCTCCTATCCAAGCCTCTAATTCGTATTTTTGACGAAATCAATGAAGGAGAGGAGACGTTAGGGAACGATGTTGCTGACACTTCTGATAACAAACAGATCATGAATATATTTTATGTTAATATCAATGGACTGACAGATGAAAAAATCAATCACTCTGATTTATTGATGCATACTAATAACGCTGACATTATATACTTCTCTGAAACTCACTTACGTAACGAATGGGATTTACCTCAAATTCCTAACTATCATGGGCATCATACAATTGTTAAAAGAAATACCTTTTATGGTAGAAACATCAAAGGCGTGTCTGTATATCACAAAAATACACAAAATGGCATAAAAAGTGAAAATTTGATAGATGAAAATGGCAATCTCATGATAATAAAATTAAGTAACGATGAATGGAAAGATATCAAGGAAGTCTTCGTAATCATTTGCTATAGAGAAACCCGAGAATCGAAATATAAAGAAAGAGGCTATTTTGATAAAATCAGGCATCATATCGTTAATTTCAAAATGGAAAATGTAATTCTTATCGGTGATTTAAATGGCCGAATCGGATCATTATCTGACAATAGAGAGTTAAATCTTAATCCAAGAAAATCAGAGGATGCAATAATTAATGGTCAAGGAAAAGATATAATCGAATTTTGTAATCCTACATCACTCATAATTGCCAATGGTAGAATGGAACCAGGCAAACCAACTTTCATGACGCTCCGAAATGAAGAAGCAAGAAAATCAGTTATTGACTACCTGTTATTATCAAAATCAATGTTACACTACTTGCAACTATTTCATATATCGGATCCAGTGTTATATACGGATCACATACCGCTACATGTAGAGTTTAATATTAAACTCAAAAATAATTCAAAGTGGATAACGCAACAAACTAAATTCAGTGAAACTACAAGAAGACGAGATTTGCAAACTGCAAACAAAAGACCTTACAAATGGACGACACGAAATGAGCTACAATTTGATAAGGCCAGCTATTCAGAAAAATGCCGTAGTCTTTCCAAGACAATAAAAACAAATGAGCTTACCAGTAAGAAAACATATCATAAAATAGTTCAGTATAAAAATGAGGTCATTACTGACGTACGTGCATTAAATCATGATTCTATTAGGACAATTTATTCTGAAGACACTAGAAGCTATAGAAGAAAATACAAAAACGCAGTAAACAGAGTAAAAGAATGCAGAACTCAAGAAAATTTAAAGGAGCTTTTGGAATTAAAGTATGAATTGAATAAGAGAGTACGAAGAGAAAAGCAAAAATTCAAATCAGAGAAGCTGAAGTTATTGTATAACGCGAAGGCAGAAAACAATTACAAAAGATACTGGCAATTAATTAAAGGTGACAATTTCAAAATAAAGCCAGCTAATACTTCAACTCTAACAGCACAGGAATTCAAAATACATATTGAAAATGGAGACAAAAATTCGATATTTGAAAACATGAAGACTGATTCCACTGCCAACTTAAGTGTTCTGACTGAAGTTTCGCCTCCAAATATATTGGCTCCTGAAATACTGAATACAGACATAACCCATGAGGAAATAGAGAATTGCCTAAAAACGATGCAAAATTCGAAATCTAGTGGACCTGATGGTCTTGTCTATGAAATGTTAAAAGACAATATTAAAGAATTCCTTGATATTTTTTCTCATCTATTCAATAACATAATGAATGATGGTGATCTTCCCTTTGATCATAGCTGGATTACCCCAATCTTAAAAAAAGGAGATAGGAATAATATATCAAATTATAGACACATCAACTTAGCATCATGTGTGGAAAAATTATTAACAAAAATTCTAAATGAGCGTTTGAATATTTGGCTAGACGAAAATGAAATAATTCACAAAGCTCAAATAGGATTCCGAAAAGGACATTCAACACTTGATAATATATTATTAGTAAGAGAGATTAATAAAATATATAGCAATTTGAAAACACCCTTGTACTTATGCTTCATAGATTTATCAAAAGCTTTCGATTCCATTCCGAAATCGAATTTGAAAAGAAAGCTCAATGAACTATTACCCACGAGCAAAATTTTACATTTGCTAAAAAAGTTGATAGACAATAAAACGTATAAGGTTTTGTATAAAGGACAAGAAACAGATGTTTTCAGACATGAAAATGGAATTCCACAAGGCGACAGTTTATCACCGACATTCTTTTGTATATATATGAACGACTTGCTAAAAATACTAGACAAAAACATTCAATTTTTGGACCCAATCCAATTACATAGCAATGAAAACAAAATATCTGCTATTTTGTATGCTGATGACATTCTACTCTTCAGTGAATCACAAATTGGGATTATTAAACAAATTGAACTGATACATGAATATTATAAAGGAAATAGATTAAGTATTAACTTCAATAAAACAAAAATAATAGTAAAGAATGTAAAGTCCAAATACAGTCATCTGAATTTAAAGCTGGATGATTGGATACGAAGCATTGAAATCGTAACTGAATATAAGTATCTAGGCCTTCACATTGCAAAAAATGACAGAAAGCATTTGAAGTCATCAGAAGCAAAAGGCAGAAAATCATCATTTTTAACGACAAAAACTATACGAGAATTAGGCAAGGTAAATGGAACAATACTTGTCAACACGTTCGAAACATTGGCTTTGTCGACCATGAAATATTTCGGAGAGTTTTTATTTAATTGCAATTTAAAAGACTTGAATAGAATACAACTGCAGTTTTATAAAAAATTCTGCTTCATGAAAAATTCAACGTCGAATTATTGTATTTTCGGTGAATTTGGTATCAAGCCAATGGAATTTCATTTTTACAAATTAGCAATTCGTTTCTGGATAAATATAATTAGCGGTGACAAAAGAAATCTGGTTTTGAGAATATACAAAAGCATCGTGAGGGATTTAGATAACGATATATATTCCAATACATGGGTGTACAACATAAGAAAGCTTTTGAAAAAGTTGCACCTAGATTGTCTTTGGGAGAATCAGAACGAATGTAACAAAAATGAGTTTGTACAAAAGAGTAATGAGCGATTGTACCACTATTTCCGAGAAGAATGGATCAACAGTGCAAAACACAGCCATAAAGGTATTGCATACCTCGAATTTTGTGGTTTCGATAATTCAATTAAGTTATACCTTAATGTCAAATCTCAAATAAGTCAGGAGGTATTGATAATGCTTAAATTGAGAACAGGCGATCATAAATTGAAATGTGAAATTGGAAGATACGGTAACAGAAACACTTATGATGAATGTGTTTGTCCAAACTGCGATAGTAAAATTGATGATATATTTCATGTATTTGTTGAATGTCCTCAATTTTCGGAGATACGTGAAAAATTTCTACCAGAATTTGTTGCAATTGATAGAACACGATTTTGCCAAATGTTTGATACTAATTGCTTGAAAAAAAATTAATCGCTCCCTTTGTTTGACGTAAATCTATTTAAAAAATTTTCAACAAATCACCCGACGCGTTTCGTCAATCCGACAGTCTCAAGGGCTTTGTATATGACACAAGTGTTAAAAAGTAGGTTTATATACAACAAATCAGTAGTCCAGTCAGGGCAACTCATCATGTCAGCTCATGACGTCTGTTCAATAGCGGCATTTTCGACGCAATGTTACGTGATTCAGCCATCGTAGTAGTAATCGCCGAGTTTTGCTTGTCCAAAATCTTATAACTAAAATCATCAATGGTCATCACTTCATCGCAATGGTCCAACAAGTTATGTTCAGTTAATGCACTTTTTGTATCTCGATTCTTTAAACTACGTTGGTGTTCGTTGAATCTAGTTCTGAAAGGTCGACATGTTTGACCTATGTACTTCTTCTGGCAACGATTGCAAGAGAATTCATAAACTACATATTTATGCTTACAGTTAAATTTTGGGCCGATTGTCAAGCAAATATTGCAAGTACACTCATTATTAGATTTTCTTTTAAATGCTGTTGCCAATTTTTTACCAGGTTTTGATGTGATGCGTACAGGTATACTATACTTATTTTTTACTTTATTGATTTTTCTTAAAAAACTTTCACCCACGTAGTCAAGGGAGAGATTAACGTCGTTATTTCTTCCGTTATTACTTGCGTTAATTTTATCTTTTTTATAACTATCCACATTATCAACATGGAACCCATTACTTTCTAGCCTATTTTTCATAATTTTTTGCGCTTTGAACGTATCAAATGTATCAGAACATCTGTCTTCAACATACCGAAAACTATTACTAACAAAATTATCTTTTACATACTCGTACATGTAGTTGGGGAGCCAACTGTCTTTTCTTAAGCTAATGCCTGACAGCTTAATGTCAGCTTAAGCTAATGTCAGACATCCTATGGAGATGGAAAAGAAGAAAAACATCTTAAACTTAGTAGAAGGAATGGTCAACCACGAGGAAGCAATTATCTACGACCGACATTACAATAAGTGGTCTTGGTGGACGAAGAAGACTTTTCCTGTACGTAGGAGTTCCTATGTTTTGAAGAACAAGTGTTGGTTTTTCTTTCATTATGAAGATACTTTGTGGTTCAGTAGGGGTAACTCATCTCCTCAAAACTATGACAATTGCGATAGTAATCGCTTAACTAATGAAACAAATATTCCGATCTCTAGTGACATAAATAATTTTTTGAGTAAAGTCCGAGGTATCGTTTGCCCCATAACATTGATAAAGATTTCGTAAATGATAATGAGATTATGATTGATAGTTTAGCGTATAAACTGAGATGGTCTCATCACTTCAACAGTAATGATACAAGTAATGACAATATGCTAAATATACCGTTTGAGAAAAATACGGTTAACTTACCACCTCGTATGACAGATGAAAAATAAGACAATTTGAAATTGTTTGAAATTGAAGCTAAACGTATTTTACGCGGAGAGGCTAAAAATATTAGAAACAATACAAAATATAAAAATTCTAACCGAATTAAACGAAAGACAAATACTTTCCTCAAAAACAATAATTTGGTTATTGTTCCGTCTGATAAGTCGAACCGCATAGTCATAAGTAATGAAAACAGTATAACTGAACGTACCGAAAAATTACTTAAAGATACAAAAACCTATAGTCTTCGTAACAAATCAAAAGCATCATCCATTGAAAATCAAGCTAACCGATTAGTTCGCGGAAAATGTAGTAAATTACAAAGAATTAATCATGAAAAATTACTGACTTCCAGTAGTCATCCGGCCGCTTTTCAAATTAATATAAAAGATCACAAGGAAAAGGTGAATGGATTCTATCCTTTACGCCCAATAGCATCAACAATAAATACCCCTACCCAAAAAGTAGATTGGCTTGCCAGCATTCTATTAAATCAATTAGTAAAATTTGTACCATCACATTTGGATAGCACCAATGCATTGATTGAATGTCTTAGAAATAACAACGATAAGTTAAATAACACGGATAATTGCGTCTTTATCTCCTTAGATGTAATTAATCTGTATCCAAGTATTCCAATTGAAGATGATCTGAAAGTTGTAGAAGATTTCGCGAGACAATACTGGAGTAGCATTGATAATTATGGATTAAATGTTGAGGATTTGATCGATTTTCTTAAATTTATAGCTTACAACTATGAAATAACGTATAACCAAAAAACATATTTACAAATAAAAGGTTGTCCTATGGGAACACATTTTTCCCCGCCCCGCCGTTTTCAATAATTTATATGAACAACATAGAGAATAAAGCGCTCGATATATTAAAAACAAAACATAGCATTGTCCCAGCCATCTTTAAAAGATACATTGATGATATCATCATGGGACCATTTCCCAAAAATAAAGATACGATGAAGATAATCCTCGATACTTTTAACTCTGTAAACAGTGATATTCAATTCACTTCAGAAACCCCCGATACCGATTATCTTGATTTTCTGGACATTAGTATATCCGTTAAAAACAAACTGAGTTACAAATGGTACAGCAAACCGTGCCATTCAGGCATTAGTTTAAGAAAAGACAGTTGGCTCCCCAACTACATGTATGTAAAAGATAATTTTGTTAGTAATAGTTTTCGGTATGTTGAAGACAGATGTTCTGATACATTTGATACGTTCAAAGCGCAAAAAATTATGAAAAATAGGCTAGAAAGTAATGGGTTCCATGTTGATAATGTGGATAGTTATAAAAAAGATAAAATTAACGCAAGTAATAACGGAAGAAATAACGACGTTAATCTCTCCCTTGACTACGTGGGTGAAAGTTTTTTAAGAAAAATCAATAAAGTAAAAAATAAGTATAGTATACCTGTACGCATCACATCAAAACCTGGTAAAAAATTGGCAACAGCATTTAAAAGAAAATCTAATAATGAGTGTACTTGCAATATTTGCTTGACAATCGGCCCAAAATTTAACTGTAAGCATAAATATGTAGTTTATGAATTCTCTTGCAATCGTTGCCAGAAGAAGTACATAGGTCAAACATGTCGACCTTTCAGAACTAGATTCAACGAACACCAACGTAGTTTAAAGAATCGAGATACAAAAAGTGCATTAACTGAACATAACTTGTTGGACCATTGCGATGAAGTGATGACCATTGATGATTTTAGTTATAAGATTTTGGACAAGCAAAACTCGGCGATTACTACTACGATGGCTGAATCACGTAACATTGCGTCGAAAATGCCGCTATTGAACAGACGTCATGAGCTGACATGATGAGTTGCCCTGACTGGACTACTGATTTGTTGTATATAAACCTACTTTTTAACACTTGTGTCATATACTAAGCCCTTGAGACTGTCGGATTGACGAAACGCGTCGGGTGATTTGTTGAAAATTTTTTAAATAGATTTACGTCAAACAAAGGGAGCGATTAATTTTTTTTTCAAGCAATTATGACTAACCTCCCGTACGGACGAACTATGAAAGTGTTTGATACTAATAAATCCAGTGGAAGAAAATCGATTGCCTCTTTCATAAAAATTGCGAATCATAACAGAGAAATAGTAAATTTTTGAAACCATGAAAAGAGTGTGCTATAAATAAGTGTGAAGCACATCTATGAAGGGTCAATGGCTACAAGATATCACCTTTGTTAAATCTATTGTTCGATAGCTATGCTTCTAAAATGTCTTACCTTGAAATAAATAGTAGTCAGCTACGAATGTTAATGTGTCATGTCTACATCGAGATCCATGATCTATGCAACAGAAAACCATAGATATCTACGAATATATAGTAACGCTTAATTTCGACCAATGTCTTCATTGTGACAAATCATAGATATATGGGTATAGATAGGCGCTATGTCTATGCTATTAAACACATGCGAGTATGTTTGATTGCTATGTCGAAAACAGACAATGAAACAATTAATTTATTTGATTACCCATCAAATGCGATGCAAAAAGGAAAATGACATTGTGCATCATCGTATGTAAAAATAGCTATGTAAAACACAGGTGATCAATGACGTAAGCAAGCGATAGAAAGCACATCGGTATAGCTATCAACAATGGATGACACCAATAAATCAATAAATGATGAATAGTGATCAAATTGGACGCAGAACAGCACTGGAAAGCGATTGATGTTTCAGTTTATGTGCTAAATCAAAGATTGTCATAACGCAAGGGCCGGATCATTTACAATTTCTTCACATCATACAGTACTCATAATTCTCTCAATTATATTACAGGTGAGATAGTAAAATCCTATTATTTAACACATCCATGATTACAGCATACTATGATGAGTGTGCTGCAGAAATATTTAATCGATGTACATGCATTTTGGTAACATGCATTATATGTTTGATGTTCTTTTATGTAAATATTTTCCGGCCCTTGCACTCAAGTATTTATTAAAGGTGCGATGTTGATGTGTATGAATGATGTCCTATAATAGAAATTCAGCGGGAATTATTGCATATTTGAAAACGCACATATCAGATCTTGCATATAAACGCTATTAATCAAATATTAATTTGTGAAATTAAATTACCTCCTCTCCTTCATGATCTTGTGATATTGTATTTCATCGCGACTTCTCATAAAACTAACTTGACGTTCATACATTTACTTTTCATGACTCACAGCTTCAATCAATGACAATGTGGTGTTGCAGACTGTCATCAGAATTTACTTGTATATATTCATCATCATCACTATCATTCTTCAAGTTGCCTGTAAATTTATTATATAATATTTATGTGTCAAATTTACTTGTATCTTTGGGTATTTTCTCATGAAAATAAAACCCTTGAATTTTGAGAGAGAGAGAGAGAGAGCAATATCATGTCTCAAAAGTGATGCCAAAAGGCGACTATCTGATCCAAGTACTCAAATAAACTTCAGTGTTCATTCCGCCGCCCACGCTGCCGGTTTAACTTTACAACAGCATCGCTTGAACATTTTACGACGACATGTTGAGGATGATATGTCCTCAGTAACGGCTGTTAAATGTTTTCAGTAGCAAAACAGATCCATTTCATATACTCAGCGTTGCCTGGACATGGATGATATCTTTGATTGATTTATCTCAAATAAAGTGAGTCAGCTGGATTTGTTTTTTCTCATCATACACTTGATGGGGATATTTTCAGCTTATCGCATGTGAGCAGAGTAGACAGACCTAGGTCTCTGGTAGAGTAGCTACTTTAAAAATAGATCTGTCAGTGGGAATTACCACAGTGCACGATTGGGGAAACACAGCGCAATGATCACGTGATGACTAACGCCGTCGAGACAGACGAACTGCAGGCGTGCCAACTGTTTTGCAGTTTGTGAAAACAGAAAAGGGAAAAGGTATAGATGTTTCAGTAGTTTAGTGAATGTTGTTCATACGCCCTATTTTTGGATATTAATTCTACTATCCATTGGAATAGCCACTCGTCATTAACGGAAGCGTCCAGTATCAAGGTCCTTCAAAGTTTGTTTATCCAATCATTTAGGAATTTTTCTATGGGTAATTTTATTTTAAGAAGCACACTGCACATCCTGACAAATCAGCAAACGTGCTTGTTCGACAGAGCAAGAAGGTTCCTGCGAAATCCTCAGTGGTCACAATAATATTAAACAAGATGACGGCATCATGGTGAATTGAATGGCTAACTAGTCGAAAGTATCGTTTGGTTTTGCTTTTTAGTTGACAAAATATTCCTTTGGACTGTTTACAACCGTCAAAAGCGTACTCGGTTCAAACGTTCGAACTCAGACGCTTTAAACAGTAATTTCACTATCCTCAAATACGATAGAAAGTGAGTAGATTTGTCCAAAATCGCTTTATTACAAATACTATTACACACTTTTTACAATGTTAATGACTCAGGTATTCTGCTTAGCCGATAGATGGCTAGGTAGAAAGTGTTAGAACAAATCATTTAGAGTTTATGCTGACAAAATGCTTCCATATGTAATTTACACCGCTTGCACCTGGCATATGAGCCGCAATTACGTTTTTTCGTCTTATGAGATCTTTGGCACTAACCCTACCTTCCACAAATGATGGAGTATGTAGTTTTTTAAGCTGCAGTTTGTAGGTCACAAAGCCTACGTACACATCGTCAAAACGGAAGAACTTTGTAAAATGCATTCCAATATAAATATCAATTAATGCAGACCACGTGACCACGTACGCACCGGCAATGGAATAATTAGGAAAGTATTTGTATGGATATTCCTTTTCAGACGTGTACCATTTAAACCACTTTCTCCTGTCTGGTTTATCTTTAATACGTATATATCCAGCTAGAACTGATGATCTCTCTATCCGTTGTAAGCTTAGAAACTGCCAGAGATTCCAGACGTTCACGAAATAATCGTCATCTGTAAAGAAAATGTACTTTGCGTGTTGAACGTTCTCAATGACCCAACGGAAACCATGCATCGTCTTGATAGTGTTATTGAAGTAAACGTCTTTGAAATTGAATTGAACAATATCCCCATACTGCTCCTGTTCTTTTTCTATCTTCTTCTGAGCTGCTTTGTCCTTTGTGTCCACACCAAGAAGGAACACAGCACATAGCCGAAAGTCTGCGCGTTTGTATAAGGCACTATTCAGCCATGTTTTTCGTTGAACATTTCGATGGTCTACATGAGAAGTCGCTGATTTCACCAAAACTAGAAGATCTACAGAGCCATTGCATCGATTCTGATTTCGAATCACATATGAAAAATTTACAACATTGACAGGACGAATTTCCTGATCCACATCGAATTGAAAAGTCGTCTGATTGTCTTTTTCCCAATTCTTTCTGATTTTCTCGACAATTGGCACAATGTTGACTTTTGGTGGAATTTCAATTTTAGCAATTACCTCTTTGGGATAACTATTAACGTATCTGAGCTTGGTTTTGACGACTTGCCTTATAAATGGCTTCCTTGTGGTCTTCAAGATTGGCTTACTTGTGGATGTTGTTGTAGATTTCGACGTAGTTGTGCCATTTGATTGATATTTTTCAATGCAACACACGCCAGACACCAATGCAAGACTTTCGTAGGTCTTGGTTGAATTGTGATGTTGGTAAATCCCAAACGCAAATAATACCAATATGATTACAATCATTACATAACGTTTTAAAATCCATATTCTCAACAAATAATGGCGGGGAATCCGAAGGAGTGACATAGTCTGCAAAGAGATACACATGATATTTCGTCAGAAGTATTAGAATTTGAAAAAGTGAGACAAATATTCTACATGTCAAAACAGGAAATTTGAAAGTTGAAAGGTAAAAATCTGCTGATGCACCCCATTTTCGAGTTCCCTAAGGTGTATTGCCTACGGACTACTGTTTGAAAAGTCTGACCCTGATCCTGATGTAGGATCTATGTAAGAAGACGAAGTCAATTGTAAAATATTTCAGTGCACAAAACTTTCGTGTGACACTTCATCAACGTAATCCAGAGCATAAAAAATAGAAAATAATTATATACACGTATATCACCTATGCGAAAATGTTTTAAAAAGGTTTATAGCTATCTGGCAAGATTTTAGCACGAAGCTTCTTGCCAGATTTCCTGATGAAATAATATTATGGCGACGAATATCAATGACATATTTAATATATGTGAATGAAATGCTTCCAGTGGCAAATGAAATTAGTGACCATGTATCTTTCACTGTTGTTTCCCAGTGCTTGATAAAATGCCTTTTCATCATACAACGATTTCATAAAAAACAACACTTTTTCAACTGAATTTTATTGCAAACTATGTCACAGTGGCCAGTTATTACCTTGGCACAGCTGTGCTCCTCTACAAAGGAATATTAATCCTCTAAATTGTGGCCAAACATACTATTTCCAAGTGTGATGCTCATAGTTCAATGTAAATATATCTTCGAAAAAGCAGCACTTCTCATAAAAAAGTTGGATTATAGCTGTTTTATGACAACACAGCTTGGGTCCAACTGTTTTACGAGAACGATTGATATTTTTTACAAATTTTACTTACTTTGAACTATAATCTTCTAAAGTCCGACCGCAACTGTTCAGATGACACTTATTTGAAGAAGCGCATTGATTTTATGCGCTCACGTTTTTTGATGCATGAGTATCCTAGTCATATTATCAATAAATGTGTTACAAGACAACAAACATGTAGTAAAAAGTGACCGGGCTATAAATTATGATAACAGATACTTCCAACTTTTTTAACACCCCGTCTCTTTCGACACAATTGTCTATTAAGAACCAATCATAAGTGGATCTTTATGCGGATGTAGGAATATAATTTGTATCATAAGAATAGTGTTGTTTATAAGCTCATTGTAGCATCTGCAAGAAATTTTATGCCGGACAACCACATCAAAATTTAAACATCGATTTGCAGAACACACAAAACAAAAAATCAGTTCTGTTTACCAACAGTTTTCTCCATTTCATGACACACGACCAACTAAAAGCAACATAAATACGACAATTTTGAAATCTCGTAAAACATCAATTAAACGAAAGCTTTCTGAAAGCAATATATATTTCCAGACCAAATTCAACGTAGCAAAGTGCGTCAAGGTAATTGTCGTGCATGCTCTCTCGCTCTCTCTGTGATTAGTTGTCAAATCCGTGTGTTGGTCTGTAACCGATTGTGTTTGCATTGTATCTCACGGCTGCAGTAAACGCTTTACTAGAAATCTGAGGCCACCGCACCATCACGCTGATAGCGACTTTTAGTCTTGCAGCGCTACTTATCATTTTGACGGGGGCATGACCACGCCTGATAGTGATCTTATAGAAAATTTCAGTCACCGCTGATAGTGTCTTATCAGTGTTGCCAATTTCAGCGCATGACCATCACTGATAGGTGCTCAGATGATCTATCTTCTATTTATTTTCTAACATTGGTGTCGGGCACCTTTAGTGCATATGACAGTAGGTGGAAGTATGTGGAGAATCGACTTTGATTCGGATGTGATGCGAGGCGTGTCGGCCTATGAGCGTTTTGATGGGTTTGAATTGGACGAAGACGAGTATATAGCAAGATATCGCTTTGGAAAAGATATAGTACATGAGCTATGTGACAAATTTTCCTCGAAACTCAAAAGAAGGACGAGAAGATGCATGGATCTCTCGGTAGAGACGCAAATTTTGTGTGCCTTGCGTTACTATAGCCAAGGCGGATATCTACCGATGGTGAGAGATTCGCATGGCATATCACCAAGTTCAGCTAGCAATTGTGTTCACAATGTTGCAAGAGTTTTCTGTGATTCAATTGAGGGCTTCATCGTTTGGCCTACAGAGGAGGAGCAAGTGCGCTCTAAGCAAGAGTTCTATGATTATTCTCGTTTTCCAAAGACTATTGGAGCAATGAATGGTTGTCATGTAAGAATAGCTTCTCCATCACGACCTTATGATGAACCCTGTTTTGTGAATCAGAAAGGATATTATTCCATTAACTGCTATTTTGCTTGCGATTTTCATTTGAAGATTTTCGACATGAGTGCGAAATGGCCGGGTAGTGAGCATGATGCTTTTATATTGCAGCAAACTAAGTGTTGGGAGAAGCGTGAGGAGATTATGGACTCAAATTCGATTGTACTGGGTGATTCTGCTTATCCTCAAGCGTCTTGGCTAATGACACCAGTAGATAATCCATCAACTTCTGCGCATCAACGATACAATCGAGCTCACAAGCTTGCAAGATCAGTGATTGAAAGATGCAACGGTTTGTTGAAATCTAGATTTCGATGCCTCAGTCAAGTTGTAAACTTCTCTCCTGTGAGAGCATCGCGGATCATCCGTGCTTGTGTATGTTTGCATAATCTCGCAATACGGAATGGACTAACTGACCGAGATGATAAAAGAGATACAGGCGTAGCTGAAACTTCGACTGGTTTCCCAAATATGTCCCATGAAAATCGAGTTTAACGTCAACAGTTCATTGAAAACGTATTTGGTTAGCAAAATGTAACATATACACGGGGCTTACACTTAGCTTGCTGGACAAAATGTACAGACTGTGTTCGTGTACTATTGTACGTATATATACAGTGTACAGACCTATATTCAGAATGTCCCGTTTTGAATCATTGGTAAATGTGTGATGTTCTCTTACAAGTATGTCTATATGTACATCAAATACAATTTTTCAAAGAATTTTTTCCAAAGTTACTATCTATTATGAAAAAAAACAGAAAAAACACAAGAAACCACTGCAGATAGGCCTACATGAGGAGTGGTAGTGGCTGCTGTAAGGATAAGGAGAGCATGAAGTCACAGGTGAAAAAGAAGGCCGCTGAGCACCACTGGTTGGATCACACTGAGTACCGGCATTAGGAAGCCAGGTAGGCCTCTGATTACTGTGCGTGTAGTAAGAGGTCTGAGGTAGGAGATAGGAGGCTTCAGACGGTGGGCACGTAGGAGCTTGTGGTAAAGCCGTTTGATCTTCCACGGGTGTGGCAGCTTTTAACCTTTGGTCGACGTACTCAGTGAGCTTACTCAGAGCCCCTTCCATTGCCACAGTCCGGCGTTCGAGTATTGCGTTCTCCTCCTTCTTGCACCGGAGCTTCTTTTCCTCAATCTCTATCATCTTGGCATAGTAATCCGAACGGCTCAGCTGCGTGGACTTCTTCTTTCTTCTCAACCTCTCCTTCCTTTCCTTGCGTCTGATGTGAGCCTCCTCTTCACTTGAGGACTCCTTTCCCGAATCGGAGGTTGATTCATCAGAGGTGTCCGTTGGAATGCCCTCGTAGGCTTCCGGTGGGATGGTCTTGAGGATATCTTTCTCTTTCACGGATAAATCTGGCTCCTCCAGATCCTCGTCTGCTTCGCCTCCTCCAGTTGTGTTTTGGTCTTTCCTCTTTTCCTTGTAGAAGTCAGCTGCCTTCTTTTTCACCTGTGACTTCATGCTCTGCCACTTCTCTTTGACGTTGCTGAGGGACCTTTCATTCCCTCCTATTGCGTTGACCGATCTTAAAATCGATTCGTAAGCCTCACGTTTGTTCTTCTTGGTAGTGTCATTCTTTAACTTTGAAGTGATCACTTCATGGAACTTCAGGAACCCATTTACGATGACTTCCACCTCTCCATCCGTGTAGTCAGGCTTGCGAACGCGAGTCTTCGTCGAGCAGCGGCTACCCTTCATTTCATACAATCATGCAATTTTTCTGCACTAAAGTTGCTATTTATAGCAATGCAGAGTTAATGTCTTGGTCAATAGCGTTCTTTTGCAGACACGACCTTGGTTCTGACCTACATTTCACTCCTGTCTTATTTCATGTGACGTCAAATTCGTCATCATCACATGGAATTGTCTTGCAAATCCGACACGTGTCGATATCAGCTTAACTCTACTAAAAGGCTCCTATTGGAAAAGATCATGCGCTCGCAAGTTCGAAGGCTTATAGGCGATCACTGATAGTAGCCTATCAGCATTCGCTTATCAGCCAGGGTGGTGCGGTGGCCCCTGGTCTTCTCGCGTCATTACAATTACTGCAGCCGTGCTGGAACTTAAATGTACAGATGGAACAGTATCTGAAACCAGCAAGATTTGATGGTGGGCAATCAGGAAGTGGCAGTGACTAGATTCATTGGAGAAAAACATTCGAAAATTTTGTTGGCGCTATATCTGCGGCCGGTACAAGTGACAAATTGCAAGTATTGATAAATTACGTGTCTTTGAATGTTTACCAGCACATTTAAGAATGCAAGACTTATGGCGAAGCTATCAATACATTAGAAACCATATTTGTTCGGCCTAAGAATGAAATATTTACTCGACACATACTTCTGACTCGTAAACAAGAAAACGGCGAATCAATCAGTGACTATATTCAAGTCCTAAAACAACTATCCAAGGATTGTCAGTTTGTTGCGGTATCTGAGGCAGAATGTCGAGATGGCTATACACGTGATTCGTTTATTTCTGGAATAGTTTCTCTTGAGATACGCTATCGTCTTTTGGAGAGCCTAAAGCTTTCTTTAGACGATGCTATTAGACAAGCTTTAGCTCTTGAATGTGCTCAACGTAATACTGCATCCTACAGGGACAGTCAACATCCGGACAGTCATGGTATTAACTCTATTGCTACGATTAATGTGCGGAAACTAATCATTGAAGCTGGTCACGTTAAAGATTGTGCCCGTGAAAATTATGATGATTCTGTATCCACCAATGGTTGTGCGGCTATACGGAAGAGATCCTGTTTCTTTTGTGGAAATTCTGTTCATCCAAGAGTAAAATGTCCTGCAAGGAAAGCGAAGTGCATGAAGTGTAGTAGAATTGGGCATTATGCGCGTGTCTACAAATCTTCATCAGACTCCCTGAAGTGTGAAGCTTGTGGAAAACTTGGTCATGGCACATCATCTTGTTATTCAAAGGCTGATCGAGTCGCCTGTATTTCATCAACTTTAGCTACAATTCAAGAAAAAGCCGAGACTGATCCTACAATAATTCCTTTGGAGGTGAATGGTTCTTTGTGTACTGGATTGGTTGATACAGGTATTTCAAGGAATTTCATTTCCCTGACTTTGTTCAATCAACTTGGCATCGAATCCGATTCTTGTAATGTGCTTATTTTTGTGGCATCATCGTCCGTCATTACAGCGAAAGATTATTGTGTTTTGAATTTACGCATCAATGGTGTTTATTATAACGATATTCAGTTTTACATATTAGATAATTTGTGCAACCCTATTGTGCTTGGTATTGACTTTATGTCATTACATAAAGGCGTTTATATCAAATTCAATGGAAAGTTGGAAGAATTTAAATTGAATGCTATGAAATGCATGGATGTGGAGCCACCTCGTTTATTTTTCAATTTGAAGGACGCTACTCCTTTTGCAGTCCGATCAAGGCGTTATTCTGAGGCTGACAAATTATTTATATCTCGAGAAATCGAAAACATGCTACGTGATGGTATCATAGAAGAATCTATTTCTCCCTGGAGAGCCCAAGTCGTCGTTGTGAAAAATCATGGAAAGAAACGGCTTGTGATAGACTACTCAAAGACTATTAATAAATTTTCTTGTTTGGATGCTTATCCACTGCCAAATATAACTGATCTTGTGGAAAATATATCGCAGTTCAAGTACTTCAGTGCATTGGATTTGAAATCAGCTTATTATCAGATCCCTTTATGTAGTGAAAATATACATTTTACAGCATTTGAAGCTAATTCGAAATTATATCAGTTTCGTAGACTACCATTTGGTCTTAGTAATGCAGTTGCTGGGTTTCAGAGAATAATTGATCGGATTATTTCAAGAGAAAATCTGACACAAACTTTTGCTTATCTTGATGACGTCATCGTTGTTGGTAAAGATGAGAAAGATCACGGAGAGAATCTAAAGTGTTTCATGAATGTTGCTGAAAAGTACATGATGACATTAAATACTGAGAAGTCTAAACTTGAACAATAGAGATACAATATCTTGGTTATTTAGTGAGTCATAATTCTTTGAGACCAGATCCCGAAAGATTCCAGCCATTAATGATTATGAAGCCACCTGGGAATGTCGATGAACTTCGTCGATGCCTTGGCATTTTTGGGTACTATTCGAAGTGGATAAGAAATTTTTCTCTCCTCATACAGCCTCTGCTGAAATGTGACTCTTTTCCCTTACCTGACGAGGCCTTCCGCGCTTTCGAAGATTTGAAATCATGTATTCGTGACTCGTGTCTGAAACCGATGAACTTTAATGAAACATTTACTGTTGAGACTGATGCAAGCTACAACACGCTCGCTGGAACTTTGATCCAACAAGGTCAGCCTGTTGCATTTTTTTCGCGGACCCTCTCGCAACCCGAAAGACATTGGTCCTCCTTTGAAAAGGAAGCTGCAGCAGTAGTTGAAAGTGTGAAGAAGTGGAGACATATCTTGGCTGGTCGTGAGTTCGAGATAATAACTGATCAGAAAGCGGTTTCTTTCATATTTGATATTCTAAGATGTGGGAAAACAAAGAATGATAAATTAATACGCTGGTGTCTGGAATTGTCTGATTTGAAACATTCTATCAAATATCGTTCGGGAAAGGAGAATTTATCTTCGGATGCAATATCGCGGTTGTGTTCAATGAAGATGGATAGGCAGTATCTCGTGGACCTTCATGTTAAGCTTTGCCACCCAGGTATAAGGCGGCTGGTCCACTTTATCCGAAGCAAGAACTTACCGTATTCTAGTCATGATGTGGTGTCTGTCTGCAAGAACTGTGAACTGTGCTGTCGACTGAAGCCAAGGTACTTCAAACCTGATCGCGCAACTCTTGTTAAGGCAACTACGCCATTTGAAAGGATTTCTATCGATTTCGTCGGGCCGAAGCTGTCAACCCACAACAAATATCTACTTACCATCATCAATGAATATTCGCGATTTTCCCATCCCTGCAATGACATCACTTCTAGAACAGTTATTTCTAAGCTAAAGGACTTATTTTCTTTGTTTGGTGTTCCTGCTAGTATTCACTCCGATAGGGGACCATAATTTATGTCTACTGAAGTGAAAACATTTTTGCACGAGAATGGAATTTGGCAAACAAGGACATCGCCGTACCATCCTCAAGGAAATGGTCAATGTGAGCGTTATAACGGGATTATATGGAAGTCAATATCGCTTGCGTTGGCGTCTCGGGGTCTGCCCGAGTCACAATGGGAGTCAGTATTGCCCGACGTGCTTCATAGCATTCGGACCCTGTTGTGTACGGCTACAAACATGACGCCGCATGAGAGATTCCTTTCTTTTCCGAGACGCACGAACAACGGATCACAGCTTCCATCTTGGTTATTGGAGCCTGGGCCTGTATTGTTACGGAAGTTCGTTCGCTCGAGTAAATCCGATCCCTTGGTGAGCAAAGTCGATCTGTTGTATGCCAATAACAGCGTTGCGTGGCCTTACTTAGTCGGTACATACATGTAAATACGTAGTATGTCAAGCACGAATAATATTCTTACTGGTAGACAAAATATGGATTTATCAAGAATTAAGACACATTTTCAAAATGAAAATGAGAGTAAACGTTTTGTATAGTGAAATTTCTATCCTATTTCAGGTGTGTAACTACTGATATGCAACCGTTGACATTCTGTGAGGATACCTCAATGAAGGAACTGCTTCTCTATCTCGAGCCGAACTACCAACCTCCCTCGCATACAACTCTGATGAGACATATTAACACAACGTACGATGAAGATCTTTTCAACTCAAACAGAAGGTAGAAACGGATGGATTGACTTCTTCCACTTTAGTGAGCATCACCACAGATTGCTGGACTAACAGACAAATGTCAGCATTCATGACCATCACATCTCATTGGATCGATCGATCTTGGCAGCTTCGAAATGCTAATTTTGGTAGTCCTTTGTTAACGCAGCAACACACCGGTGACAATTTAGCTGAAACCATAGATGAAACTTTGAGTCCTTTCAAAGTAAACGCCTTCTGTACAACCCATGACAATGCGAGCAATATGAAGAAAGCGTTGGATTTGTCCTCATCAACAAAATACCATATCGGATGCCTCGCTCACCTTCTTCAGCTCTCCATCAACGATTCTTTTGAAGAAGTAGACGAAGTAAAGAATTGATCAACAAAGTCCATACTGCAATTTCGACAGTCCACAGATCCATAACGCTGACTTCGGAATTTCGGACCTACAGGGCAGTTATGCAGGGATCACGATAAGTGCGAGCTTCAAAAGCACAATAAAACGAGGTGGAACAGCACTGTTGTCATGCTTCAAAGCTTTTCAAAGCTCTTTGATGCATTTGACTTCCTTGTAAAATCAACACCTGTACTCAGCAATGTGGAAAAATGTTCGCTGTCATTTGGTTCGCATGAAATCATCGCAATCAAGGATATGATTGTTCTGCTTGAAGACCTGAAGATGACAACAGATGAATGGCAAACAGAAACATCTGTTAGTGTCTCAGAAGTTTATCCGATCATGTTTTGTCTCCTGAAACGACTGCAGCTGAAACCTTGCGAAACTGCTATGGCCAAGGAGTTTCAATCACGTCTGCTGATTAATCTTGCGGAACGATTTTCCGTGGAGGACCAAGAGTTCCTTGGTTCCATAAGTGTTCATGTCATGTGATCTTTCTTGGATCCCAGGTTCAAGAAGCTGACATTCTTGTCTCGCGAAACAAGATTGAATGTTCACGCGACAATATTGGACGAAATGAAAAAGATATCAGTGAATGTGGATGAAGAAATAACAGAAGTCGAACGCGACGACACGTCCGGAGCACCAAGTTCAAAACGATGCAAGTTACTTACGCTGCTTGATGACGATGTGATTGAAGAGAAAGTATCAAAAGAAGAGGATGAGCTGGATAGCTATATACAAGTAAGTTCAAAAAATGCATGATTTGCAACAGGAATGCATTGGAAATTTGCTGACACGAATTTCATAAATCTATGTAGGGGAATATGAACTCTGCAATAGGCTGTTTGACTGAAGTTACAAAAATAATATCAAGACGTCTACGATATTAAAAAATTGTACTTTACTATCTCAGTGAAAATACATGTTGTTTTACTTTTAATTATAATATTTTGTCATTTTTTTGTCAACATTATGCTCTGTTGTAACATTATGCATAACTGATATTGTTCATGATAATGTTAATTGCCCACATGGAGTTGCATTTTGATAGCATTGTTTGTTGTTCGATACAATGTTACAGACCTACTATATATTGGATATTGTGGTATATCGACGATGTCTATAATGTGCACAATCTTTATGACGTGAATCACAGGGTTTGGAGTTTTCATCCATTCAAACATTACATCATATAGGCTAGACATGATAGCATGACAGTTATAAGCCTATGTTATACCCGTATAAATGATTCTTAGTATGCATGTTGTGACACTTGTTCATCACCCTAAAATTCAATTCTTACAGGCTTTGATTAATGCTCTTTCATCTTTTCTCTTTTCAGGCACAAGGATTACCTTCACAGTCAAAGGATCCACTTTCATGGTGGAGAATCAATCAAGCGAAGTTCAGAAAGCTTTCGTTGCTTGCGAGAAAGTATCTGGCTATTCAGGCTACGAGTGCTGCCTCCGAACGAGTCTTCTCTGTCTTCGGCAACATTTACCATGAAAGGCGAATGGGACTCATAGCTGAACATGCACAGCAGATATTGTTTTTGAATCTGAACTCAAAGAAGTCTTCCTGAGTTGAACGAATATATATTTTCAAATTAAAAATATCATTCTTTTTTTCTGCCAAAAAAGGTCCGTACCGTACTTATTATGTGCGTCCACATACATGTAAATCACCTAATTTTTTATCCTATCCTACCATTCATGCGCCTACATACTGAAATTTTGTCATAATTTGCACAACTGATGCGCATTCACTATTTATAATTCACATAGAAAAAATGAATTTTGTCATCATAGCAAGATTAGCAACATCATCATTTAATCCGTTCACGACTAGGCAGTTAGTAGGTCTACAAATCACGCTATAGCAGTCCTAATCGTTCGCTGTTTCTTCTGTGATTTAACTCGACTTTCATTAGCCTATAACAAATAAGGTCTATTGCCTATTATCAAAATTCCTCAATCTCGGCCTATCTATGCTCACATATTGGTAGGCCTACATACACGTAGATGAAGATGATTGGTTTTAGTTATGTATTTTGAGACTGAAATTTTGAAACCTACAATTAACCGCGGTTAACCGGCTTCCGATTTTGGCACTACCGATGAGTGATTCCACTGAAGTTTACCTCCTTCAACCACATCAAAGAGTCGATTGGCTTCTTATTCCTGCTATCACTCAGGAATAACTTTTCATATGGACAGAATAGGTGTTGATTATGTAGGAGATATCCAGGACCTATTATGCAAGACATCAGAAAGACCTACTATTTATGTCAAAGCTTTCGTTTAATCAATACCTGATTAATCATCACATCAGAAAGATGCTTAATCAACACCTCAGCGTTTTTTTCGTCATCGAGATTTCCCTCTGACGTCACATCTCTATTTTTATGATGTTTTAACCGGAAGCTTCTTATTCAACAGATCAGAAAGAGATATTCAACAGCTTTTTCGAGCTTTTGATTATCTCCATTTATTCATTTCATCAGAAAGAGTTTATTCAGGAGCTGTTGATTATAGTGACTCATTTACTTATTTTAGCTGATGTTTATGTTATTCAATACATCAGCAAGACCCCGTGTATCTACAAAAGCTTTGGCTCCATTTCGTACTGAAGTTGGTATAAATCAGGAGGAAGAGTTGGAATTGACGAAGCAAAAGGATTCGCTTGGTGAGCAGGGGCCTCTTGGGACGATGTCTTACAGCTTGGGGACGATTGCAACGAGATTGGAGATGAGCAGTTAAGGCGTTCTACACGTGTGAGAAGACGGCCGGACCGCCTTGGGTATGACACTTTTAAATTTTGACTTTGAGTTTATGACTTTTGTATTCGTGTTTTTTTAGTTTTTTTTTCAGGGAGGGTGAATGTCGTGCATGCTCTCTCGCTCTCTCTGTGATTAGTTGTCAAATCCGTGTGTTGGTCTGTAACCGATTGTGTTTGCATTGTATCTCACGGCTGCAGTAAACACTTTACTAGAAATCTGGTCTTCTCGCGTCATTACAGTAACAAAATTAAAAAGTACAAGCTAACGACTAGTTAATTTTTAAAAAGTGAAAAATATTATTTAAAAGAAAATTTTTATATCCTAAAATGTCTAAAAATTTAAAAATACTTACTGGAAGGACAAACAGCGGTTTTCCTCTCCTCATGTGTAATGAATTGGCGAGTAGGTTGTTCTGTTCAAAATTATGTTTATCACTTATATATTGAAAATATTAATGAAAATAATATAGATGATAAGAGGACAGGTCTGTTTCCGATCAATATACCAGATCTAGCTAACACAGCGGGACAACGCTATCTAAAATCTACCAGGTGTGTAAGAGAATTAATATTAGTTCCTTAAGCTAAAACATGAAATAAAATTCTACAGAATATGCATACAAATTATTTGACTATTTTTAATGAGGTCGTCAACAGGAACGTGGTCATAGCAGGACGATCGCGTTTCGACCGCTAAATTCTGGACGCTCAAACCCGACCAAGCGCGGTCCTGTACATTTAAGATGCACAGCTTCAAAAATTAAATTTATAGTGGAGAAAAAATCTATCAAAAAAATAGAGTCACTATTGATTGAAATAGTGACGACAGAAAAAAACTTTTCTGGATTCCAAAATTGCATAAAAATCCTTATAAGTTTAGATTCATTGCCGGAGCCAGAAATTGTACAACTAAAAAGTTAGCGGTGAATATAAGCAAAGGTCTGAAAGTGATAAGAGAAAATTTCCATAGATACTGTGAGTCAATCAGGAGTAATACTGGTTATTCTTATTTTTGGAGTGTAGCCTCGACTCAACATTTTTTGAGGAATATTTCTAACGTGAACGTCCACTCTATGCAAGTTTTTGACTTCTCTACTCTTTATACAAACTTAAATCAAGGTGCTATCAAGAATAATATTTTTTTCCATCCTTGATCTCACATTCAATTCCACTAATCGTAGATACTTGTGTGTAGGATATGAGAAGTCGTTTTTCTCCAAAATCAAATATAAGGGGTATTCTTGTTATGACGTGGACTCTTTTAAGAAGGCTATTGATTTTATAGTGTCTGAAGTCTACATTTCTTTTTCCGGTTATGTGTTCAGACAAATTCGAGGAGCACCAATGGGAGGGAATTGCAGTCCTCTACTTGCCGACTTGTTTCTGTTAAATTGCGAATTTGCTTTTATGAAACAATTGGTTAAAAATAAAAAGTTTGGACTAGCTAAATTAATGTCAAACACTTCGAGATATATAGACGATATATGCGTAATAAATTACAAGCATTTCAATACCTTAATTCCAAAAATTTACCCAGTGGAGCTTCTTGCAGATAGAAATGGAGTCAATGACAAAGCCGTTGTTTACCTCGATGTGAGCCTCCAATCTAGTAGTGACGGTCTTCGAGCCTCAATATATCATAAAGTGGAAGATTTTGATTTCCCTGTTGTTCTGTTGACATTTCCAGACGGTGCAATACCTTATAACATGGGAATTAATGTATTTGCCGGCCAGGTTTTACGTTATTGTCGCATCTGCTCGCATCTTGAAGATCTAATTAAACGAATTAATATGACACTTTTTGTGATGAGCAGCAGAGGATATTGTAAGTCTAAAATGAAGGCATGTACTAAGAAAATCCTAACCGGTCATAACAATTTTCTAGTCAAGTTTGGATATTTCTCAGCAAGGCAGCTGACATCGCAGTGTGCATTTTAAACAATAAAATTAACACTGTTTGTTTGTTTTCTTAGCATTGTTATTTCAGTATTTCACACATATATTTTAGTTTGTTTTGGTTGTATCCGTCTTTTGCGGTTGTTTTGTTTTTACTATTACTATCAGTATTACTTATTATTACACATATCTGCATTGATTTTAGAATGCCAGCCGCATATAAGTTTATGCGGGGCCCCGCCCGCCTGGGCTTGAGCGTTCAGGTAGAGGGGCCGAAACGCGACCAGGCGGGTACCTGCTGACGACTGGCTATTGTTTTATTTGTTTTAACGTTATGTGTTTTTTTTATCGCTAGCTGCCCTAGTGTGATGAATGGACTGTGTCAGTTACTGGTCTCCATGGGGTTGACATGGTGATTACTAAGTGTCTATTTATAGATAAGTTCCTAATCAATCGAGCCTGAAACTTTGACCAAGGAGATCACTTGTTAAGCGGCCTTGTACGATCTCGTACACTTAAGGGTGAAGTCTAGCCCGTATAGCGCTATGTTATGGACCCCCGGGAAAGTCCGCCCGACACGCAATCAGATCCGTCAAGTCTTTGTGCTTAAAGACCTTCATGCATTCATGCATTTGTCGAGGATCACAAGTCAAAGGGCCATTAGGGGTAAGGTCCAGCCCCGCTTTAGAAGCGCTGATTGAAAAATGGACTAGTGGAAAGGTCCTCCACACCGATCTCGTCAAGTTTGGCTCTAAAAATGTAGTCCTAGGATAGTCAAAAGTTTGACGCGCCTTGAACGTTTAATGTCTGCCGGTGGGAACGCACCACGTGTCCTCTTAAGGGCAAACCTTAAGTCTTATTAACTATAAGTTTATTAAAATTATGAAACATTTAGACGTCGTTATGGGAATGTCCCAGCTTCAAATGTACCTCAGGCATTTGAAAGAAGGACAGTGCCCAGCCAGTAGATCATTCCGAAAGCCCGAAATCATTCAAAAACCATTAAAGTTTTCAATATTTCAATGTTATGATATTTTATTTTTTTATACGATTATTTTTCTGAGATGACCAATTTATTATGCTCTGCCTGCTGTAGACGTAGGTTTAGAGTATGATTAATGTAGAAGGCTAAAAACCTTTTAAAAGAGTTTTGCATAAGTGATACACGTGCACAATGACTTTCTTCTTTTTATGCCCGGGCTCATCTTGATTAACTGTCACACGAAAATTTGGTGAATTAAGACATTCTACAATTCACGAAAAAATGACTCCTGATTTTACGAAATCAGCCCAAGTAGTGCATAGGCTATAAGGCGCTATATGCATTACATGTAGGGTTGACTTTGAGTGACTTTGAAGTTTTAATCATTCAGAAAACACTCAGATGAATACAGATAGCACTTTTTTGCTGTCATTTCGGCGCAGAAATGGGTCTAAAACTAAGATCGGCAATATTCTTCGATACGCATGAGGCTTCAGGTGCACTGAAAAAAGTCAGCATGTAGCCTTTACCCCGCTTGGTTTGTAGAATTTCTAATCTATACACAGTCTTGAATATGCCTTTCAAAATAATATACAAGCTGAACAAAATAATAGATGAAATGTGCGACTACACGCATGTAGTCGAGTTCAAGCTAGTATAACAAGGTTAGAGAATGTAACTGTGATGCCATGTTTTCAAGCAATCCTCATGATTAGTGTTGAGACCTAAATTCAGCCTGCTCAGGACGGTGCTTGTGGGTGTGGGTGCATGTGCCAGGTTAAGTCCACCTGAACAAGCTTATTAACATTGAAAAGTGAGATTTCTAAGTTTGATAGACGTGGTCTTAATGCTTCGATATATAAAACAAAGTGCCTAAAAAAGTGCGTTTATATCATTACCAGTAATAAAAACAATTCATGTGCAGAAAACTTGTTCAAAAAGATAATGTGCTACATTGCTAGTCTACATGTAGCCTAGTCTAAGTTTGTTATTCACAGTTTTGCATAGACTATAATTATATAACTATAATCATATATATTATATACTCATATATCATTATCAGGCATAGTATCCATAACTTGCCTGTCTAATGGACGCACAGCCTAGTTGTGAAATGCACAAAGTCACAAATCGACCTATATTTTTTATCTATATTTTTATACTTTTATATTTATTATGTGTATCTTTTTTTCCTATCTATAGTTTATCTGAATCGGAGTGAGTTGTAGAATAATTTTGAAGATTTTTACTATTGTGGATTCGGTACGGATTTGGCTCGGATGTAGCGCAGATGCTGACGCGAATCTGGAAAATTAATGTTTGTTTTCCTCTGAGCTAGCACAATAGTAATGCTAGCCTATATTACATTGATTACTTTGAAGGCGCCTTAATCGCTCCATTGTTACAGGAACCCCTCAAGTGTCGTCCACATTTGCCGGTCGATCGCCGGTCATGTTGTCGCCAGTGCTGGTTGCAGTATTGGACTATCTCATGGTCCCACTGTTTTGGAGGTGGTAGGACCATGTTGACCTGTGAAAAAATTGCACGCCAGCACGGAATAATAAGGAAGTTGTGATTCATATTGTGAACTCCCATATGCAACCTTTCTTTCAGAATGTCAATATGATTTCAGTGATGTGGACTACTTCTTTAGGATGACTGTGACGCTGGAAATCGATCTGTAGACGTGCAGTAAACTCATTTGACGGGTTCTCTCATTGTTGAATTCAATAGATGATCTGCAATTTTGTATGGCAACACGTTCTATCCGGAGGTGAAGATGTTATTTAATTTGAAAAGCAGATGATGTCCAGCTTTTAATGCTTGGCAGGTCAAGCAGAAATATTGCAGCTGTTACTAAACAACCCAAAGGCTGTCTGTAAAGTCAATATCGAGCAATGATGTTAAGAGTGACTGAGATGTCTGATGCAAGTATGAAGATGAAATAATGATAATAATAGTAAAGTTTTCATTTGAATGGCATAAAAATCCATCACAGAAAGGTTGCAAGTTATTATCAATAGAATAGCTAAACAGAGTTATTGTATAGAGTACGAACCAGGAAAAAATTGTTTTCAATGGATGGTTATCGTCATTGGAATTCAACAGGAAGTTAAGATTTATTCGATTTCGATTCTCAGCAATTGACGGAAAATTGCTACATTTGCAGTGGTGGCTACATATTCGATATGCATGTGTTTCAGCCTTTTTTCTCTCAAACTCTTGACATCTAACCAAACACTGTACAAATGTAAAGAAGAGCTGACATAACCAATGAGTGACATAACATAGCTAGATGTTTGTCAGTTTCTTCTTAGATACGATGTATATGTACTTTAAACGACGGTTTACGAATATATCGGGATGAGGTCAGACAGATATTACTGAAGTGAGTATCCCATGTCAAATGTTCGTTCTTGCTACTAGTCGCAATCACTGAAGCCATGTTATCATCCAAACTCTTAGAACAGAAAGCTGATACCAAAGATATGTTGGGATAGACTGTAAAGTAAAAGTTTCGTGATATTTTAACTACTAGCTGCTTGCTCTTCTTCAAACTGATAATCAGATGCTTCTAGTCAATCGGATCACGGACAGTGATCAAATACATGGGAAAGAAATCGGTTCCCATCGATAATCGGTTCAATTTTTGTCAGGTCGTCAGCGCACTTTATTTATATGTATTGGCCCGAGAAACGCTGCCTTCAAAAAAGGACCAAAGACAAGTATCTTGCCGGTGTAACAGTCTAAAGTTACTCCCTTTTATGACGCTGTTTTCTTTGCTTATTTCGATCTTCTCTAATATAGATCTAGGTTGCTTTGTCAATCTAGGCCGGCTGATTACGAATCTCGAATTAGATTTCAGAAATAAGAAATTACTAAGTCGTAATGCGAATTTGAAGTATAGCAGTTTGAATTCCTAAGTTAGTGGAACCTAAGGCTGCTTAAACACAACTTTTAGCAGCCTAATTTACTGACAATAGTAGCTCTCCAACACAAAAAGCTATATTTTAACAAGTTTTGTGTGGAAATCATTCAGTATTGATGGAACTGGGTAGAGTGACTTTGGCCCAGGCTAAAGTTACTGGGGAGGACCGATAACTTAATCCAACTTAACATGCTTCCGATCAGCAAGAAAAAAGGGCAACCACGAAAAAACTCAGAATGACAGGGAACTACAACTCCATTGAGGTGTGTAGCAGATTATAAGGCTGTGTAGGATCATGTCGAATGCTATAGCTTGATCAATACAAGTAATTCGCACAGGAAGTGTCCTTTACGTCCATCACAGTTGTTACAGTCTCGTGTCTAGATTATCGACGTAAAAAGTTGACGTGAATGATCGAACGCATGCTGACGATTTTGATGTAAGTTTACGGTGTCACTCCCGCATTAATCCTAGCGAGTCTTTCGAAGACTTTCCCTGTTGATGAAAGTAAGGTGTTTGGTCAAAAGTCTTGTAGTGCAGTGTTTTGAGCTTTTGAAAAGGAAAATTACCTAAATATTTCAAATGATCGGAAACAATTCTCGTTGACAAATGATCAGCATCACAAATAGACTAGGCACTTTTCTCGCAATAAACGAGAGAGAAGACCGTCGTTGCAGCTTTATCAAGTGAAAGAAGACGTCCTTAGCAGTCGTATTCAAATGCCATGGTATTCATTGAAATATTCGGAGAGCTTGACTCCACCCGTGTTCATGTAATGTTTGGGGTCTGGGCCTAAAATGTCTACTAAAAATCAATTCGTCTTACCGGAAATAAAGAAGATATATAAATATATATATATATATATATATATATATATTTATATATAGGTGAAATAGCCAATTCTCTCTGAATCAATACTTACTCCTTTTTCTGTCTTTGGATTTCGTAGTCCACTAATTCCGAACGAAGTTGTTCAGTAAATGTTTTGTTGCTTAGGTTTTTATCATGCACTTTTATGTTCGCATATTTTGGCAATAATTCATTTTTTTTGCATGTATTGTTGTAGTTAATATCAAGACTTAATTTTATGCATTTGTGAAAATATCTTTCGGTTTTCTGCATTGACTTTTTTCTTCTGGTGCTAGTGTTCGCAAGATACGACGTAATAGAAGAATACCATTCTATACCAAAGTAATTCGTATTGCTACGCGACTGTTAGTAATATAAACTGATATATGTATCAGCTGTTCGTTTGTTTAAATTCATGATTTGTAAAATGCTTGTACGCTGAACAAATTAAAGATACAACTTTCGATACGCTCAAGGCGACATGTCTTCTCCCTCGCAATCGTAACAATGGTGTCAGAAGCTCCTCAAGAAGCACTAAGAGTTATTTAGAGAATTAATTGAACGTTCAGAGTCTCTAGTCACTCAGTAGAATTATTGAGCAGTGTTATTTGTTGTCGAATTGTCTGTTGCATTTTGGTGTTATTAGGTCAGTATGGAAACATCTGCTTTACTGTTAGAGAAAGCGGAAGAGGCTAAGCATTCCGGACAAAGCAGGTAATGATGGGAATTCTCCAAAAACAGATAAGTTTTTAGAAAAATGTGGCACTAAGGCTCTACTAAAAATCGTTTCTTTAATGCCGGTGAAAGATATTGAAAATGAACTCTTCTCAGATATCAAAAAAATTATCAGATCGTATACAGAACCGACAAAACGTCTTATCATAGCAGATCGAACCAACTTTCTTCTGTTAAAACAGGAACAGAGCGAATCTGAAATTGATTTTTGGTCGCGTCTAAACGACGCAAGCACATACTGCAATTGGGATGAACTTAAATTGGATGAACCAAGCACTGAACTTATAAAGCTCCGATTTATTGCAGGACTGAGAGATGAGTCTTTGAAAACAAAGATTTTAGAAAAGTTGCAAATGAGTCCCACAGCCTCAATGAACGATATTCTTGAGGTGTGTCAAGTCTCAGCACAGTTAAGTGAGTTCATTCAGAGCGATAAAGTTAGTGTGAAAAAGACGGAGATTGCAAATACTTTTTCGTCTGAGAAACGGAAAAAACCTTTGAATAAGGTATGTTCAAAGTGTAGTACGTCACATGCTTACAGAGAATGCCCAGCTTTCGATAAGAAATGTAGAGCGCGTGGTCTGATGAACCATTTTGCCAAGTGTTGCACGGACGCTGCCAGAGGTTCACTTACGGATCGGTTTAAGAATCACACCAACAGTAAGGAAAAGCACGGTACAGAGAAAAGCCACAGATCCACACACAATGTTGACATTTTTAATTTCGGGTCCGCTCCTGCCAAATTTGAAGCATTTAGCGTACACGGGATATCATTAAAGTTCCAAATTGATACTGGCGCCGAGATGTCGCTTATGTCAGAGAAGCTATGGGAAAGTATAGGGACATCGCCTGTGAAAGCAACCGATGTGGTTCCTACAAATTACGATGAATCACTGGTGACTACCATTGGAATGTTGAACATCGATGTCGAGAAAATGGGAAAAACCATAACATTGATTTTCTTGTGGTAAAATGCAGGAAAGAATATGGTTTGATAGGACGTGATCTAATTGACGATAAGAAAACTAAGGTCGCATGCACATTTATGGTAGAAAATGTCGAAACTGAGTTTTTGCACCCTATTGAAGGCTTCCAGGCTACCATCAAATTGAAAGAGGATGCGGAGCAACCAAAATTTATGAAGGCACGGAAAGTCCCTCTTTTCATCTGCAGAAGCAGTGGATGTAGAATTAGAGAAGCCTCAAAAGCAAGGTGTAATCGAGCCAGTTGACTTTTCAAGTATAACCAGTCCTGTAGTGTGGGTAAAGAAGGCTAATGATTCCTATAGATTATGCGCCGATTTTAAAGCGACCCTGAATAAGAAAATAAAACCGTATTCCTACCCTCTTCCCACAACTGAAGAAATTTTTTTCAAAAGTTGGGAAATCCACTCTTTTTGCCAAGATTGATCTTACAAGCGCTTATCACCAGATAGAGCTAGATTCTGAGTCAAAGAAACTGTCGATTATAAACACTCATAAGGGTTTATTTCAAATAAATAGATTGCAAATGGGGATGCACAACTCAAGCGCAATATTTCAAAGATGTTTGGAATCCGTATTGCGGGGAATAGAAGGTGTAGTCGTCTATCAGGACGATATTATGGTTCATGCAGATTCTAAGAGAAAGTTGAAAAAGCGACTGAGATCTATTTTCCAAAGACTACGTGAATATCGGGTAACTATCAACAAAGATAAGTGTGTCACAGAAACTGAATCGTTGAAATTTCTTGGATTCTTGTTCACCAAAGATGGTATCAAACCCGACCCAGCGTTGACAGCCAGAATCTTAGATGCGAAACCTCCTAAATCTGCGCAAGAACTAGCTAGCATATTAGGTTTATTCACATATTACGGCAGATTTGTTAGCAATTTTGCTCAACCTTGCTCACCCTTGCATGATGCTAAGAAAGAACCTTTCGAATGGAGCAGTGAATGTGAAAGAAATTTTCAAATTTTGAAGACAAAGCTTGTTTCAGCTCCGGTCCTGCAGCCATTTGTCCCCTCGTTAGATTCTACTGTGACAGTTGACGCGTCATCAGATGCAATAGGTGCTGTCCTACAGCAAGATCATCCAATTTTATTTATCTCCAGGAAATTGAGTGAGACCGAAAAGCGGTACAGCAATATAAAGCGTGAAGGTCTTGCAGTCCTTTGTGCTTGTAAGAGGCTTGAACATTTCATTTTGGGAAAGCATTTCACGATAGAGACCAATCACAAACCACTTGTTTACATATTTTCTCCAGATAGTGCGATGAAAGATGATATATCGCCAAGGTTGATGAACTTCGCTGTAAAGTTGATGAGATATGACTTCACGATCAAACACATTGAAAGTGAAATGAATGTCGTTGCTGATGCATTGTCGCGTGTGTTGATTGATAAGCATGATGTAAGCGATGATGTCAATATCTGTGAGATTAACTTTAGCGAACCGTGTATTGAGGTTGATTTGCTTCAGGATGAGACTCTGAATGATCAATTTCTCTCTGACCTGAAGAAACGTATCCTCGGAGGAAGATGGAGCTCTCTATCTGCACGAGAAAAACCGTTCAAAAAGCTAGCGTTACAAATGACAGTTGACAAAGACCAACTGATTCGAGTTGGTTCCAAGATTGTTCCACCACAAGCGTTGTATGAGCGCATTTTTCGGAACGCTCACCAATCTCATTGTGGAACACAAGCAACTATACGGCTGATCGATCGTGAGTTTTGGTGGCCACAAATGAGAAGTTACGTTAACAATAAAGTTGCAGCCTGCGAGACATGCAGAAGTGCGAGATTCCGGACAACCGATACTACACATACCTGGCCGAAGGAGGAGAATCCTTGGACTAGATTACATATCGATTGGGCCCAAACGAAAAGTGTCGGTAACGTTCTTATTGTGGTTGACACATTCTCTGGCTGGTTAGAAGCTGCTATGTGCCCAGATCGATCGACATCAACGGTCTACGTTATCAATCGATTATCAATCGTCTACGTGAAATATTCGCCAGATTCGGTGTGCCAATGGTGGTTGTCTCTGACAACGCTCCGGAATTTGCGGGAGGTGAACTACGATCGTGGCTTCGTGCGATCGGGTGTAGGCTGTTACACTCACCCGAGTATCGACCGTCTTCGAATGGAAGTGCAGAACGCATGGTGCACGTACTGAAGGACTCTCTCAGATGTTATAATTCATCGAAGTGCTCAGCGACTTCCTTTATTCATCGAATACTCTTTGTACATAGAAATACAGCTCAAAAAGAAGGGAAGACTCCTGCGGAGATCCTTATCGGCAGGAATGTCAGATGCCCGATAGCATGTGAATACAACTCAATGCAAAGTCTGTTTATCGACCCAATCCGAACCAACAACCGGTGAAAGTCACGTATCTCTACAAGCAGTGATCTAATACATCCGTCGCTGCTCGCTCGGACAATCGTACTGTGTTGGCGCAAGACGCGCAACTCTCTTCGCTAGGCGATGACACTTCTGATTCAGAAGGTGAAGTCGAACAAGATACTTGTGAATCACAAAGGCGTGATCGCCGAAATCGTGTACCCACCGAACTTTAACGTCGTTTACCGTAACCCTGTTTTTCATTAATCACTCTTCCCGTTGAGGGGGAGATGTTATTAATATTAACTGATATATGTATCAGCTGTTCGTTTGTTTAAATTCATGATTTGTAAAATGCTTGTACGCTGAACAAATTAAAGATACAACTTCAAGGCGACATGTCTTCTCCCTCGCAATCGTTACAGCGACGTTCCGGACATTAACGACCGGTCCATTTTCAAGCTTACAATGACTTCAAAATTAATGCCAATGAGATTTGAATGAAAACCTGTGATATAGATGTGTACAATGATGCAATAATGATATGTGACAAAGATCATGGACATCTTAACAAGTGAAAACTCTAGCATAATGTAAATAGAAAATCAGACATCAAAATATCTCTTGCTTTCATTGATTACAGCACATTAAGGTGCGAGTCAGTCCTTTGTCTCTGATATTTAATGAAGGGCATCTTTCTTTTATGAGAATTTCCTCGGCGATCTGCAGACTATTTATGTTTGGGAATCGTGCTAAAATTTCCATTCGATCAATTAATCCTTTTGGCTTGATGTTGTGTTGCTCAATTGAATGATTTTTTATGGATCCATTGTTTTCGTGCAGTTTGCTTCTTACTCTCAGTTCATTTGTTGCAAAACCAATATATGTGAGCTCTGTTACAAGAACTCTCTTGACAAGTGTATTGGTATACAATATCATATCAGAGCTCCACTTATCCTCCTTTGTTTTTATTTCATTGGTCAGTTTAACGTTTTTGTAATATATTCTCAAGTTAATTCGACAATTTTCAATCCTAGATTCTGTACTATCACTTACAATTTTGATCAAGCGCCTTTCTTCAATTTGATAATTTGACGTCAATTGACCTTTGTAATAAAATATGTATATAACAGTACTTGCTACTTACCTAAAATGCGCTTTGATTAAAATAATGCCCTCTGTCCTAAAAGTCTGTGTATATTATCCAAATTATTTTCTTAATGTGTACGTTGAAGATCTAGCAACCTTGGATGGCTATTACATAGTTGCTATACATAGATTGACACTATGTCGTGATTGGCTTCAGGTAGGGCCTATTGATGTACTGGGTTCCGTAAATAAATGAACAACACACATTCGATAATAATGACTCGCATGAAGATGAATGCTGCAATGAAGTCAACCGATCTTATGAGCTTACAGAATCTGACGTATTTGACATTTTACTTCCATATCAAAGAATCAAATACAGTGTTGGTGTTGAATCTTTGCAAGATTTGTGTCAAGAGAATGGGATATGTTTATACAAACATGCTTGCTCGCGTAGATGTTATGTATCTCTCAAGAACCACTTAATGCATTATAATTTCGGTCTGGCAATGAAAGTTTTCGGGTCCAGCAACGCCATTTCATCACAATACCTAAATACAGAGCTGATCATAAAAATCGGACTACCTAAATTTCGCTGAAGTTCAATCGGTTCTCATGACTTGCACATCAATGTACCATATATCATTCGAGAGCTTACATTCTCTGCTTTAGAACGAGCCATGATAGATTTGTGTCCGCTATTGTATTTGTTGAGCAGTGCCTAAAATATGAAAATCGCTCAATTTACAAATCACAATTTTTCAAAAGGAAAACATGTGAGTATGATAATGAATCAGGCACGGGGAGAACGAGTATTTTCCGAGATCTCTTTTGACACACTGTTAATCAAAATCGTCGAACCAGTGAAAAATTAGTGATATCGTGAAGCTATGACAAAATATGGTTAAACCTTCATGGTTGAAAATGTTATCAGCATGTTCTCACTTTTTCATCAAAAGTGATATGTTTGGTATCCTCTGAATCCCTTCGATGTGAGGTGCACAAATATGTAAGTTACATTCACATAAGTTCAGCAGTTCTTTTTCAGACTTTTTCAACATTTCCTCTCATTTCCCCAGTAGTAAACAAACACATTGTAAGGTGAACGAAGGCTCAAAAAAGAGAATCATCGAAGGCATGACTTTGTTTTCTCATAGTACCTGCCGATTGTTCACCTTCATTGTTTCTTTGCTTACGCGGAAATGAGAAAAAATGTTGAAGAAATTTCAAAAGAGATCTCGGAAAATGCTCGTTCTCCCCGTGCCTGATTCACTTGCATACTCAAGTTTTTTTTTTGAAAAATTGAGGGACATTTTCATATTTTGAGCAGTGCTCAACAAATACAATAACAGATACAAGCAGTATTTTTGCTCATCGCTCATTTACTCATAATCGCCATTTCGCACGCTCACCTCTCAAAATCATCGAAGAATACCGCTTGTTCTCTCATTTCTCGATAATGCCCTCCTTAATTCTACAAACTTTTTGTTGTTCAGAGATAATTGCATTAGAAACTTTAACTGAACGTTCTCCTTCTTTGAGCAAAAGTCATAGATATCTTGAAGACACTTTATAGCGTTCGGCACTGATTAGTTCTTGATTTCAAAAGTTTTTAACAGAAGTGAAAACTTTTATTTGATTCTGCAAGCTGTTGTTACAAAATGTTTGATAGTCAGTTGACTTGTGCAATTGGTTAATAAACCAAATATCAGCCCATACAATCTAAACAAAGCGGCAAATTGCTTAATATGAGATTATTCTCTCGTAACACCAAGTTAATAGCAATTGCGGCTTTTTATTAGTTTTCCCCGTCAATGTTGATATTCGTAGTTTGAACCTTCACCTATCCCTTCCGGTATGAAAATGAATTCATAAATTTATGGTAAGTTCATGACAACTGGTTCCAAACTATCATAAGTCTTCATGACCCATCATTACCAAAATTATCATAACAATTTCCCTAAGAGTTTCGTCACCTTGAAACTTTAATTCCAATAAAACTGCTGCATCATCACTTTGAGTCGGCTTCATCATCTTTCTTTTGTGATAGATCATTAAAGAAATGAATAAACACAGACAAAGTTCATAGGTCATGGTTATTAAAAATGTCAGAGAGCCTCTGCACGGTCCCTGATTTTGCTGATCATAGCACCAAATTAAATCTCAAACTCATTGCTTGGGAATAATGATACATTCCTAGCTATAATAAAATTCAGTTAGAGACAGCAATCTTTGACAGTGAGACTTTTTGGAGAAATGTTGGAAGCTCTGAAAATGAGAATGTAGGCCTACTATCTCCTGTGAAAATCGTTTTAGAAATTTGATGTTGGCGTGAACTTTTTTACAATGACTAAGAAAAAATGCATTTTGATCAGTTGTAAACAAAAGCTCATCGAGCTGTAATACAGGAACTTTGAATTTCGAAAAAAAGTCAAAAAGTCAAATCCCTAATGCACATGCACGTGTGTGAAGTTGGTGAAACTACCCAACCCAATTTTTTATTACAATGTGATTCTTCTTCATTTTACTTACTGATTTTTACTTTACCGATTTCAGCCCCTTGATCAGATTCCACTAATTCTCAGTCGTTATCGAAAAATTCAAGTTTAAAGATAAAAGTGGTTCTCTGGGGTGGTTCCGCTAACTTCAGACTAGTTGGGGGAGACTTCTTCCACAATCGCTTGCAGGACCAAACCGTACCGGTGCGTGTAGCATGCTCTCTGCAGTGCCACATGCTAGCCAGAGACGGCACGGCGAATATTGGCATGTTGGTCGGTCCGGATTCCTCAACGTGTCAGATTAGCAGGGGTATGAAACACATCATATGTTCATTGAAGCTTCCGCTTCACTGCCAATAGCCCATGTTCTACCAATCGTTACATGAGATCTGGCAACCTCAACTCCCCTGCTAAGCCATCATTGCACTTCTTTCTTTTTTTTTACTTTACTGACATCGTGTATTTGATTTGTACGGTTCACAGAATTGTATTACATGCAGAAGTGAACAAATAAAGTGATTATTATCTGTCCAAAGTTAAGTACACT
This sequence comes from Prostheceraeus crozeri, assembly GCA_907163375.1. Classification (NCBI taxonomy): domain Eukaryota; kingdom Metazoa; phylum Platyhelminthes; order Polycladida; family Euryleptidae; genus Prostheceraeus; species Prostheceraeus crozeri. The sequence continues at coordinate 305,193 of CAJQUW010014156.1, read as the reverse complement.
TTGCATTTGCCACAGTCCTCCAACATTTGCGCATCTTTCAAGACTCCAATACTCTTGCTACTTCTTTCCATAAGCACTATGCTTATTCCTTGCTGCATACCGTAGTAAGTTTGATTGCAACCTGTACGCCGCATGTAAACAGTACAGTAGATTGCATACGAAGATAGAGCAAATTAACTGCAAATACTGCGTGAACTTCTACGAGGCAAGAAAAATATCGCTCCTTTAAGTTAAAGCTTAAGATTTTTTGCGAAGCAATGTTCACCGAGGGTCTATAGCTTTGAGACTGACCATGGAGACGATGCTGATCGGTGAATTTTACTTCGCAAAATAATCGTCTTAAACTTGAAGGAGCGATATTTTACTTACCTCGTGAAAAATTGCTTAATGAAGAACCTTGCGTATAATACAACGAAAGATCTGATTGCAAGTACAATATCATAGATTGAACTCAATGTATTTCAACAGTTGAAAGGCATGGTTCGATTGATAATATCTGAATTGCAATTAATCAGCTCTCAACATTTTTCATTTTATCTAGAAAGGGATCAACTGCGCTGTATAATCGAGATTTGACAGTACTAGTGCGGTATGTTAATAAAAAACTGTTAAAAATGTTAACATATTTTGACACCTTGATTGATGGTGTTCATGAAACGAGCTGAAAAAATCAATTTTCTAATTATTTATTGATTTTCAACAAATCTTTGTCCGCCATATTGATCTCAAGTGAGGAAGGAAGAATTACATGCAAGTACAACATTTAAATTACAGTTGGATGAGATAACTTTGCAAAGACAAGTCACCTTGCGAAGAAATAGGGAGAAGAATGCATTAGAGTGAGTAGGCATGGTTATCCAAGATTTACCGCTCCAACTGATTACTACTCAGTATTTTAGATGTTGGACTCCTTTAAATGTTGCATTCCTTTTTCTCTTGATAATGGTTCTGGTATCTTGTCATAATTAGTTGTTGAAGATCAATAACTAACAAGAAGACATTTTGAAACTTGATTATTCTAACTTAAGAAGGCCATCAGAAAAGGATGCAAGAAAAAATAGAGAATCGTTGAATTTCTCCATTGAATTTTGAAAAGTAATTTTTCGAAGGTCTGAAAATGGCTACCTCTTACATGTATCATGCAAAATAGAGCTATTTTGCATGATACATGCAACTTTTGACGAAACGGATAGACTTCCAATATGAGCACATTATGACAAATGTGAGTCTCTAAATCATATCATGATCATTTATTGTGCCATAGACATAGAATGTAGCATTGGAAATAAAAATATTAGGTAAATTTTACTTATAATTTTTAGTTGTTGTAAGTAGTCGCTTCTATGTCTTTTCAAGGAAGGAGCGCAATCTATGCCAATTATGAGTGCTCTTGTCCTGCTTTAGTGCAGACTAGGTTTTCCGACATTAATGTAGAAATATCATTCAAGAAACTTCATTGAAGTCATCTCTCCATCAAGAACCTCCACTGAATGACATGGAAGACTTGATTTCCCGTGGTTTGGACTCCTACTTCCACAATCCCTAATTTCATGGTCCATTGCCCACAAATGGCAACAGATGAGTTGATGCATATTTCAGCTTAAATAATGTTTGCATCAAATTGCATCAATTTGTTTTATCTTTTCAATTCTCGTCTTGGCTAGCTTGATGCATGAGCTACATTAGAGAAGCCATATGAAATGGTATGACGGGTAAATAATTATGAAAGGTACCTTGAATGACACTCGAATCTGTGATCATCATCCTCAATGATCGTCTCTATAGTGATTGATGATTAATCTGTACAATTTATTGATGAGCAGCTACATTTGATCTGCATATTTCTACATTTGATCACATGCATTTCTATGCTTCCACATTTCATACTGCACATGTCTACATTTGATCTGAAAATAATATATCATTTGCAAAAGGTGATATCTAATTTGCATATTCTACATTTGATCTGCATATTTCTACATTAATGTCGGAAAACCTATAAATCTGTGAATAGATATTTTCACGATTGATAAACCTAAATTATAGAAGTCCATCAATACATACAGTCATAGAAGTATTCCCATGGTATTTCTATGGTACTGTCAATTTCCATGCATGCCCCTATCAACCACAAAAGTCGCCCAGCGGTCGCCGCGACAGCCCTCGGCGTCGCCGAAGTCGCCGCTGCCCGGCGACTCCTGGTGGCGGTCGCCTCGACTGTATGTGGGCGACCGTTGCTCGGCGACCGCTGTCAGCAGTTGCCTCGAGTGTCAACGGCGACCTTCATCATATGTCTGGTTTTAGCATTTAACTAGCCTCCATAATGTCAAAAAGGCAATATTCCGGCTTCGCAAAACTGATAAATTGCAAAAATTTCGGCAATCAGCTTCAGAGTTTCAAATTAAGACTCAAATGTAGAATGCTTGTGGAAAAAGATGCTTCTGATGCAGAAATTCGAACGCATTTAATCAAACTAGATCGATGCATTTCCCGCGAGAAAATGAGTCGTGGGTCCCTCGTCAAAAAGTCTTGGGCCACATGAAAAAATTGGGACCAACAAATTTTTCGAAAATGGCTTATTTGGAAGTAGATCAATTTGTGACCGCTCTCATCGAAAAATGACGTGAAATGTGATGTCTTGAAGTCGAGGTTTGGGCCCCCCCAATTTTCACGTTTATTTTTTTGACAGGGAGTGGTCGTGAGTCAGCCCTTAAATTCACACGAGCTAATTTTGAAATAGAACGACCCCAGAGTTGTCACACACATTGAGCAGCGAATTTGTTGTGATTTCTAAGAAAAACGTATCTCCAATGTTAGTGGACTGGCCCGAAACTGTCATCGATCGGCTGTCTGGCACATCTAGGCAAGTTTTTCCTTGGAATAAATAACCTTAGCTCTCATTTCTCTCAGTGATTTTCGCTACATGATGATGATGCATTCAATCGTGAAATGTTGCGTCAAACATCTTTGGTTGCAATGCTTCATATATATTTGCATGACGCATCGATGACAATGAAAAAAATTGCTCAAAATTTTTGACTTGACCGTGAACTTTATATCATTCTGACCATGATTCTGACTATGCCTGAATTTCACCGCTTGTCAATTTTTTGGTCAATCAAGGTTGCAAGTTGTATTATTGTTCATTCATTAAATTGTGAATGAATGGAAGAATCCTCAATGAGTGTTGCATAATATCTCGGTCGCTTCAAGCCTGTGATAGAGTGAGGGAGAGAATGGAGAGAGAGAATTCTATTAATAGAAGAGCGCTTTGTCCAGTCCAGCCCGATAGCAGATAACTTTCTCGTGCGCCTTCGATAGCGCAGCGCAATCGGAAGATCACATTTCAACTCGAGGGGTGAAATAGAGGTCATCGCTTCATTTCACAAAACGAAATAGCGCAGAATAATCTGGAAGTTTCATTCGTGTCTCTACACCAGGGGTCGCCAACCTGGGGCCCGCGGGCCATCAATGGCCCGCGTAAGAAGACGAAATGGCCCGCAGGTTTCTACGTTAGGCCCATAAGCTTATCAGCGTCTTCGCATACAGTAGATAGAATATGTGTACTATTCGTGACGTCTTTAGTGTTAATGTTAGTTTATTCGAAAACACACTTTACCACCTTTTATCTTTTATGAGGTTTACTTGATCGTGTGATATGGTGCTTATGCATACACACACAGTTCGAGGTCGTAGAATTTCTATGAAGTGAATGTCTTCGTCACAAATTTCATTTGTCTTCATCACATTGTCTTCATTCACAAATGAATACATCACAGATTTGGTTGGATGCGGCGAGCAGTGACGTCATGAATGCAAGCAAATAGGGAAGTCTTTCGCACGGGTACATTACATTCATTTAATGCGCTTCGAGTATGGCAAGTAAACGGAGTAGCGACGGAATTATCAAGCGTACATTTCTTGATGAATGGCGTTTAGCCTATTTCTTCTGCATGCGTCAAAAGGACAGATGTCCTGTTTGTATCATATGTCATAAGACCGTGACAGAGTGTAAGAAATACAACCTCGAACGCCATTTCAATACCAATCATCGGGGCTTTAACGCAAGGTTTCCTATGAGTGATCATCCATCCAGACAACGAGAGTATGACCGCCTATTTCGTGCCCTAGATGGAATGAGTCAAAGTATGTTTACCGCCTGCTCATCAACAGATCATGTCACTGATGCCAGCTTCCGAATTACTCAACTCATCGTGCGGCATAAGAAACCATTTTCTGATGGAGAGTTTGTCAAAGAATGTTTTCTTGTGGGAGCAGGTGCATTATACAAGTCATTTCACAATAACCAACAGATCATTGAACAGATTCGAAAGATGTCCCTGTCTCCTCAAACGTGTACTCGACGATGTGAACAAATCTCCGCCGATTTATCTGCTCAGCTTCGTACGTGTTTGGCTGCATCACCATACTTTTCTCTTGCTATTGACGAAAGTACCGACATAAGCGACACTTCGCAACTTTTGATTTTCATTCGCTTCTTCGATGTGATCATAAAGTGTGTCAGAGAAGATCTTTTGTGCATGAAATCACTTACTGGAAGAACAACTGGACAAGATATTTGTGATGCTGTTTACGAGGCTTGTGATTCATTTGGACTAAACTGGCAGCATTTGACATCGATTACAACTGATGGCGCTCCATCGATGGTTGGTCGAAAAACTGGTTTCCTTGTTTTATTACGGCAGAAAACAGGTGTCAATTTTCTTGTTTACCACTGCATAATTCACCAGCAAGCTCTCTGCTCCAAATTACGCCGAGGTGACTACATGAATTTCGTTATGGTCACAGTCACAAAAGTGATCAATCGGATTCGCAATAGTTCACTTCAACATCGTCTCTTCAAAACCCTTTTGAAAGAAGTAGAATGTGAATACGGTGACCTGATTTTATCTAACCATATCAGATGGCTTTCAAGAGGAGCCGTGCTCCAGAGATTCATTGCCGTCTTGCCGCAAATTGAAAAATATCTCAACGACCATGGTCATGGAAATAATAATGACTTTTCTGCGCTGGAAGATAGCACCTTTCGCACGTGGTTAGGAATTCTAGCTGATATGAGCAAGCACTTCAATGTCTTGAACGAAAAGCTCCAAGGCAAAATGAAACCGATATTCAACCTCTACGAGCATGTTACCGAGTTTCGAGGAATTTTGACTTTGTTTAAGCGCCAAATTGAGAGCGATGATCTCATTATGTTTCCGAACACAAAAGCTCTATCAGGAGATGTGCATGAAGCGGCCGCTTGTTTGAGTGATTACCTGGATGACATTATCATCGAATTCGACTCACGATTTACAGACTTCAGCGATCTTGAGCAGGTTTTTTTGTTCATTAAAGATCCCTTCATTTGTTCTCAAACAAGTTCCATTGCTGAGCTTTTTGAAAAGCATTTTGACATCAATAAAGCAGAGTGCGAGTTGGAATTGGTTGGTTTAAAGGCCGAACTAGGACTGAAGCATCAGCACGCTGAAAATGATGCTACTTTGTTTTGGCTGCAATTTGTTCCGGCTCGATTCCGAATCCTTAGGTTAGTTGCAACTCGTATCCTCGTCATGTTTGGCAGCACCTACATATGCGAGTGCGCTTTCTCAAATATGAAATTTATCAAAAATCCTCATCGTTCTCGTTTGACTGATGAGCATATGGACGCCATTCTTCGAATCGCCTTATCAAGTTTTGACCCACGTTTCTCCCTTCTTGTTAGCAATTTACAATCACAACCGTCTCATTGATTACTTGTTTCATTAACTTGTTTCTTATAAATCTCAACTTGTTTTTGTTAAATAAAGGGAAAATTAAATGGGTAAGCCGGCGATTTGCCGAGTTTATTATAGTTAATTAGACTGAAATGCTTTTTCTCACTTCATATTGAACAATTATAACAAAGTTATTATTATAACATTTCCTAAACAGTCATCAAATTCTGAACTTATAACTTATGATAAGAAAGTCCGAGGTTTTTCGCAAAAACTAAAATGAGAAATGAAATACATATTCATATTTTAATGAAACCATCAATCAATTATTTCTATCGAGTGTTGTTTAAATTGGCAAATTCAGAATGAAATACATGTGGATATGTGGCTATGAGCAGGAAACGTTTGTTTTATCATGAGATATAATGATCTAGAAATCTAGAAATATTTCTTGGCCCGTTGAGAATTTTGCTGATATACTTTGGCCCGCGTATGAAAAAGGTTGGCGACCCCTGCTCTACACTGTTAGGCAAAATGGTCCGTATTACAAGTAGGAAAGGGTCCGTATTACGATGGTCCGAAATTATTTTGAGAAAAATTCTGTCACGTGTGTTATTTATTACTGATTAATGCTTGCATACCTGAAAAATTGCTAACAATAAAGTTTAAAGAAAAAAGCAAAGTTGATTTTATCCAATATTGCATGAAATCTTTAGAGGGTCCGTATTCACAATATATGTGAAGGTCCGAAATATGGTCTGCAATATTTCATAGGGTCCGTCGGCCACACTGGTTGACAAAATTGCGGAAAAATTGCAATATATATCCGATAATACAGAAATAGTGCAATTTATAATTTGATGATATAAAACTAATACGATTTATATATAAACTGAAAAATTGCAGTTTCTGAAAGTTATATATATATTGCAATAAAATCATATGAAATGCAAATTATGAAAAGTATTGTAGAGGGCGCTCAAAGAGATCAATGACTTAGAATATGGTTAGAATGTATGAATCAGATTGTCTGTAGGTGCGGTGACTTATTATTTTACGCCCGTATTATAAGACGCATAACATTTCGAGAGGCTCTTACTGACTTAAAATAACTGTATCACTCAACGTCTTTTGGAATTCATTGCAATGCAGTTGTAACATCTCAATGTCAGCTTAATGACGTAAGCAAGTTGACAATGAGTGACATTCAGCGGGTGCTCCATCCATCCACTTCTTCAGCAATTAAGATTCATCAATTATTCTCCATCACCCACCCCATCAATGTCTTCATTTCTCATTCACTTTCATTAACATTAGCATATGGAAAAGCAGAGCGTTGATTTGAGAATCACGTGCTCCATCTCAATCATCATTCGTTGATTTTAACTTGTAAAACTTTAACATTTCTGTACATGTGATTGATTTCACTGAGAAGAAAATAAATATATATATATTTGGTTTTGAGTTCTAAAGCAATGAAAAGTTATGCTTGAAGCGTAAATCAAGGATCTAGATATCATTTGTGGATTAAGGGACATTTGAAATGATCTTCAGATCAGAAATGGAATGAAACATTCAACACAAGTGACAAACTTAATCATACGAAAGAGTCAGCGCTCCTTTTTAATTGGCTTAAATTTGATGATAGACCAATGAGAATACGCCGACTGCTTTCAATGGATAATGAAATTAGAATTTGCTGTCTTCGACGAGTGAGAACTGCAAAACTTACGCTCCTGTTCTTTCAAATGAACTACACGTCTGTCGCATCGTTTTTTATGTGATTAGCCATTGAGTGAAATAGTATGTGAATAAGACATAAATAATATTCAACGTTCGCATAAATTTATGGTTAATAATTATTTTTGAATTGAGACTCGAAACAGTAAGGGTCGCATTTTGATAACCTGTATTATTCATATTATAAATTGCATTGGATAGGTAAGAATATGTTTAGGGAGGAGAAAAGTGAAGACCTCGTGGCCTCGACATGTCGCTCGCAATGTCCATCAAAATCAAAACTCGAGTTCGGTAGACGAGAGTTATTAGAAAGTTATCTTGAAGGTTTATTCGACTCACGCACGGCGAAAAGAAGTTAAAAACTGCATTCCTTAGCATTCATTTCCTATTACACATAGGGAAGAATAGACAATCTCAGCGAATCAACTACGTACCGGCGTACCACCCATGCTCGAGGGATGTAACTTTCCCAGGGCCTATCACATATGTAATTATGTCTACCTTTATGTCTCACTCAACATCAGTTGGACGAATCAGTAAACAAGTCTACGAGAAGTTAGGTACCTGTATTTTCTCTAGAAGGTATACCTAACTTGATACGCTCTACATGTAAGCCTAGATGCTTCGTAAAAAAGCGGGTTTGTTCTTGGAGCTACTATTTATACAGAAATTATTTACTAGCTTGTTTAGGTTATTAAAACGTACTTTGAATATGTAGGCCTACTGAAATGCTGCATTTGTGCCTATCACATGTAAAAGCCTACGACAAGAGGAAAAAATTATAAGATACCTAAGGCTTTCAGCTTAGTCCATTACATCCCGCATACAGGTTAACTTGAATTATGTAAACTACCCAAATAACCCTAAACCATTCGCAATTATCGTGTCTCCCACACATTTTTCTACTGTGCTTATAGTAGGGCTATTAGGCTATCTTACAATTCGATCCCTTGTAGCTACTTGGGCTACCCGGTATTATGAAATAAGAGTTAGAACTTAAATGACATGATACAAAAATAGGAGGATACAAATGAGTTACTCTGCACGTTGTCCACGATGTCGAAGACCAGATTATCACAAGAATTGTGCACTATTTCTATCATTTCACAATTTCGCTAAGTGAAAGAGACACGTTTTTATGGCAAATTCCGTTCTGGTCACTAATTCAGGCAAAAGCACTTTCTTGGAGGACCTCCCCAGACTTGCTTAACATGATTCGGATGTCAAATGAGTTACTCTGCACGTTGTCCACGATGTCGAAGACCAGATTATCATAAGAATGTGTCATGTTGACCAATAATTTTATGCTAACACATGTTTGTAAATGTGTAAAAGACGTGATGAGATGTCCAGACTTTACAGACATTGAATGCATGACGCAAATATGCTTGCAAATGCTTAGACGAGAGCCTGTTGACGTTATAATTGAGTAAATACGATGTCAGTAGCATTGAAAATTATCGCTCCTGCTGTAGGCAAAGAAGAATAAATGAGAGAAAATGTGTGCGTGTGCAGTAGGCATAATATATGAAAATTTTGAAATTTGCGATCCGTTAGTACAGTATCAATGTCATCCACAGATTTTTTTTGATAATCGATGATGGTTATGATCAAACTATTTACTAGTACATTTCGAGTGTAGTCCCCCCTGAAATCCCCTGAATTCCCTGAAATAATTTCCGAATTTGTTGAATTGAATGGTCTTCGAATGTGGCATAAACGGTTGCAGATATAGAACCGTAAAGGAAACTAATTTATTTAATCATTTCGGACTTCATCCATCGAACAAAAAGTGAGTCAAATAGCTCACGTTCAACATCTTACCATTTTCCTTATGTTAATTAATGTGTGGGTACCCCAAAAATTGACCTAGCTATTTTAAGGACAGCAGGTCTCCTCATATCCGGTTATATAATAAAGTAATTAGAAAGAAGTAAGTTAATTTCGCGTTGACATTACGACTCATGTCTAACCCGTGTGTTTTTCATTGCTTTCATTCTATATGATCAAGCTGTTAGCCGAAACCTCGCGATCGGAAAAAATCTGTGTACTGTGTATTTCGGAAATTAACTTGATAAAAGCCATATGTGCAAAAAGTTTGAATAAGGTTAATAAAGTAATTGTCAGCATTTGCGTAAAAGGAAGCTGTGCTTAGTCAGAATATTCAAGATGAGCTAAATTGTGATAGTGGTTCATATAAAGTTCATATAAATAAACGAATTTTTCTTTTTATTCCCGATAGGTATTTGGATTCAACGCAGTTATCCTTCATTTGCGAAGCAATCTCTGATGAACATCCCGATTTAACAGACAATAATAATGAAGATGCAAAGGTAAGCTTCATTTCAGACATCCATCCATCTATGAGAATTTTCCGCCTAATGCTTACAAGCATTACAATAAGCTTACAAGATTGATCCGTAGTCATTTAAGTATACTTAATTTTCGAATTAATGGCCCTTGAAACAAAGAAATATCTGACTTCATGTCTAAATGTAGATCAATCACTTGCTGTCCACGCCTACATTTTGAGTTTTAATAACCAAGTGATCTACGTTTCAAGTGCAATGCTAAAATTAGATACGTCAATACGGGGATTATGAATCTGTGCTTATGTTATACTTGCAGACTTAAATTTGTATGGTGGATTCATAACTTAGATTATCTTGACGAAAAATTAAAAAATTGTCCTGATCCCACATTGGGAAAAATGGATAATTCTCATACGTGCATCGATCACTCATGAATGCAAATTATGAATTACAGAAGTTTTGGAGAATCTGACTCATACGGCGCCTGAAAGAATTTGGGGCGTCTTTGGCCCCAAATGAGAAATTGTTATTTATGCGACAAAAATTTGGAAGGAAACGGAAAACAAGTATAGATGAGTTCCATAACGCAGTGCAAGTCAACGTTAATAAGTGGTAAGCCGCCTATTTATTGTTTACAGTAAACGGTGTCCTATTTCTGTTATCCAGCATGTCATCAACCACAGATCTTCCTGAAACTGAATCAATGGAAACGGACACTGATAAAGAGAGCGACGTGGAAAGTCTATCGACCAGTTATTGCCCCAGATTCAAAGATTATTCCATAAGCCGTGATGCTGATCGGGTAAGTATACTTCCTCGTTTTATGACAATTGTATTGGTAATTGAAGTGTGAAGTAAATCAGACCTATTAACTTAATTAACCTATTAACCCTTAGCTTTTATCATGTCTCCTTGGATACCTCTTGCAACCTTGTATATAGAGCACCTGTAATTTAAGTAAATTACGTTTTTCAATTTAAGACAATTCAAAGCAGTGGCTACTTAAAAAGTTGAGTGAACCATGTGTAACCATACTGTGCTGCATTACAATGTACAAGTATACTTTTGGAGTTGCCTGACTGACATCTGTGGACATCGTATGTAAATTGATTGATCTTATTAATGGATTATCAACCAAATTACAATATAGAAAATGCGAGGAATATCTTGAGCCGAAAATATTGATAGAACGGATTACTTATCAAACGAAATTCGTATCAGGTAAGTCGAATGAAGTGATCGATAAATTAAGTAATTAATAGCGGTTTACCTGCGCACTACACATTATACCAAGCACTGAATTGACTGAAATATTTCAACAGATAACTTTTGAATTAGATGTGATGTAAAAAGTGTTCCTCTGGTTATAAATATTTGACTATAGGTAAAGCAAGCCAATTTTTCACGACCATTCAAATAGAATCGTGCGGACAGACTGACATCGTTAACGAATCGCTTCGCATGAATACAGTAAATCCAGTCGAAGCTCGTTAATTCGGACACGGACAATTAAGACTTCGGTCAATTAAGATCATACGGCCGCGGCATTTTTTGTATATTTGGCGGCTTATATAAGTTGTTTTTGAATTCAGACTTTCAATAATTAAGAGATAGTAAACCTGGTATTTATACTCTTAATTATCGAGCTTTGACTGCAAGATACTTTGCAAAGCGTTGGCGCTAATTGATGGTTCGCTGCAATGAGATAAAGTCAATTCTGGTAACGTGACATTAGACGGGCGTGAATTAGACGGACATTAGACATGAGGGGTAAACATTTTCGAGTAAGCTGCAACGTTTAAAATATTTCATTTAACCAACCTCTTTCCTACAGAGATTTCACTAAGTCATCTCATTTTTACATGTTACCACTACATTTATGCATCATCGCGATAGGCGTACCTCTGTATAGCTGAACATAGACGAAGCTATAGCTGAATTTTCTTAAATTCGCGTGCTTTACGTGCTCAACTTCATCGGCAAATTAGTCTTAATTATTTTTAGTAAGCTTAATGAGTCTCATTCGAACTTCTTTCTCTTTGAAAGAAGATTTTAATGTTTTACAAAAAATATTTTGCAATTTTCAGGGATATCTGTGTAATTGATGAGTCGATAGCTTGTCAATATAGATTAATTGATATTGTTGCTTGAAGCAAATGATTTCGTCAGATCGAGAAAGCCTGTCTTAAGTCGATTGGAATTAAAGCGTCTATGCCGGTTTATAAAAAGTGTCTAATCTTCGGAAGTACTTCATCCAGGCTCGTGAATATCCCATTCCTTGAACTGCGAATATAAAAGGGCCATATACTAACACAGAGTGCCACACTATTAGGTTTAATCGTTTTGAATCTGTTCAAGTTTTATGTGCGAATGTGTAGCCTTCAGAATGCAAATTTAAACAGATAAATAATGATAGCTATGCACAGTTAATTGGATTTTTCAATCGTGGCAGAAATCTTCAAAATTCTTGTTTCACATATCTTATCGGCTACAACGGCCAGAATTTTAGCTGAGCTGATATTTTCTATCTGAAGCCTCGTCTAGCCGTAAACCGTTCGCTCGCCTTTGACCATGTCTAATCACAATTTCTTCTGTGGCCATGTCATCAATTCTATTAGATAGATCTCAGAAGAAATAGAAGAGCTGTATTAAACTTTTTGCATGTTAACATTTTCTAACAAATAATCTGATAGTTGTTTCAAGATGCGAGCGCTGCAATTGATCACAGTCCAGAGAATGAATGTATTTCCGGTTGCGTATCAATCTTCATAACATATTCTATCACCAGGAAATTGAAGAAATTACCGGGTGATTTTCGAAAATATTGGATGAGTTGTTTCAGACCTCCAATTTTATCTGATAAACTGATAAACTTCACAGCCTATAGTGATGTTTTTTATTCCTATCCTGCAGGAGCGCATGATATTGACTAATTCTTTTAAGAGACCGGTCCACTTATTCCTTGACTTACGACTGTCATTCAACGGTTTCGTTGCATGAATAGAGAGAAAGATGAGTCGCGCAAATCTGAGCCAGAGCACCGAAATGGCATTTCGCTCACTCACTAGCTCGCTATAACGTTCAGAATTTGGCAGTGACTGCTTTCTGTCTGGTTATTGAAATTGGTCGTAATTCCTGTGGCTCAGCAGATAGAGCCGGTCTAAACAGTGTTTCTACATCGAACTTGATGCAGACTTGCTTTTATGCATAATTAAGGTTGATATTGACCTGGGGTCTAAACAGTGTTTCTACGTCGAACTTTATGTAGACTTGCTTTAATGCATAATTAAGGTTTATATTGACCTGGATGACTAGTTGACTACTTTCAATATTAGGCACACGTGAGATTTTCAATTCAAAATGAAGGCAGAAGCTGTCACTGTCATTTGCATCACTCAATGATTGTCGGCATTAAAAGAGCGGTGCTACCCACGACCTGATTATTAACTGAATCATTTAAATGACTTTTGCAGACACAAATGATTTACTGGAATCACAAAGCCACTCACATCGTTTTGAAATTATTTGCTCTGTTTGATTTAGGTACACCACAATGAAGTGGAAATGTACTGACGTACGTGGAGAAGCTTCACCATTTTAAAAGCAGCTTTATTTTTCAGGCAAAGCAGTTCTCACTGATCGGCGGCAGCGGACTAAACAATTTATGCCGTCGAATATTTTGAAGGATTTTGGCTGCGGATATTTCGAAGAAGTATTCATTTCACGGCAGGAACAACAAATTTCCATTCAAGAATTCCCGAATTTATCGTGCGGTATCAAACTTTCTAGATCTCATGTGACTGAGAAGGAAATAGAGGCCTCTTTGCAGAGCGTACTAAAGCACGCAAAAGATAGATGTGATGGAAGGAGCCACCAACGCTCCCCTGCAGCTGAGTAATTGTGCCTGATGCCCCTTTTCTCAATAGGTGACTCAATTTTTCATCTCTTGTATTTGGTGTTATATCCTGGTTATCTGTGTAGCTGTTATTGTGCATATAATCTAAATAGCAGGAACTTTATTAACAACATCAAACCCGCATGTTTCTGTTGAAATTTTAACTGGAAAATCGATGCTTTTTTCTGACAATTTGGAGTCATCAAATTTCAATGTTATTAAGAAAGTTCCTGTTATTTAGATTGTACTACATATGTTACTACATTTTGTAACCTCCATAGAACAATTGTATTTTTCGATCGTTAAGTTGTACTTTTGTATCTTCAGTGCTTATAAATACAATTTTCATGTGTGCACATTAAATTTTCATTGAATCGGTGCAGGTGTATTGCAAAATATCGTATTCTGTGTAATTTAGTTTTATTTCTTCTACTCCTCATAGCTAGGAAGCTTATTGGTTTTCAGTGGAGCAATACTGAAGCACCTGCATCTTAGGGAGATAGCTAGTGTTTTACTAATTAATAGCGCAATGGGAAATTTCAACTGAAGGGTAGGGGCAAATCGGTAGAATCGGCGACCGCACCTCATCTGCTAGGCGACCGCTGTTAGACCACCGGGCGACTGCGCCGCGGCTCTTAAGGCGACCGCCCCAGGCAGTCAGGGCGGTGGACAAATAGGAATCCCCGGCGACTCCGAAGGCGACTGACCATGGCGGTCGCGGCGACCGCTCTGGTTGATAGGGGCAGTTGTCTATCTTGAGGACACGATACCACAACATCATAGATTTTCTTGGATGATATATCGCAAATGTCACTTATCGGAATTACATTAAGAGCACAGACAGACAATCTATGGGACATTCACAGATGTAGAAGATAAATATACTGTAGGCCATAGAGGTCGGATTACTAGCTATTTTAGATATCTTTGATATCCGACCTCTATGCTGTAGGCCTATTCGTGTATAGGTTTTCCAACATTAATGTAGAAATATGCAGATCAAATGTAGAATATGCAAATTAGATATCACCTTTTGCAAATGAACTATTATTTTCAGATCAAATGTAGACATATGCAGTATGAAATGTGGGAGCATAGAAATGGATGTGATCAAATGTAGAAATATGCAGATCAAATGTAGCTGCTCATCAATAAATTGTACAGATTAATCATCAATCACTGTAGAGACTATCACTTAGGATGATGAAATTGATGATGACAGATTCCAGTGTCATTCAAGGTACCTTTCATAATTATTTACGCCTCATAACATTTAATATTGCATCTCTAATGTACATGTAGCTCATGCATCGTGCTAACCAAGTCGAGAATTGAAACGATAAAACAAATTGATGAATTTGATTCAAACGATGTTTAAGCTAAAACATGTATTAACTCCCTCTGTTGCCATTTGTGGGCAATGGACCATGACATTTGGGGTTGTGGAAGTAAGAGTCCAAGACACGGGAAATCAATTCTTCGATGATGTCATTCAGTGGACGGCAGTGGAGATTATCGAAGACATAACGAGCTCACATTTGAACAGATAAAGTCTGAGCTATGATTGCGCGAATTGATTCAAGCTTCTTCACTGAAGTCATCTCTCCATCATGAAAACTGCATAACTAGAAAATGGAGATGTGAGATTGAAGGGATTCGCGCAATCATAGCTCAGACTTTATCTGTTCAAATGTGAGCTCGTTATGTCTTCGATAATCTCCACTGCCGTCCACTGAATGACATCATCGAAGAATTGATTTCCCGTGTCTTGGACTCTTACTTCCACAACCCCAAATGTCATGGTCCATTGCCCACAAATGGCAACAGAGGGAGTTAATACATGTTTTAGCTTAAACATCGTTTGAATCAAATTCATCAATTTGTTTTATCGTTTCAATTCTCGACTTGGTTAGCACGATGCATGAGCTACATGTACATTAGAGATGCAATATTAAATGTTATGAGGCGTAAATAATTATGAAAGGTACCTTGAATGACACTGGAATCTGTCTTCATCAATTTCATCATCCTAAGTGATAGTCTCTACAGTGATTGATGATTAATCTGTACAATTTATTGATGAGCAGCTACATTTGATCTGCATATTTCTACATTTGATCACATCCATTTCTATGCTCCCACATTTCATACTGCATATGTCTACATTTGATCTGAAAATAATAGTTCATTTGCAAAAGGTGATATCTAATTTGCATATTCTACACTTGATCTGCATATTTTTACATTAATGTTGGAAAACCTATATAATCACATTGAATGATTTTTTTATATGTCTGTGATTCATATAGCTTTTCACAGAACTCATATTTTGTCTCTGATTCACACGATTGGCGTGCGAATGCATCGAATACTGTTAAGTTAACCGGAGTTAGAACTTAGCCTGCTGATGACTCCTGATATTCGATGAAGTGGCAGTCGCAAAGGTCTGTTCCCATTTTTCAACTGAGGATATAACTCAATATTCAATTATTTTGCTTGTGAAAAACACAATTACCTTCTATTTTATTCGTTATCAACTTCACACACACCCACCCGACGCATAAATGATTGAGCAAAGTACTCACCTTGCGTGGAGTTTGAAGTTCTATTGGTCAGTCATAATTTCTCTCAGTCAATGATTCAGAAAATTACGTCAATGCATCCACAAAATACGTACATAAATGTTGTGATCAACAGGTCGCTCGCAACAGTTGAGTGCCAGTTGACAATGAGGTCTTCAACCTTAAGACTATTGTCCAACATGATAAAACTTTTCCATACATTATCATCTATTTTGACAATTGTCATTGTTGTAGTAAAAGTAAAGCAAAGCTTTTAACAGACGCAGACCACAAGTGAAAACGATGTGTTTCTGAAATTAGACTGTAGTATAGAAGACAATTCGTCCCTGTAGGAGCAGGTCATGATTATCTACCCCGACTTTGTCTTTTTCTCGTGATGAAAATGCTTCAGCTTCAGAGTTCGCTCACAAGACATTTTCTCACCGATAGAAGAGCGGAAGTGCGGCCTCTTTCTCCGAAGGTTATTTTCTCTCTTTTCTACCAGAGCCTTCGTATTCCTTCGGCAAGTTCCTCATACTGTTCATTTCACGGAATCCTCAAAATTCCTTTCCCGGGAAATGATCATTTCGTCCAAAATCATCGTCTTTCGCATTCGGTTGATCAACACTGGAATAGGAAGCTGGTCTAATAGAATTGATTAATCTTAGAGTAATCGTTCAAATCAAAAATTTCACTTCCGTGGAACTGATCTAGGCAAATTAGGAACCTCTTCGTTTTGCCACTCAGCAGTAAGTCCATTAGCATTACTTTACATTACTTGGAGGTACCACTGCATCTGAGAATGCTTCCACAATCGCCTGCTGGAATATGATGGGCCCTTGTGTGCACCATCCTCTCTGCAATATCACATGACTACCACATAAGCAATTGTAGTGAATGCTATGCGGCACTATTTCATTGATGCCGTTCCGGAGCCGGCAACAATCGTCGTTGTTGGTGGCTTCTGAATTAATGACCATTGTACATGTATGTAGCCGGAAACTTCCACAGACTTTTGCATGTGCATGAGTCATAGCACCCATTCACTGCAATAGTAATCATGCCTAGCTTTTTCAAGCATCAATGATCCTTACAGCCTCGGCCGTGCGACTCATTGATGCTTTCAAAATCTAGGCATGATTGATATATTGCAAAGATCTTTGATGAGACAAATTAGTGTATGACAGTTTATCTCAGACAAGATTTCCTTAACTCATCCAATTAATGTAATATGATATCATCACCCTATGGATAATTCTGAACCCAACCACACGATCCAGCAAGGATGACTCATGCGAAGAAACAATCCGATTCCTACTATGCAGCACCATCGATCGCAGGAAACACATTTTGATTCGATACAACAATTGTTTCCCTCGGACTCATCTATCCTGTGTTGGCTTGACCAAGGCTAAAGCGAATGGCATTGTAATTCTTGTTTAAATCGCTCCCGTTCGGTCTTCCACCAATACACACAGATCAGTGCCGATAAACTCAGTTGATGATTTAAAAAGACTAGCAGCAGAATGGAGATTGAAATTCTTTCACTTAGATTCATTCCAAAAGGTGCAACTGGCTGATACACTTCACTATGTAAGATCACAAAATAATTTACTTGCATCTTATTCCTTCAATTTCTTGTGTTTGCGTGAGCCCTTCCATTGCAGCAAAACAAATCAAGAAAATTCTAATCTCTGGTGAAAAGGCAAACTTCGAAGTTTACGGAAAGCCAGTCCCTTCCAACTGCTAATTCTAAAGCCGTTGTTTCTTACCAAGTCAAAAGTCCGACATACACTGGAGGGTGAGGCCGAGAAGGAGGGAAAGTTTAATACACGACTTCGCATCAAAACTTGCTGAGACCAATATCAATTGGTAATGTTTTTCGACGACTTGCTACAAAGTAGGCGAGGAGTTAAGGCCACAAAAACTAGGTTTTGGAGTGAGGAACGGATTGAAGCTGCTGTTCATGCCGTACGTCGATACATATAGAAACGACAAGTGACAACAAGGTGATGATGCTTTTGGATATTCGGAATGCTTTTAATACACTCAACAGAGACATTCTTCTTGAAACTGCAAAATCAAGACTTCCGGGTTTGTACAATCTGCTATGGTAAGCCTATTCACAGAAATCTTTCTTGACTTATGGGAATGATGCTATACTTTCTTCGACTGGATTCAGTCCTCCATTTTTTGCTATTGGGATCAAATTAAATTTGATTGGGATTGACAGTGTCATTCGCAAGGTGTCGTCTGCGTTGTCTGTGTGTTACCTTGATGATGGGACAACAGCTGCAGACCCTGAAACTGTGATCGATGATTTGAAAGCTATCATCCCATCGTTTAAAAAATTGTTTGGGCATCAACGAGTCGAAGTGTCTCCTATTTACTTCACCAATTTTACCACCTCTGAACCTCGTCCTGTTTGTGAAGCTCAAGGTTTGGTCCAAACTTGGGCTTGGGTACTCTCAAGTCCAAGATTAAATCTTGGGTACCCCCCAAGATTGGACTCAAGAGTGGCTATTCCTATAATGAAGTGGAACAACAATTTTCAGAATATGTTTGGAATTTTGATTGAGATTCAAAATTGCATGAAGATATTTTGAATCATACCATATTGTACATATTGCTACCCAATTGATATCTAATGCTCATATTAATTACTATTTATTACATGAATTTGTTATTGAGGAATTGAGGCCACATTAATATTCAGCAAAAAGTTTTAATTATCGGCATAGGTTATCTCTAGGTTTAATATCATCAACCTTTGTTACGTCTACAGCCTAATAATTTCCTAATTAGAACAACATGCATGACTAAGCTGCATTCCTTACAATCAGTGGCGTCGCGTGCTCCCAGACCATAGGCCTTCACTCCAAAGTGGATTCCTACATTTCTGCAGCAGACAGAACTGCATAAAATAATTAATTTGAGACTATCAGTGAATTTTCAAACACTCGTACAAGTACATGAACATTCAAATCATGCTGACATCCATGACTACAGAATGAAATGATGTGAGAAATATATACCGATATTTAAATGAAAGGTACACTGAAGTCCTTAGACTACCCAATGTTGACTATTCTACATGTGAATTATGATTCACTGTGAGTCCTATGTGACAGCCTCTTTTTCTGAACAGCCTCATAGGCATGCAATCATAAGCTGACTGTTGGTCAACGTGACTCATGTCTTCCCAAGATTTTGAACGTCAAATGACAATGAAAATGTGATGTTGATTTCTCATATGACGCTGGATCGCCTTGGTGAGATGCCTTTAGAGAACACTCTCGAGGAAGCTCTCACCAACGCACGACTCTGTTGTGTTTATCATAGACTCTCAATCATTTACAGGTTTCAAATTTAGGGCTGCTAAAATGTTTTTTGTACTCCTCCTGATATTCTATCCCTTGAGAGTGGTTTAGTTTTTATTTCAATACCATAAACTTCGTGTACGGTGGCTAGAGTTTTCTGCATAATCGCTCGGACGACTGTACGGTGTAGAAAATAGCCACTGTTGAAATCGCCGCCATAAACATAATATCACAAATGAATCATTATCTCTGACTGAATCACATCAAATTATGGAACCTTCATCGCTATCTCCTTTCAGCGGCTTCTAACCTTCCGATCCGACATTCAGCCATTGGTGAATTGGTACACGACGATTCAACGCGTCATCATCTTACCAAAATTTGGCGAAGCCACCAATAGGGAAAATTTGCGCCTCTGTCTAACTGAATCTAAGAATTTATAAATAGATCTTCTCTTGCATTGCTGCAATATGTTTGCTTCTGCGTTTCTATCGGGAGAAGACGATCGAGCTAAGCGCACACGCTCCACATATCACACAAACACACAAATCTCTGTGATTTGCTGTGAACACATCCCCAACGCATTGTGTGATTGCTTGAAGATCCCTGCAGTTAACAAATGAGCACTGGCGCTCGAAACGTATTTGAGAGTAGTGACTCGAAACTGTAAAGTGTGTGTAAAGGTGTAAACGTAAAGATGCTCTCAAAAACAAAAAATTAAAAATATTTGAACTTTTATTTTATGAACGTAAATAATTATTTTTGGGTATGCGGCGAAGGCCTCGCAGGCACGGAGAAGACGCCACTGCTTACAACATATCTGATTGAGAAACGAAACACACATAGCATAGGCCTCGTATAAGATGAGAAAGTAGCACAAATGTAGATATAACGATATTTTTACTAATCGCAAGAAGGAATCATCAAAGAATGTCACTTCATTAAATGATACCGATATCTTTCTGTTTCTAACGCATGTAGCCTAATAGTAGAATAAACAATACAGGCCGAAGTTTTTAACTTTCAAGGCAAGAAGCTATATGAAGCAAATTTTCTACGAATTGCTGTAGCCTGCCAATTTAACAGCATAAGCGTTATACAGGTATTGGTTTAATGCATTGCATTTTTTCATGTATTATTTGTTTTATCTCACGCAAAATAATATATACAAAATTCTGTCTAACACAGTATGCATTACGTCTAGCTTGATGGATTAAATTCACAAGGAAGTCATAGGTAATCAAAGCATAGTTTAAAAAAAAGCTAATTAAACAAACTATCAGATAGAAATTTCCGGAAGGTCTACTATATGAAAGTTGATGATAGCGCAGTTTTATCATAGAAAGACCAATCGTGAGGTTGAACTAGGTTACATATTTACATGTACATACATGTAAGCTTACACGTAGTGACTTGCTATGACATGATGTGGTCATATACTTAGGTAGAAGTTTTCCAAGAAAACCGCAAATGATCATTCATGGTCAATTTCTTTACTCTTGGGTTCTCACTCTTGGGGGTACCCAAGCTCTTGGGTCCGCACCCCAAGATTCTTGGGTACCCCCCAAGCAGTGGCGTCTTCTCCGTACCTGCGAGGCCTTTGGCGCATCCTCAAAAATTATTTACCAACATTTATAAATATGAAAAGTGTCATCATTCATTTAAATTCGATAGCTTCTCGTGATAGCTGTGTACAGCTTTCGGTCTCAAAATCAGACTGTCAACCTCAGAGTGAACAGTTTTGCAGCACGGGCTTGAATCACAGCTGTTTTCTTCTAACAATCAGACACACAAGCTAGTCGTGTGTTCAGACGGAGCACTGATGTTCAGACCAAAGATTTTCAGACAGCGGGAGAGAGTTGTGTGCGTGTAAGGCAGTAAGCGCATGCGCCCGCGCCAATATTGACTTTCCCGATGGAAATAATGCTTTGTCTTCTCCAATTTTTGCAATGAAATTCTACGCAATTCTTGATCGAGGTGTGGTGCCTAAATATAGTAAGGGAAGCGCAACCCAATTGTTCCTGACTTCACTTGATGTGAGAGAGGCCACTACGTCAACAGTAGCAGATGGCTGACGTTCAGACAGGACTGCGATCAGATGATGAGCGTTCTCCAATGAATGCAGAGTAATGCATCTGACTCGAAAACCCAGATTCGGTAGAATTCCATAATTTGTTTTCACGTGATTGATGTGACGCTATGTTTAGCACTGCAGATGAGATTATAACCACGCCTTTCGTCCTAAGGGAATATACTGAAAA
Source organism: Prostheceraeus crozeri (assembly GCA_907163375.1). Taxonomy (NCBI): domain Eukaryota; kingdom Metazoa; phylum Platyhelminthes; order Polycladida; family Euryleptidae; genus Prostheceraeus; species Prostheceraeus crozeri. The sequence goes on along the minus strand of CAJQUW010014156.1, from coordinate 283,387 downwards.
GATGACGGTCGTCAGGCAAGGTAGGCCAACACCTGATATAAAATTGAAAGTACTCACAGAGAAAGAAATAAGAAATACACAAGACATTTTAATGCATCAAAATTTCAAACATGTGAGTGGCTGACCGGCCGTGTGAAGCACAAGAAACTGTTAGCCTTGCCTCCTTTTTTCACAAGAAAATGTGGTCTGGACAGAGAGGGGATATAGTGATCTCAGCTTCTTGAGTAAGGCGGTTAAGCGACATGAGCAATCACTTATCATGTGCACTTTCACTTGACCTAAAAAAATGTTCGGGAAATTGTTATTAAAAATTCAGCTTTTATGAAAATCAATGTTGTAACATAAGTGTTTGGTATAGAACTAGTATTCCAATGCCGAGTGAAGGCCTATGGTTAGGGAGCACGCGACGCCACTACCCCCAAGACTACCCAAAACCCAAGAGTGAACCCAAGACCCAACCTTGTCAAGCTTCTGTTTTTTCAACTTCTGAATTGATTGCAGCTGTACTTCGAAATATATCGGATATTCCTCCTTCGAGCAGAGAAAAGGCAGTGGTTGAAAGTTGGGTGGCAAATGACTTGGAGCTACAGCAATCGGATCATTTTGGACAACAGTGTGCATGGGACAAAGTGTTGCAAGAGCAGCGCTTTCAATCTTTGATGAAGGAATCTGATCAAATTCCGAAAGCTCGCTTATTGATTGCGTCTTGTCCTGAGTCAGACTCTTGGTTAAATGCTTTACCTTGTCCTTCCCTTGAAACTCACTTGGATAATAACGATTTTAAAATAGCAATTATTCAACGCATTGGTTCCAGTGTCTGCGCTCCTCATAAATGTCGCTGGTGGGGAGAAATTGACGGTCTCGTTCTCAATATACTATCCGGACGTACCCCACATCATGGTGCTGTATATGACGTATTAGACGTGGTTTCCAAACTGCTGGCGTTCCAGTGGTCCTTGAACGGATTGGATTAAGCAACCATGAAGGTAGCCGTCCTGACGGTTTCACCACTTTCACCATGGGTTAAAATATGGCAAGCACCTGTTGTGGGATTTCACCTGCACCGATGCGTATCCTGCCTCCAATCTAGTCGATTCTGCAATCTATTCGGGAGCCACCTCTGCTGCTGCTGGGGATCGCAGGCGTTTGAAGTGACCTCATACCTCACTATCTTTTCCAACCCATTGCAATCGAGACTACTGGAGTGTACGTTAATCTAGATAGACGTTTCCTATGTTACTGGCCATCTTATGAGTGAAACAACTCGCGACCGACGTGAACGATATATACTATGTAAGCCCTTTACAATAATATACTAGAGCGGATTTATTATTTTATGCCAATAAAAGGTTAGAGCAGCCATGGACTTGACAAAGTTGTCTGACAAAAGTACCTAAACGATGGCGGCTTTCAATGGTTGACAATAGGAAGATGCCTACAGCTTCTTTGTGTACTTTGTAAATATATTCATGGCCATTATCAGTTCTCTTTAAATGCATAATATTTATAGTATTTTGACAAAATAGCTTACAATAGATCGCCATACGACAAGAATCTACACCTGCATGTTTCAGCAATTTGCTTCTACTACAGATCTAGTAATCAGCGCAAAGCGGAGCGTCTGAAATTTGCAATCTATAAACAGCTGCTGTCCATTCTAGTTTTACTAAATTAAAACGAAAATTCGGATTTCTGTGGTTAAAGTTCTAGACATATCAACACTTCCATTCGGTTGCGAAATCAAATTAAGTTCACTTTTGAATTAAATTAGAGCACAACACAGCTAAAAAATTTCCACGAATCCAGGAAATGGAAGAAACCAAAGTTAAACAAATAACCTAGTGGAAAATCGTGCCAGTAGTGATCCCATCCTAAAATCAAGCGCAGAATGTGAAATGAACGGTCATCATGCTGACTCAGCTCCCCCTCTGGAAGGAAGGAAGGATGTGAGGGAGAGGGCCAAGGATGTGCTGGAAGGGATGGGTCCGAGAGAAGGAAACCGTTCCCCCCTCTCTGGAGGGAAGGAAGGAAGGATGAGTTCTCCTGTAAGGCAAGGGTAGGAAAGTGTTTTACCTTTAGAAAAGGGCAAGTGTTGGACGTTTTGGAGTGAGAAAGGTCCTATTTCGGCATGAAGGAGAGTTCGGATGGACAAACGGAGGTCAGATTCGGACTCTACGTGAAATTTTGGGTTAGGGAGGTGATTTCCAGCTCCATCGGAGAGAAAAAGTTCTGACCCCCCTCCAGTCAGACTTCCAACTCTGGTTCTAGAGATGGTAGAAAGTCATGTGAAAGCTAAGAGTGAGAAAAATGCGTTGGAAAGCATCATATGTCCAAGTTTTCCTGGGTTTAGAGTGGAAAATGACTTGAAAATGGCAGAAATCTCCGAAAAACGACAGAGTTAGAAAAGATAGGTTTTGGAAGTTTTGGGGTGAGAAAGGTCCTATTTCGGGCAGAAGGAGGGCTTGCATGGACAAACGGAGGTCAGAGTCGGATTCTACGTGCAATTCTGCATCTAGAGGGTGAGTTTCAAGTGAATCGGTAACAAAAAGTTTTCGCTGCTTCCCCCCTCGGCAGGGTTTCTTCCAACTTTGGTTCTAGGGATGGTAGAAAGTTGTGTGATAACGCGTTTGAATGCAGTGGACGACGAATGCAGTGGACGAAACGGCATGTCCATATCTTCTTTCGTTGAGGTGTGGGAAGGACTTTAAGATTTTTGACCATCACCGAAAATTTTTACAAAAATGGCTCTGGCGGGCAAACGAAGCATTGTATGAGAAAACAGACCAGATTTGGAATCAGCGTGACATTTTACACCTGGATAGATGGGTTTTGAGGGTCGTGAGAGTGACATTAATACGCAAACATGTACATCTTCGATAGCAAACAATCTCTTCTCATGAAAATACGAGACAAACGTTGAACATTAGACAGTGTTTCATTCTAAACGACTGCAAAAACTTGTTAGAACTGTGTTATTCATGCTATGTCTCAGATGTGATAGGAAGAAAGTTGACAGATGCAGTAGAGTTAACGAATAAATTTTGTTCACTACGTTTTCATCGAGAAAGTCTTCGAGGTGTGATTAGGGACTACATCATCTCATTTCATCATGAAAAGGCAGACTTAGAATTTGCTATCGCTAAAAGTTGCTTCGTTTTCCAACAGCTCATGGACAGTTTGATGAATAAAGATGTGAAAGAACGATTAGTTGCAGAGATTAAATTTGAGAAAGTAACTGATGAACATGCAGGTGAACGTGTACTGTTTCATTTTGCATCCTATTCTAAAATCCTATTCCTAAAGATTTCTGTCAGCGACACATGACGAAAATTGCATCTCGACTAGATTCATTTCATGAGCATGGATCCAACTTGCTCTTATGTCACATAAAACACATTCATCTTCAACTCAATGTGCTAAACTAGATTTGAATACTAGATTTGGGAAAAGCAATCATGAGTCAGTCGTCCGCGTGCTTCCTTTTCCCTACCGCAGCGAAGTCAGGGGAGAAACGCAGTTCTATGATTGGCTCTCATAATGTCAAGTTTGGATTCGCAGGAGCCTATAAAAGCAGTCATCTCCCCATTTTCTCTTCATTTCATTCTCTTGACTCGAAAAGCGTGTGTGACTCTCTCAAGCAATTCTCCGTCTCAATTTTGTCTAATTCAATCCTGTTTCCAAATTTACAAGTGAGTGTCATGACTGTGTCGCCTAAACCTCACCAACATTTTAGAAGAGAGGCGCAGGAGAGTGTGTGGTCGATGATTGTACAAGCTTATTTTGTTGAACCATTACCACCACCACCACCTCCACCACCTAGACGCTATACCTTTAAGTCTTTTAGGGAATTGAAACTTAATTCGGGTTCTAAGCCCAAGAATTTTAATTTACTGGACGATGACGAAGGCTTAGACTTTGGTGGTAAGCTTTAAATCATTTGAACGCAGTAAAATGTCCTCTTAAGGGCCACCTCACATGCCACTGATAAGCTAAGGATTTTCTTTTCCCTGATGATCATGAATGTACTTAGTGATATTCTTTCGTTACAGACTGCCATGGCCATGAATCCTACTCCTACTGCTGCATCACTCAATTTTCATCATCTCGAGCTGTGGAATCCGAAAATTGAAAAGGTAATTCACGGCTATCCTACCTACAAACAACAAGTGCGCTACGGTGTTCGACTCTATCTTCAAACGCCGGCGGTATACTTACCAAAAGTGGATACGCAAGTAAGTCGTTGCGGTCAAAACCTGAGTATCCCTATTGATAATTGGTTCCGTCAGCAGCTTGACATTTTAGAATACGTTGTGAGGCATAAGGCTCTTATTCCCACTGAACTATTACAGTTGTGGCCAGAAAAGAAAACTTCTTATTATAAACCTTTGTATCGCGGCACTCGCTGCTATATTTTGCAAAGCAAGTATTGTAAAGTCACTTCAGGAGTGACAGTTGAACAGCCAGTTGAAACAGAATTGTCAACGCTAGGTGCAGGCTTTTATTCCTTTCATATTGAGGTGCCTGGTGTTTATGTGGGACCTCATGAATCTGACGGTAATTTGATTTCTCTCAATTTGCGTGTTGCTCAAAGTCATCATCAACCCGAGTTAACAGGATTTGATCACATTGAGAAAGTCATTGATTCTTGTGTCAAAGAGTGTCAAGAACCTGTCACGAAACCTAAACGTCGTCGTGCATCAAAGAAAGATGGTGTTATCGCCAAAGAGAAATCTTAAGTTCTAATCAGTTAGTTTGTAGTGAATGTGGAAAACGCGGTCTTGCGCGTTATGTTCAATTAAAACATTGTAATCATGTTTTATGTATCTTTTGTTATGTAAAGGACAGACATCCTTGTAAAGTTCCTGCTCAATGTATTATCTTGTAATTAAGTCTTTTTGATATTGTAGGTTGCGATCTTCAAAGACAGTGAGGGGACACCAATGCAGGAGTTGAGTGCTATTGCAATGAGGGAAAGCGATCAAACTGCTGTTAGTGTATATCATAGATTTGCCTACTGTCCTCCACACAAAGACGAATGGTCACGGCGTCACGTGCATGGACTTGATACTTCTATTTTGATTCACATTGGATTTGTAAATGAAACGTATTTGACAAGTGATTTCAAACGGTGGCTGTCAGGTTTTCCTATTGTTAAAATATTAGGAAATGATTCCGAACGAGAAGCTGCAACACTTCAGTTGCACATTGATAATTTATATTTACCATGTTGGGTAGATCGTGTAAGACAAGACTATCATATGCACTGTGATCAAAAGAAGTTTAGAGGTGAAATGATTTTTGATATGGCTGTATGTTTCGGTGAGAGACATCATCTTTACAGACCACCATCCCAATGTAATACTAGAAATAAAGCCACCTACATTGCAAAACTCTCTTCACGCTGGCATTGTAGTCTCTATGATGTTTATGAACTGTATCTATATTATTGTCAACAGCATGGGTGTAAATAGAACATGTTTTTACTTCCTGAGGATGAGTAATGATCTTTTCATGAAGTGTGTTCTGTACTTGTGAATTTTGACTGATGTTGAATAAACTTACAGTGGAACGTGATTGTTATTTCTGTTTTATTCATAGTGGAAGTCATTGAAGCAATGTGAAATCTATAGTTGCAACGTTTATGATGGCGCATCGTACCTTAAGTAACCACATGTGTCATTTGACTCTTGATAAACAAGGATTCGATGGATTTTTACAAGATTGGAAACTTACATTTAAAATGAAGATGAATGATATGAAAGTAGTGGTAACTGAAAGTCTTCCTCTCTTCAAAAGACTGATAGAAAGTTTACAACCTCAAGATGTGAAGGGTAGACTCGTTGCTTATATAGCGTTGAAAGATTTGCAAGAACCACTTCGTTTTGGATCCTATTGCACAGAATGGATTACTCTTAGTGATCAGTTTTATATACGACATAAGGAGAAAACTATTGAGAGAATAGAAGAGACGATTGGAGGAAATGCATACTTTGTTAAACATATCATGATTCAACTGACTGTCAACATCTTCAACTGTGATTACATCGATGACTTTGTTTGATGGTCGACATGTTGTGTAGATGCAATAAAGATTTCTTTTAACTGAATAATTTGTAGTGGTGTATAGAGCAACATGAGTCATTGCGCTCTGTGCATCACTATCGGGTTCTTTGTTAGATAAATGAATGTGTCTTTGTTCGCAAGAAGGAGCGTATCACAAAATGAGTCATTCTGCTTTGTTACGCATAGGTCTTTGTTCGCTAAAGGGGGCGTGTCAGTTAAGTCTTTGTGAGGACTAGAATGACTTTGTATATAAATATTGAAGGCTTCCACCCACGCGGTGAAAAGTTCACGTGGGATAACTCTTTGTGAAAGAAAACATGAAAAGGGAAACGCACGTGATTGGAGCTAGGTCTGGTTAGAAAACGGACGACTGAGCTCATGGCAATCATTTCCGTCCTTGCGCTAACCATACAGTTGCTCGAAGCCATCAACTCCTCTGCTCTCGCACTGGGTACACTGAACTCCCTTACTTTAGCATCGAATAAAAATGCTTTCAATCAAAGGATAACTCATCATGGAGAAGCCGTGACCATAAAAACTCCAAGTCATCGGATGGCTTATCTAAAGGTTATGTCAACAAAGTATGGACTCGCTCTGTGTGTGTACCGTTAGACTATTGGACACGGTTACAATTCAATACTCTTGAAACATTTCTGAAAGAAAATCTCACCATTCCCAAAGAGATTATTCGACACAATGGGAAGCGTCCACAAGTTCCCGTCATGGAAAGACGATACATGTATGTTCATATGGATAGACACTGTCTCATCATCCATGAAAAGGAGGGCAACGAATTCGACTTACTTAATTGCAAACCTCTCCCCATTTTGGGAAAAGGCTTCTACTCCTTTGAAATTAAAACTCAAGCCATCTACATGGGTCCGCGCAGGGACGGAAGGTTGTTTATGTTGAATCCCTATCTTGTCTCCATAACCTTTATAAATGATGTCCATGTTGATGATGATCAACTACAGTAACACTCTCCACACACTGAGACCGCACCATCGGTCTTTATAAGACCAAGGCCTTACGGCCACCTTATCAAGAAAGAAAATGTACACTCACCATGCCACACATGAACATTACTCTCTCCTTCTTTCTTAGGCATTACATTCTTCACTCAGGTTTGGATCATGATCATGTGGAAATTATCAGCATGCCTCCATGTGTCATGGAAAAGTCAGTGTGTTACATTTCATGATATGAAACGTCAACTTCAGATAACTCTAGAAAGCTTTCAACTACGAAGGTTGCATCGCGCAATCCTATCCAACTCTTGCCGTGTCATTAACGTAGGAGACGGCATTGTATTTATTCGCATTCAAGAGATGATTCTACATAATGATCACTGCTACATTGTGATTCCAAAACCCTCATGGGAAAGTATAAAAGGGAAGTTCACTCTACCCTCATGTCATTTGTGAATCATGCTCCCCATCCGCATCATCAACGCCATGCGCGAAATGAATCTCGGAAGAGACATACATTTAGAACAGTTGCACATCCATCTTCCCGATTCAGTATATCATCGCGGTCGTCCACAAATGTTGGTCATTCGCATGAGCAACGGTCAAAATCTTCAAATCTTTCGCTGCGGCAAAATTCAAGTCCTAGGAAACCTTTCTCATTTCGTGATGCAGTCCATGTGTTACGAAGTCGTCAAGAAAATGCGAACACTCATGCCTCATCTACGCCTCAGCCCCTTGACATTGAAGAATATAGTAGTATCTGTTCAATTGAAGATGTTAGTGAATCTAGCAAACATTAAAACCAGTAGTCATTGCATATTTTGTGAAACTGAACTCTTTCCTGCTGCTCTGATTCGGAAGTGGCATCCTGTACATATTGCAGTGTTTCACAACGGACATTGCATCGTGACTGGTTTACGTGATATCAGTAGAGTAACTGACATTGTTAAATCTTTAATGCGTTATCTGTATGAGTCACAGTTAATAGAATCGCGTTAATCACATGATGTGTTTTGAATGATTCATCGCAATGAACTATCGCCCACACACTTGTCGGTGAAGAGGTCACGCTGTCTGACGTGAGGCGCATCGATGTTGAATGACACACCCACACACGTGTCGGTGAAAAGGTTGAACAAGACTGATTAGATTCTTATCTAGCTGACTGGTGCTTTACGACTTTATGAGTCAGAGCTATTTATAGAAATGAGTCAGCAAAGTGGCTGATGTTACCTAAGCCGAAGAAATTTTCATGATGCTACATTCGTTAGAAACTTGAGGATGTTAACTTTTTAACTTACAATTTCTGACATGGTTATGACTTTATTTCATACTTTACCTATCTCTGAAACAGTGAAATGCTTGTCACTATATTTTATACTTTACCTATAAATTGCTTAAGTCCATAATCTATGGGGATAGGGTTACCTACGGCTGGATTTAGGGATTTTGGGTTTTATATAGCACAAGCGAATGTTGACCGTTAGTGTATAGCACATTTATTAGCTCAACCATTTGTAAATGACATTATTCTTGACATTGCAAACACCTACTTTATTTCTAACTTTACAAACAGTGAAATGATTCTAACTTTAATTTATTCTTCACCTATCTTACAAACATTGAAATGCTTGTGACTTTATTTTATACTTCACCTATCTTACAAACAGTGAAATGATTCTAACTTTATTTTATACTTTACCTATGTTGCAAACTCTGAAATGATTCCAACATTAATTCAAACTTTACAATCATCAACTTTATTTCTAACCCTACCCATCTTACAAAATGATCAAAACTTTTACTTCTGTCTATTGAGTGAGAATCCCATCTTTATGTCAAAAGAAAAACGAGACAGTCTGTACATGATATGTCATTGAATGAAAGACATTTCTTCACAGTTATACATAGTTAATACTATACACGGACAACACAAAGTCACTCATGTACAGGGACAAAACAAAGTCACTGATGTGCAGGGAGAAAACAAAGTCACTGGTGTGCAGGGAGAAAACAAAGTCACTGATGTGCAGGGAGAAAACAAAGTCAGCAAAAGCACTGGATACCCCACTGATGACATGCTGTGATCAGGAGTTGGACGCATGTTACAAGGCACTCACTCACAACAACCCATAGAAAACGCCATGGAGTGAAAAAGCAAAACATCAATCACAACAGAGAGGAAGCATTCATCATCATACATCGCCGGACGGAGGAAGAGAAAGTTTCTGTCATTTGGGTGGAGGTAGGTGAGTGTCAGGATGGCCGTACGGTAATGAGTGGTTAGGACTCATCCAGCATCGCTTGTCTTCCCAAGCTGAGAGACCTCGTTTCCTAAAAGTCGTTGTTCTGACTTGATGCGACTGTGATTTTAAAATCGTCATTTCTACTTTTTTAATTTAAAGTGAATCTAAGGCATCTTGATAGTCCCTATGTGTCATTTTTCTAACGATTGACTTCGAGATGCCTTTCGCCCGTTTAATAGAAAGCTCTGAGGATTTTAGCTTCATGGAGTACATCTTGGGGCGAAGCAAGATCATCTCCTCTATCTGTTTGCCGGCACACTCATCCTTGAAGCAGCCAAGCTTCGCTTTATTTGAGGTAGAGTAAAGCGGATGGTCAGTGGGATAGTTGGAACTATGAAACTTGGGTGCTAAATATTTTAAAATGTCTTCCTGCTTGACTTGGCTCGTGGTTGTCAAAGCTCGGAAGAAGCTGTCTGTATCACCTCCTACTAATTCCACACGTTGGAGAAGTGGACATGTTTTAAAAGTGTGTCATTTTCCGCCTCATACTGCTTATTGTGTTCTTCCATAAAGGGAGAGAACATATCTGGACTGACTATGCCAGATTCGGGTGCGAGAGGAAAATCAACTGTCCTATGCTTAATACATTTTGGATAGATGAGGTCGACTTCAAATAAATAACCTATGTCGGCCTCATCTCCCACTGCCATGATGTGTGCTGGATTGGAGAAGTGTTCAATGTCATGGGGCTCTACCCATTGGAAGTCAGACTGTGGCAAAGGCTTGGATAATGCACTCCCATACAAATTATTTTGGTCTATGTACAATAAATGCGTGGTCGATCCTATGTCTTGGGTGCTGTTGAGAACATGTTTGTTGACAAATGTTAAGCCACCCCCAATACCACGTTCAAATAACGTGTACATCTCTGCATCTAGCAGTAAATGTAATCTCTCTTTCGACATCTTGAAGGCTGACTGATAGGACAGACCTGGTAGACTAACAAAAAGGACGGGGTCTAAGGCGACCTGCTCTAATGTGACTTTCCTAAAAGTCTCAAACACGTCAGCCAACAGATAGACGTCTAATTTTAAGTAGGCAAGCATGTAGTCACCAAAAGTGCGACACCTAAATTCTAACCATGCCTGCTTTGCATGCCTATAGTCATCCGGCGAACAGTCCTCACCCGTCAAATCATTTTTAAAGTCATCGATGGACGGAAGGGATGTCTCCTTCAATGTGTCCATTGAACTAAAATAACTATAAGGAAACACCCCTTTCCGTCACATGAGACTGTCACTTATGTTGGGATAGTCTTTCTTTAAATGTTGAGTGAGGGGAAGTGTTTCTAAATTATTAGCCAACGCGGCTAAGGAAGAAGACATAAATTGAAAAATATCTAGAAACTTTATGTCATGGAAGACAGGCTTCCCCTCCTTCGTCTTATCTACTTGTACTTTGGCAGTGATGCACATAAATTTTCCCTTACTTTGTGCAATCACTTTGGATGACCAGGATTTCATTTTACCGAATCCATGGGGAATGATGATGTGAGCATCATAACATTTAAAGTTATGAAAGATGACGGGGAGCGTTCGCCGTTTGAGCCTAAGTTTCATATTACATTTACTGCATAAGGCAGACTTAAATTTACCACTGAGATGGCAATGGTCCCTCACTTTCTTATGTTGCTGATCATCAAAGGATGAACAGCAGCGGGGACATTCCGTGGTCCTATGAAATTTGAATTTATCGGCTTCTGTGAAGCACATGGGTTTCCTAGTCAGCTCCCTTTCATACCGTTGATGAAAACGGGCTTTCCTATCTAAAAAGTTGAGGAAGTTTTCAACGCACTCCTGGCTTTGCCACACATGCATTTTATTTTGGTTTCTATAATATGGATGCCAAACTTCATAACAGGCAATGGCTGTTGGCTCATGACTTAGATCTTCTTGTTCAATGTAACATTCAATGTCCGCATAGATGGTACATATGGGACTGAGCTCATTGCCGTTTTCCTCATACCTATAAATTCTATCTTTGGGCATGACTTCCATTTGAAGCTTACCCCGAGAACACCACTCATAATGCTGTTAAAAAATGGTTTTGACCTAAAGCGCAGCGTGCAACGATCACAGTAATAATGTTTGTTATCATAACTTTGTTGGTGGCGATACAACTTTTAAATTTTAGGAATGCCACAATAATGCCATTCTGGGTGGTTGTCACTATACACTAGGAGGAGATTGACAACCCGGTTGAAGTTACTTTGGCGGTTGCTATACCTAACGCCCTTCAGACCTTTTTCCCAGAGATGGATGACGATCTTAATGTTATTGAGTTTTTCAAATTGGGCGATGCCTTTAAAATCTAGTGTGTTGACATCTTACCCATCAAACTTAGGCTCATCCTCCCATTCACGATATTTAGTGATTCGTTCGCGATTTATGCCTATATCATTGTAGCAAAAAAGAATGGAGAGGACAGCATACTTGAAACAGTGGGACTGACACTCTACATTGATGACAGCTTTTTTGTCAGCCAGTGCTTTGGGGAGGGTGAAACAACCACTCCCTTGCAAATTTTCTAAAAGATTGATTTTAATGTCTACCTTCTCTATCCCATCCAAAACCAGACCGCTGTCTCTTCATTAAATTTATTTAAATTGCTGACGAGATGGGTCGCATGTCTCTCTATCCACTCGTTTGCATTACCTATGAGATCAGCAGCAGCGGAGGCTATCCTAATCGTCACAGTGGACTCTACTTCTCCCGTGCTACTGTCTACCTTATTGAAACGAGCAGTGAGATATAACATGCCTTTGAGCAAAAATCTATCTAAGCTCGCCAACATTTGATGCGATTAAACCTATATTATTTGAGAGGAATGGATGAATATCCCGTATAGGTTCAGAGCTTTCCATCTCATAGTCACGAACGAGCCTCTCAAGCGAGAACTTGCTCAGCATTAGAGTGACGTTGTTGTCAGTGTTAAGCTCAGTGGAAGCTCAGCGTCAACACCGATGGACGCGCAGGAGGAAGGAGTGGGACGCCAGCCGAAGGTGGAAGGATCCTTGGCTTCGGTGTTGCAGGGACGTGGTGACGAGAAGCAGGAACTGGTGCAGGGACTGGTACAGGGAGCGGAGCAGGCGGTGGAGGTGGGGCGATGACGATGCCCGAGAAAGGGGTCGCACTTTGAGCGGAGGTAGACGGGTGGGAAGGTAGAGCCAGAAATTCAGCATTGAATCTCCTTCTCGCGGCTTCCTGCCACTTCCTCATCTTGGCCAAGTCTGTAGAGAGGAAAAAGAGATTAGATAATGAGACAAGGATGATGTAGAGTAAGCTGTACGGATACAGAAGTGCTAAAACATGACATTCCAACTCTCAGTTCTCATAGGTGAGGATACTTACACTTGCCAAGCCGCTCATAGGCTTCCCCGATTGCTCTTTGGGGGACGGGTTCCCCATTACGAATACATTCATGCACTGAAAAAGAATGACAGCAAAGATAAGCAGAGGTAAAATTTGGATTCGGTTTAAACATGAGCAAAATAAGGGAGGGATTTTGATTTTAATTAGGATGTCTTTCCTAATGATGCTAGTAATAGAGTAAGTCAACCTTGATACAAATACTTACATTGCTCGATGGTAGCCTTCTCCATCTCAGCAGCAATGCGGTAATTCTCAATTTTGGTGAATTCCATGACGGATAGTCGATTGCAGATGATCAATGGTTGGTATAAACTTCAATCACTGAAAAGGAAAATGAGATTCATTTCATTTGCCTAGTCAACGTTTATCATGGGAACAATCATTGAAGTGGCATCTAATGAATTACATTTCACTCTACTCCACATCATAAAGACTAGCCTTTGTCGAATGGCTGAATTACTCTGACCTGGCGAGAGAAAGCGTCACGTTGAGTGTGAGGTCGAACGCCCAACGTGAGCAACGGCTCAGAGGTTTCGGTCTAACAAACGACGAACAAACCGTGCAACGCAATCGCTCTACGGCAGCACCGCCGTCCCGAAGGAACGCTCGAGCAAAGGAGATATTACACCGATGATATGTTTTATGAGCAGAAGTGAATCTCTTGATAGCAAGAGACTATTCAACCTGATAGCAGGAGCTCACCGACACTCACCTTGTGAAAGATAAATGTGAGGAGCAGAGCTGGTGCACTGCCTTTTATAAGATTTTCCTAAGCGGTGAATGGATGAGACCTCTCGTCCAATCACAGACGAGCTAGAGTTCCCAATGTGCGCACACACATTTGTAACGCGTCATTGAAATCGTCTTAGGCAAAAATGATGTTTGGCAATAGACTTAACCATGGCACCTGAAGTCAAAACATTGAAACATGATGATTGCACGATTCCTTTTCATCAAGAGAGCTTCGGAGACTTGATACAAGATTGCATCCTTGAGTTTCAAAGGGAGGAGACAGAATTGGATGCATGTTTAGACTACACACGAGAGATATTTACGGAGTTGATATCTTATTTCAGAGACAGTCTCATCAAGGCTCACTTAATTGCACATGTCAATTACACTCATTTTCCAGAAGGTGAAGTAGCGGAAAGTGTTGACTTTCAATTTCGTTCCAACGGACAAGAATATGTTACAAATGCCTCTGAGTTTTATACAAGACATCTGCAGAAGGTTATTTCTCGGATGGACAACTTTCATGGTTACGGCGATCATTTGCTTCTGAATAAAATAAACCATATTGTCATTGCTATTAGTAAAACGGGTTTCAATGATGTTAAATCAAAGACCAAATAACGTATTTTTTCATGACACTTGTGTTGTGCTAAACTTTCTAATGCTGTTGTGAGTTCAGTCAGTCATAAAACTTCAAAGATCAAACTTTACTTTCTCAAACGTGCGTCGCGGTAAATCTATTTGACTACACTAAACATTGCTTTTGCAAACCAGGATACACTTTCTGATGACACTCACGAATAAACTTCGATGATCAAACTTTACTTTCTCAAACGTGTGTCATGGTAAAACTATTTGACTACACTAACCGTTGCTTTTGCAAACCATGATACACTTCCTGACGACACTCACGAATAAAACTTCGATGATCGAACTTTACTTTCACAAAAGTGTGTCACGGTGAAACTATTTGACTACACTAGCGCTTACATTTTATGACATTTGTGTTTCAGAAAACGTCATGATCGAACTTTCTAACTATACATCAACCTGTGTTGCAGTAAAACTTTTGTACATCATGATAAAGTTTCTGACTACGTTCACAAGAGCTTGTTCACTAGCGAAGAGAGAAATGAGCGTGTGGTTGCGTGTGGCGCATAAATGTCCCTTCCAATTCATTTCATTCATCATTTCGTATCCACGATAGAGACAAGCAGAACTCATGGTTTATGCTCCCATATATGGCCAACTATCGGGAGACAAGTGCAATGGAGATTTTATGAGGTAACCTGTGGCAGATAGCTAAATGTCGCCCTGGCGGTCAGAGTACAACGTTGAGACGAAAGGCAACCACTTGGAAACATGACGCAGAGAGGTTTCACAAGGATTGCCATTCCCCACGTCCCGCGCAGTGCTCATCGCTACGGACTTCAACGCTGTCTCGAAAGAACGCCCACCAACAAGAACTATGACACCAAAAATCTCCGTAACTTGCAAAGTCAATGACTTGATAGCCAGACATGAAAACCGGTGGAGTTATTTACAAGAGGTTGGCAGACTTTGATCAGCTTGATAGCAAGCCATAGACGGGGATAGCAGGCCGTGATTCACAAGCGTTTTGCAATGGAGATGTTTAGATGCCACCCACGACAAGATAGCTAAGACTCAACCGATTGGCGTTCAAAGTGCTACGTTGAGAACTGTGTCAAATGCCCAACATGAGTTGCCCCAGCGGTTTCGGTCTAAAATATGACACACTCCCTTGGCACACTTATCACTACGGCATCATCCGCCGTCCCGAAGGAACACCCTGTCAGTGGAATATTACAGCAGAACTCTCCGTGTCATGCTCGCTTTCAGTAAAAAGCCGCTTGTATAATGTAAAGAGATGAGAAGAATGGCTCGTACACACTTAACCATGCCTTCATTGACTTCAGCATGGTGGAAAACCCCAGAAAACCTCCAAAAAAATGAATTTAAATTTTTCAGCATTTAGTACTACTTGTGAAATTTCATAAGTAGTCTGCAAGCATAGGTCTGATCAATAGCTATCGAACCTTTTTTGAATCAAGTCAAACGGACTTGTAGAAACAAAGTTACAAGCCTTTAAAGTTTTGGAGTCTTTTATGGCCTGGAGACGAAGGCCATCTCCTGGCAAAACTTTAAGTCTGACGCCTTAGCTGATATCACCAATGAAATATTCTAAATCGGTTTTTACGAAAACCCGAAATTTGGAATGTCCGATGCTATCATCAGAGCTCCGGAGTTCACCTACCCCAACCCATACGGGAGAACTGATTTCCGCAAGTAGAGTTTCCAATTATATAGTTTGTGGTGATAAGCTGATGACGTAAGATCCATCATCCAAATGTTTAAACACGTCTATCTCCGGCTCTAGTGCTCCAATTGACTTCAAATTTTGACAGTCACGTTTTCTCGCTCTCACCTTTCATTTAAGACATCCACGACTCTCTACGATGACCAGAAGCCGAGATGAATGTGCAAATGTGCAAAAAAACCTTGGAAAATGTGCAAAATTTCGATTTTAAACACGCTTTCACTTAGAAACAAAACCTTCCATAGATCTGAAAAGATAGGATCCTAGAGAACAAAGTGCGGTCTTGCCCTTAAAGAAACCCGAGCTCTTCATTCAGTTCCAATCCTCCGCTATTCATCGCCAAAGGTGGCCACAATTTAATATTTTCACGAAAAAATCCGGTGTGGAGACTCAGTGTGAAGAAAATTTTCGACTTTTTCTCTCCGATTCACTTGAAACTCACCCTCTAGATGCAGGGACGCTGATTCCGAATCTGGTTTCTGTTTTTCCATCCGAGGCTTCGTTCACCCGCCAGAGCCGTTTTCGTAAAATTCTAACTCTATCGTTTTTTCGTCAATGTCCCAAATTTTCAATGCCGTGTCACATCTAAACGAAGGCAGATATGAACAAGCCGTTTGTTTCACTGAATTTGTCTCACTCTTAGCTTTCAAATGAGCTATTGCACGACTTTCTACGATCTCTAGAACCAAAGTTGGAAGTCTCGTTCCAGTGGGGTGGGGAGGTCAGAACTTTTTCTCTCCGATTGAGCTGGAAACAAGTTGCTAGACCCAAAATTGGCCAAAAAGTCCGAATTTGTACTCCGTGTTTCCATCCGAGCACTCCTTCATGTCGAAAAACGACTTTTCTCATCCCAAAACATCCAAAACCTGCCATTTTCTAACTCTGACGTTTTCCTGCCATTTTCCTCTCTTAACCCAGGACAATAGGACCAAGCTGAGCTTTCCACTGCATCTTTCTCACTCTTAGCTTTTAAATGAGCTATTGCACGACTTTCTACGATCTCTATAACCAAAGTTGGAAGTCTCGTTCCAGTGGGGTGGGGAGGTCAGAACTTTTTCTCTCCGATTGAGCTGGAAACAAGTTGCTAGACCCAAAATTGGCCAAAAAGTCCGAATTTGCACTCCGTTTACCCATCCGAGCAATCCTTCGTGTCGAAAAACGACTTTTCTCATCCCAAAACATCCAAAACCTGCCATTTTCTAACTCTGACGTTTTCCTGCCATTTTCCTCTCTTAACCCAGGAAAATAGGACCAAACTGAGCTTTCCACTGCATCTTTCTCACTCTTAGCTTTCAAATGAGCTATTGCACGACTTTCTACGATCTCTAGAACCAAAGTTGGAAGTCTCGTTCCAGAGGGGGGGGGGTAGGGAACAGTTTCTTCCTCTCGGACCCGTTCCTCCCAACACATCCTTGGCGAACTCCCTCACCTTCCTTCCAGAGGGGGGGGGCTGAGTCAGCATGATGACTCAGCAGCGATGACTCATCACTGCACCGCACTGCACTTGATTTTGCCACGGGATTACTACTGATCTTCCGTCCGTCGAAGTCGGCTTCACGGAACTTTGTCAGTCTTTCCCAAGTATTACATAATTGAATCCAATTTTGAATTTCTATTACTGGCTGGTCATCCATAGAGATTATCCAGAAGTCAACAGATTGACAACTTTGGAAAACTTGTGATAGATACATTATGTGCTGCTTGGAATGGATTTCTCTCTGTGATAAATGAAAATACATATTCGCAGATTTTTCGACAGTCAATGATGCGATGATGCTGTGGGGAAGATTTCAACTTATGATCGCCATTTTTGGTCCATTATCGTTTTGAGATGTCACAAACGCAGATGGAATGGTTTCTTTCTAAATTTTAGACAAAATTGTCATAACAAGAAATCTTCCGATTGTGTTTCCATTGCCAGGACATATACTTGAAAACGTGGCCATACCGGATCGTAGCTCTGTAGTTGTCTGGAGAAGCTTCTAGACAGATAAAGGAATTTCGATGGCACTGTACTTTAGATCACGCTGTTTCATTTCTTCAATTTTTCTTCATCGCTTGCCATGATGATCCATGTCCTTCATGGTAGCATTTGTCAGATTCATGGAATTGAAGGTTACACAAGACGTCACACAAGGTTGCACAAGATAAATTTATAAAATCTCAACAAATGTAACCACCACGAGACATGATAAATGATAAATTGATGAATGTATTTGTGTTACACCGTCACTGCATTTCGGTTCACAGCCAGCAACGGTATACTGCATTTGCTTGCATTCTGCATTCAAATGAGCTGCAAAATTCGATCTTTTGCAACACGAATGTTGGTTGGCCTGAACATGTATAAAATGATTTCAAATTTTGCTCACCTATCTGTCCAGAGAAATTTAGAAGTCTATGCCAGATTATTAGGTCCATAGATATCCGCGACAGAATCCCTCTCTACCAAGATTTTCCCTGGGAACAAATTTTATCAGATATACGAGTAAAAGGGATTCTGAAATACGATTCTACAACTATGTAATAATCTGGTATACTTTACAAATAGATAGAATCTTCAGTGCAAACAATACTGCAACTATGTAAATTTTGATTTGTGCAGTGAAGTAGAAAATATTTGTTATTTCATATGACACTCTGTGCATTCATGATCAACATTTCATTTCAGTTTCTACAATCACATGCTTCAATTTGAATTCTTACAGAGCATTGTGATTCTACAGATTCATCAAATCAATTCTACACAGTCATATTTATTGCCTGTGGAGAGCATTCATTTAATCAATAATTTTGACATGTGACTTAAATTATCAGATCCGTTAAACCTGTTCGAAAATAGCTGTAGCTACAAATTTGCTGGTTAACAACCTTGACAATTAATTCAAGAAACAGAATGAGTTCTCATTTCTATATGAAGACTTAAATTATGGTGTTCTATCAACATATATTTGATAATCAACATAATTTCCTTACAATTAATCTTCTTATCACTAGATTTTCATTCCTTATGATTTCTTATTAGCTTCATGCCACGGGAACTTAAAAACAAATTCTTAAATCGTTAAGTATGTATGCACACAAAGAAATATTTTGCAAAAATTTACAATTTGCTTGATTGAACTAAGCGAAATTGAGGAGCTTCTCCCAAAGTTGCCGAAAAGAGGCGAAGGGTCTGAAGGTTTTCCGAGCAGATTACTGAAAGTTTCCTCATCATGTGACCCTTTATGTCATTTGTTCAACACTTCATTGTTATTGAATACCTTTCCTCAGTTATGGAAAATGGCAAAAGTTGTACCTCCTCCCAAATGTCGTCGCCCATCAGTTGCTGATTCTCGGTGCTACCTGTAATCGCCAGGCTTATTTTGAAGCGAATGTACCCAACTTTAACTGACTTTGATAGTATTAATCAGCATGGATTTCGCAAAGGTAGCAGTGTTGTCTGCCACATAGTAGCCCTATACGATGACATTTAGAAAACTGGATGATGCAACTAATAATGCAGTTTCGGTTGTGAGCTTTGATATTTCAAAGGCGCTTGATACTTCCCTCATCATTTATTACTTCAAAGACTTATTGACATTAGCATTCGAACAAGTATTATTGCCTAGAATAATTCGTATTTGGATGGCAGGAGGCAATTAATAAGTTAGAACAACCGAACAAGTTCAATCTCCAATGTGACATCTGGATTGCCACAAGGAGCTATTTTGTCACCGTCCTCTTTTTGTGCATTTGTTGGAAGATTCAATACTTTGCATGCCGACATTTCAATTTTCAAATATGCAGATGACATTCTTTGTTTACTTCATAAGATCTCTAGCGGCAACGACACTAGATATAAGGAGGAGCTTGATCATGTTGCTGGATGAACGATAGAAAAATACCTTTCTTAAATATAACTAAAAGCTTCCTGATTCAAACAAAAAGTACATCCTCCGTCAGCCCTCTTGATATTTCTTTCCCATCTCGGAAGGATTTGAACATTTTGGGTAATCAAATAAGTGAATCACTCGCATGGACCAAGCATGTAGATGTCAGATTGCATAAAGCTAGCAAATTTCTTCATCTTCTGAGGGTGCTGAAGAGTATGATTACCGAAGATGAACTGATTCGAGTCTATCAATGTCTTGTTCTTGATACTCCGACTTATGGCAGTACAGTCCATGTTGCCAGCATTTCGAATACGGATAAGTGTAAGATCGATAAATTCGTCCGTGACTGTCACTGGGTAGTATGTGAAAAGGGATGCAAAGATAGCTGTCTTCCCGATTATTATCAAACACAAGAAAAGTAGGCATTCACTTTGTTTTCGAAGGCTTTGAGCATTGTCGACTATGTGTTGCATTCTATTCGGATGATAGAAAATATACTTGCAGTTGGGATCACAGAATTAGACAGCTCGTCTCTTGTTCTGTTTGACTAGAAGGGAAGCATTGGAACATGTAACGTAAACGAAATGGCACAATCTCCTGACTAAATACCATAGCAATCGAACAATGAGCAACCAGTTCAACATTGAACACGCCAAATTGTGCAAAGTTTCAGTGACTGCTATCAACCGGATCACAAAGCAAAGAGAAACAGTCGATGTCAAGTTCTACAAAGAAGTTTGTGAACGTTTTTTCGTGCGCCTGCTAGCTTTTTTTTAAATGATCGGAGGGCCTAACATTATCGAGAAAACTTTTGCGCAATGACCTGAATTCTTCGAATCTGAAGGAGTCGTTGCGATCGGAGCATTTTGAAGGAATTCAGAGCAATCCGCAAGCGACGCACGACTATTTTTCCTATCTCTGTAAGGTATTAAAAATTTCTTTTTGCACACTTTTAATAAACCTGCATGTGCCATCTGTTTGAATCAGTTTGCACTTCTAGCAAAGTGATACGATTAAACAATCTAATTCTGTGGTTGGGATATTCATTAGAAAAACATAATGGTTTGCGGAAAACACCAACTGTTCTTTTAAAATATCTCTGATTATTTGCAGACGTTTCGGTGGAAATCTGCGCACCTTGATCACTGCTGATGGAATGGAAGAGATCGGACAATCATCAATCATGTCACCAAGATTACTGTTCATGACCGAGTTACAAGACACCAACTAAATATAAATGATAACTAAAAATCAATTCACAATAAGATACTTTTTGAGATGCTACCTAAAAAAGCTAAAACAAGTAACGAGTCATGAAATTACAAATTGTCTGGAGAATTGCGAGACAACAGGCTTCCAAATGTCACTTATACCGATTCCGCCATTTCGATTATACACACTGTCACTGTTTGAATATATATAAATTGATTCCTTGACTTTTCTTTTGAATGTGTTCGACTCCCGTGCAATTGGTATTGCTTCAAAGTTAGGTCGATGGTTATTTATATGAGTGTGTTCGGACACTGCCGATGAAAAATTGATGGTCTTGATGTCACGTTGATGTTCATTGATTGTTGTACTCAATTTCCTGCCTGACTCTCCAATGTAAAACCGATCACAATCTTTGCAATTGACTTTATATATTGTGTTTCGCTTATCTTCATCAATTTTCTTCACTTTCATTAATTGATCTTTGATACTTGGATTGGGTTTAAAAACAGTTCTGATATCATGCCGAGACAAAAAACGACGGAGTTTATCACTGATACCTTTTACAAAGGGTAAGACTGCTATACCTTTGTTTTCATCGTTGCGATGCTATCATTGCGTACTTTGGGATTGACAACATTCCCGCAACAGTTCCATACAGACTGTGCAGGATATCCATTTTTGGTAAATATTTTATTCTATTCTATTTCTTATATATAAATATATTATTCTATTCGGCCTACACGTTTTTCAAGTGGTCGTGTCAGAATTCCCAAATGCATTACCTTGAGACATCAAACTTCTTTTGTGCCATTTATGAGCAAAATGTATAATTCCGTGTTCTCAGGTTCTCAACGTCTGACTTGAATCTTGACTTCATGTGGTACTTAATCGCTTGTAACTGATTTTAAATTTTGTTATAAATAAACGCTTTTTATTGATTGTGATTATATTATTGTCTGATCGGTTTTTATATCAAATTCTACTTTGGGTATTAATGGGATAAGGAGTTGCTAAGAAGTTTTGTGAACGTTTGGGACTTCGTACACGTGATGTAGGACGCCATAAGTGAATAATATTTTTAATGGATGGATAGCTTTAGCTGGAGGCGACCTTGCTCAAGAGTTTATTGCATATTCGATCCACAGCTGAAATGAAATTTTAGGCCATGGAGGACGTAGTCAAAATTCTGCATGCCCTCCTTTCGACACGCAAGACGGTTCACGTGACATGTGTGCAAAATCCGGTAAAGCGCATTTCATAATAGAGCGATTTGAGGAATTACAGCATACGTGAAATAGGACGACACATCTGCACGTTGTCGTCCTAGATTCCGTAGAACGCATAGAGTAAGTATATAGGTAGAGTGTTGAATTAAAAAAAAGTATCTGTATACAGCAAAAATTTCTATATCAAAAGATTCAGTTTTTTGCGGAGATTACGTTCCCGTGGTCCAAAGAATTATCTGAGCAGTTTTGAAAATTTTCAAAATTTTGCCAATTTATATACTACCGAGATGACTCTCCTATATAAGTAGTATGAAACAAGTTGGATATCAAAAGGAATGAATATTTGCTGAAAAGAATCCTAACTAAGCGGAAATTAAGCTAATTATCAAGGGAATTTCATGATAGGTATTATGATGAAAGTCTTCATGAAAGAGTCACGATATTATTCGCTCTTTGTTGGCTGAAATTTCAAGTTTTTAATTCAATTTTCACCGGCATGATTTTATGATTCTATCACTAAATTCATGTTTCATTTCTTGAATCTGAATAGCGATGTGGACCCATTTACATCTTTCAAAGTTAATTGAAATCATTGTCTTTGATTATGTGGTTTTGCTGTGCAAAGGTTGCCTGTGATATGATCACGCTTAAGAAAATACTCTTGAGATTGAGCATGAAAGTAATAGGAACCCATCGAATTGCTAATTAGACAAACATCGCCTGTGCAAGGCTGTCATGACACTGAGAATCTGTAAAATATCATCATTCCTTCTTTATTACTATCATGATCACTCTATTCCGTGGAAATTTCTTCAAAACTGCAAAAATTCGCATATCTCACAGTCGCGAACAATTACCAACTGTATCACCCACGAGTTCATTTAATTAATTCGAAAGTGCATACACATAAGAGATTTAATAAATGCTGAGTTACCACTCTACCTAATATACACTATGGTAGAATGGATGGCAGTGATAATTAAGGACACCACTACCCTATTGTTAACTGGCACTCAACTGTTGCGAGCGACCTGCTGATCACTCATTGCATTTACGCATCGTGTCGTGAGGAGGCCTGACGTACTGTTGTGAAGCCGTAAATGAGAAATCATGACTGACTGCTAGATCTTCAAGCTTCTCGCAAGGTGAGTCAATCTGTTCTATCATTTACTGATTGAGGATGTATCCACGGAATCGACAACGATTAAGCCTGATGCAGATTAGCTTAAGTTGGTAATTCTCACTTATAGTCCGGCAGCCAGAACGAGTTTCTGCAGGGAACGAGGCCGAAGGTGAGACTTTCATAGAATGATGCACTCCCCATGTCTAATACGAATCTGCACGTCTGCCGAGTTCTAGTGAGTTCATCTTCTTGTCAGACACGATCAAAGAAAAGCACATGTAAATCCAATGGGACGCAGATTGCAGTTTTTGGCTAAAATGAAATTTTGTATGTTTTCTCTGACTAAACGAAAAGTACAAAGCCCAGAGTCATAATTTTTGGCATGGAGTGTCTTCAGGTCATTTCCTTTCATCTTCATGCACCCCTGTCTGTAGAGCTAAACACATTTAGATTTGGCGAGCCTCTTAATGTCGGCAAACACAATCATTTTGAGCAACATTATCCACATTCAACCACATTTTCACACACATTACCGATTAGATGCATGATAAAAGCACATACACATCATAGGAAATTACCTTAAGACATTCCATGTCAAACATTATGACTCTGGGCCTAGCACTTTTCGTTAAATCAGAGAAAACATACAAAATTTCATTTTAGCCAAAAACTGCAATCTGCGTCCCATTGGATTTACATGTATTTTTCTTTGATCGTGTCTGACAAGAAGAGGAACTCACTAGAACTCGGCAGACGGACAGATTTGTAGTAGGCATAGGGTGTACATCATTCTGTGGAAGTCTCACTTTCGGCCTCGTTCCCTGCAGAAACTCGTTCTGGCTGCCGGACTAATTTATTATTTACCGGCTTTATGATCAGAATGAATCAGTTAGCAACAGTCAATTTATCGATTTTGAGAAAAATCATAATTTTTTATTGTTATCTTTCTAAAGCAAGGGAGATCCTTGACTCATATCATAAAACACCCATGTACATTCCTAACACTCTATCAAGAACTATCTGCTCTATTAATTAGGGGATGAATTGTCGACAATTGAAACTTTAAAATTCACCTTTTGAACTTTTAGTTGTTTCAGGACCATGCGTCTAGGATTGGAAAACTGTTGAAAAGTTACAATGGGCATGATCAGAGCGTGTGACTGACAACAAAGTTCATCACTACTCACAACTAGCGGATCCCTGAAATATCATTCTTAATCAACTATCTTCAAAAGTACTTTTGCTGACCTTTGAAGACAAGATACTCGACTATTTTTGGCCAGTTTCATAAAAGTCTAGTGAATTTCAAAACCGTCTAAGTCACGTCGTATCAAGGAAAAACAGAAGCTGGCTACTTGATGAAAGCAGCGTCAACAGGCATTTCTACTAGCAGAAGCAATGCGGCTCGCAAAATCGTATATCAAAATATTCAGTAGGTACATTAAAATCTGAATTTAATCTCAGCTTTTGATTCATTTTTTGGCATTTGCAAAAAATCATGCATGTGCAAATGCTTTCCGACGTGAATTATGCCACGGATTATTTTCATCGATTCCTGCTCGTTGGCAGAGAAATTGTTTTTAAATGATCCTGCGACCCGGATATTTTAAGGATGACGCACCTCTCAATTTTCACTATTTTTGTATCTACGTCCTTACAAGCTGTCTGAATCTAAAAAATATATGATTCTGCATCGAAAATTTATAGATTGGTATCAACAATTCGTATCTCGAATATAGCTGACTGCTTTTAATTAGAAATGGGTGAATTGTGGGTGATAAGGAATTGAATGCATCGAACGTATTCCATCGAGAAATTCTCACGCACAGGCCACCAGCTCCAGTTTCTACATGATGATAGACCGAAATTGAGGCTTAAAGAAGTGAAATACAGCAAACATCTCATCTTTGAGGAAAAACAAATATTTTTATAACTTCTTTGTTTTCTTGAAAACTTATTGAACTTGAAAGAACGACGTAGCATACAAATATCAGCATTGATCAAACATTTTTTCGAAGCATAACAGTCAAAGATATAGAACTAAACATAAAAAATGATCGATATCTATAACCATATGGTTATCAATTCAGTCCAGATTAAGTTAATGAGATTCACCATCGTAAAGGAAATCTGGTTGATAATCAGTATTGATTACTGATAACTGATTCTTCCCACCAACAATTTTTAAAGAATCTATTAAACTTCCAGCTCTATTGCTATAATCATCTGAACCATATTGACAGTCATTTTTGAATTACGGCAATGTTATATACAGGGTGGGCCGTAAAGGATCGATGAATTCTCTGTAGTAAAGGAAATGCTTAGAAGAGTTAGACGGTGCTTATGTGTACCGAAATTTAGCTTTCTTCCATTGACTAATTGAATGAATACAGACCGTTTCAAAAGAATTGCACAAAAAAGCTAGGCCATTTTCAAATGAAATTTTCGTGTTGAAGATCTGAATCAATTTTGATAAACGATATACCATATGAAACCTTGTATTCCATAGATTGTGTTGACATATATGTCGTTTTCATGTGTGGTCAGCTGTGGTCAGTAGGCCTTAGGAAAAAATTGAGCGTTTTCTTTGATGCAGGATTTCAACATGAAGACGACAGAATTTTTTTATAAAAGTTGGCAGACAGCATGAACTATCAGTCAGCTTCATCATGATAAACGGTTTTTAGGATTGGCTGTATGTACAAAAAGATACAATACTAATAAGTCTTACCAAAAAAATGTTGCTAATAAAATCTCGTAAGACTTTCTCATTGATGAGGATGTTCAATTTCAATAATCTTTGTATCATGTGAAAGGTTATGTCAAGCACTTTAATTTGGCAACGCGTTTAGCTTATGTCTGGTCGACTGTGGTCAGCAGACTAAAAAGTATGAATGTTTGGTCAATTCGTTCACCGTCACCTACAGACGAAACTATCCAATACAGAAAATTGAGATTATCACCATTGAATCAGCCTCGTGTTAAGCTTTCAGATGATGTATTGTTTTTCGAATTCGGACATCAATTTGTGCAATTTCATTCAATTTACACGTTTGCCTAATTTTACGCCACTTTCGCGTTAACAATGTTCAACAACGGTCAACTGCACACAACTTGACAACTTCTGTTATATTAACGCTGGTTGGTGATTTCGAGTTTCAGCTTAAAATAATGCTGGTGTTATCAGCTCCAAGAATATGTAAGTTTTATCAAAATCGTCCCATCCGTTCACTGACAAACTTCAAATTTGTATTATTCTCATAGTCAGCCATTGCGTGAGTCATCATTTCCCTCACTCTTGAGGTCAGAAGAAATTCGAAACTCGGATCAGACAAGGGCTTGTCTCGTCTGTGCACCTGTTCACAGCAAACAATAGCATTTCCTTCACGCCGTAGGAATGCTAACACTTGTGTTGCGTCCGATTAATGGAGCAGCTCATCAATGATGAAAAGGAGAATGAGTGACACATGGGCCAACATGATATTGATACCTGAAATAACATCGTGAAAGTAACAAAGCAGACAATCACTAATTACTTCATTTAATTAGGCAAACCACACCACTATGTTTCCAAGCGTCTCAGCTGACCAAGTAAATAAGTTTATTGATCGATTATCAGCATGCGATTAAATTTGATGAGAATATGCAAAAGATATAAGAATATTTTGTGCTGTGCAACGATTTATGAAACGGTCTGTAGTGTCTGATGTGTTTCATGACACATGCGTGCAGATTAATTAGGTGATTTTCGCTCAAGTGTTTGCTCATGCGTTCGTCTTTATTTCGTTCATTATCACGAATGATGGCACATAAGTTGGATGTACAACAGCGAATATTCTGTATTAAGCGATATTATTCTACAAACAACATCTCTTCCGTTAGTCGAACTTTTCAGGAAGAACATGGAAACACTATTAGATTGAATACGGTTAAGGACCTTATCGAAAAATTTGAGGAAGCGGGTAGCGTTCTTGATAAGAAAAGTTCCGGTCGTCCGAAATCAGTGAATGTTGCTTCGAGTTAACAAATTGTTCGATATAGGTTGCATGAACAACCTTGTAATTCACGCCGGCGTCTATCTGCTGAGCTTCAGATTTCGCGAACGTCCCTAAGACGTATCATTAAAGATCTAGGGTTCAAGATCTGGAGACCAAGATTGCTCCATCAACTTCTCGAGGATGATTATGATCTCGCCGATTAAAATTCTGTGAACATTTTGAACAGGGTTTCGCTAATGACGCGAATATCTTGTGGACCGACGAGGCCACTATCAAACTCAATGGGCATGTGAACAGACATAATTGTGTCTTGATTGACATAATTGTAATCATGAGGAAAATCCTCATGAAGTGTTTGAGAAAAGTGTGAATAGCCCAGGATTGACTGTTTGGGCTGGAATTTGCCCTAATGCTGTAATTGAACCTTATTTTTTCCCAGGTACTGTTACTGGTGAAACATATCTTCACATGCTTGAGACTTTTGCATTACCGACACTTAATGAAATGGGATTGCTCGACGGCGATATGTGGTGGTAGCAAGATGAAGCTCCACCGCATTATGCTCGAAATGTAAGAGATCGTCTGAATGCCGTTTTTCCAGACAGATGGATGGATCGGAGAGGTCCACTTGAATGGCCTCCTCGTAACCCACACCTTTCCCCATGGATTTCTCAGTTTGGAGAATTGTTAGAGATTACGTGTCCAGCGATAGAGTTGAGGGACTAGAACATCTCAGGGAGAGAATCATCAATTCTTTCTCGAGGTTTGATCAAACTCTTTGTTCTGCTATTTGTTCATCTGTTCGTGAGAGGATCCGACCACGTATCGGTGAAGGAGGTGGTCATTTCGAAAACAAGAGAACAAAAAGTTCGTAAAGTTTACGTGGTTACTGCCTATGTTTAACTTTTTTGCAATATTTGTTATATTCCAATGTTCTGTTGTGTTCTTTTTATCGAAATAAACTTTATTTTATTCTGTCACACAATCGTGCTGCGTATTCTTTTGAACTAAACAGTCAGATTAATGAATTTAAAGATTTGAAGAAATTCATCGGTCCTTTACGGCCCACCCTGTATGTATATTTTTTCGTATGAAAAAGGTCATTTCAAAATTTGCATCGTTTAAGAAAAGTCATAAGTTTTGGATCATACACATCAGTGAAGGAGCACGGGGTTTCAACAAAGGATATTCCGTCATAATGTGATTATGAGTCTGAAAATCTGCACCGCAAGGTCAGCTAAGGGAACTTGTAAGATGTTCTACGGAACTTCTTTAAACATGTCGGCAGCAAATCTCCTAGCCTCACAGCGAAGCCGGTTTAGTTGGACCCACTGATGACGAGTGAGAAGATGTCCAGGTGGATGACTTGATCAAAGCGTTCAGACCCTCGGGCAGTGCGAAGTCCGATTTTGTTGTGCTCCTGGCAAGGTTCCTCAAAAGATGGTGAGAGTGGAATCGTGCAAGATTTGGAGCGCAGTGAGCCATATGGTGAAGAGGATGGGCGGGATGCACAGCGCCCTTGACTAGTTTTATCAGACTCTTGCGACGACAATGCGTGCTACCATTGGTAGAAAACTGACTCGTGTACATCGAATACAGCCACTGATGGTTCGCATTGCTTCAGTGAATGGTATGTTGAGCTATTGGACGTGGGTACTTTCAAACCAGATGGGTGCACAATCTGCAAACAGAACGAAGGATTGATTATAGAGGAGGTTCATAATCAGGTAGGTAACTTTGCCCCAGGAGATGGTTTTCTGCAGTTTCAGGTGAAGGCCCTGGAGATACACAGTAGTGTCGAACGCCGATGTCAAGTCAAGGAAGACGGCACCAGTAAACTGTCCGAGATCGAAAGATTCCTCAAGATTGTCTGTGAGTTGGGCAACTTGATCTTGTGGAAGCCAACTTGCTCTGGTGGTAGGTTTCTCTCGACAATGCGGTTGATACGAGACAGAATAACCGATTCAAGTTGCTTGTAAAAGGAGCACGGAAGAGAGATTGGTCGATAACTTGATGGAGAATTATCTTCCTTCCCCTGTTTTAGTACTGCGATGACCGAGGCTCGACGTGTTGAAGCACACGTTGAAGAGGGCGGTGATCCATGCGAGGAATCTAGGGTCCAAGTGGGTCAAAAATTCATTATGGATTCCATCTGGTCAGGACTTTTCTCAATTTCAAGAGTTGGCACGCGGTTTCGATTTCATTGATGGCAAATTCCGATCCAAGGTGTTCGTCTTCCTGCAATGTGTGTTCTGAGGCTTGTGCCCTGTCGTTTCACATCTCGTTGAAAAGACCTGCCTGTGCCGTGGTAAATTCCATCCGCCACAAACTGTTTGGCGATGATGTTTGGATGGACTGGGCAATTCTTCTTGGCGATGTTTCGACCGGTAAGTCTGTTGATTGCATTCCATTCTTTGCGCGAAGAATGGATGAAGTCAATTTCGAAAATAATAAGTTTTGGTTCGCAAGCTCACAATAACACTCTTAAGGAAAATGTTTATTACATTGGACCATAGGGTAAGTATATATAGTAAAGTGGCAACTCCTCATTTATCAAATCCCCAATGTGTATACACTTTCGATTTTTTCAAATAAACTCGAGGTGAATATAATTGGGTATTGTTACCAAATGTGAGATATGTAAATTTTTGAAGTTTTGAAGAAATTACCACGGAATTGACTGATCACGGCAGTAATCTACCGTAATTCCACTACAGAACATTGTTAATGGTCCCACACGATGCAATGCTAATCTAGACTTGATTTTCATCGAGAGTAGTATTGCTGAATTCTATATTCCACAGAACGTTCAAATCGGACCACCTATTGGAACCTCGGACCACAACTCTGTCTATGCACCTTCAAAGGAGTAACATGATGAGAGTCAATGTCAACGTCATATTTTGCATGATTTGCGGGAATCTCATATAATTGAGTTTGAGCGACAATTCCTCTTACATAATCCGGAAAGACTTTGTTCTGCAAATGATATCGACGATAAATGTTCGATCTTCCATGACTGCTTGTTCCAGGCAATAAGTTCAATTCCCCAAACTGAAGTGGTTATAAGAGATTCTGATGCTCCCTGGATGACTCCATTAATCAAGGTATTGATAGATAAACGGTGGGATGCTTTTCGGTCTCGACATTGGGAACTGTACAATTTTTTGAAGGCAAAGGTAAAGGAAGAAATTGTTCAAGCAAAAAGGTCCTTCTTTCAAAGAAAATCAAAATCGGTCAAAGTTTTGTGGTCTTTTGTTAACAAAGAGCGAGCAAACGACAGAATTTATTGATTTCGCAGTTGAGGACACTTCTTCTCAACACCAAGTACTTAATTCTATCAATGAGGAGTTTTGCAATGTAATGCATGCAGCATCCAGTCAATTTGTAGGCACTGATGTGGAAGATGATGACTGTTTTCCGTCTTTTACAGTTGTGGATGTTTGGCAAAAGCTGTCGCACCTACCTGTTAAGTCTACTGGAAGTGACTCAGTTCCAACTATTTTATATAAAAAGGTCGGCCATTATTCTCGCTGATCCCATCTTTCATTTAATGTTTGAAAGTCTTCGATAGAGGAAGGTCCCTGCCTTGTTTAAACTCGCTGATATTTCTTCAGTTCCAAAATCCCCAGTAACAACTGTCACTGTTTGCGACCAATCAGCCTGCCATCTGTTCCTGCAAAATTGCTAGAATGGATTGCCTTGATCAATCTGAGACCTCGGTCGACTGCTCTATTGGGAGAGAATCAATTCGGAGTGAGGGGGAATTCATCAACAACTCAGGCAGTCGTTGCTGCTCATGACACTTTGACAAGACACACTGACGACCTCAACATAAGCGCAGCTGTTTTTCTCAGTTTTGATTTGTCTAAAGCTTGTGACAAAGTAAATCATCATATACTGTTATGCAAGATTATAGAAATGAATCTACCAAATGGGTTTATTCTTTTCTTGAAAAGCTATCTTCTGCATCAACGTCAGAGAGTGCGCTTAAACGGATATTAGAGTGCTTTTCGACTCATCACAAAGGCTCTATCTTGGGTCCATATCTTTTTGGAATGTATGTATCGACACTGCAACCTGTGTTCAATGCTCAAGTATGTTGATGATACATGTCTATGCACAATATCGGGTATACGATGGCAACATTTTGATGATGATGTTGGAGCCATTGATAAAGAGGTCTCAAATATTTTAAGTGGGCGACGGAAAGCAATTTCATGCTAAATGCTTGAAAGACAAAAGGTTTGATATATTGCAGGGAACGTGCCATGAGAGAGAATCGATGCGTGGAATCATTAATTCCATCAGTGAACTTCTGCGCTCGTGTGCGCCTTTTGGGAGTGATTCTTGATTACGACCTTCAATGGAAAGAGTAAGTAAAGGAAATAAGATCTAAGTGTGCATTTTGCGACGAGTCAAAAATGTTGTGACTGAACCAGAATTCTTAGCTGTATATTGTGGTCTTGTAAGATCTATGCTGGAATTTGCTTGTCCCGTATTTATTGGCATTTCAGGAGAAGATCTACTACATCTGGAGAGATTACAAAAACGTTGCTTGAAAATAAAAGGGAATTGTGGGCTGCAAGATCTTAGCAGTAGAAGGGAGCGTCTTGCCGTGAACTTTTTTAGATCTGCTATAGATCTCAGATACTGCTATTAAAAGTCTTATGCCGTCTGTGCTCCCCAGTGGACGTTTGTCTGTTCCTTATAGTCGAACAACCATCCGTCGAAAGTCTTTTATTCCGTTCACGTCCTTTATCATTTCGTCCACCTTTTGCGATTGACTTCTGACATTTGACTTTATGCTGGTATATATTATTTTCTAATTTGCTATGAAATGTAAACTGGTAATGCTTTTTGATTCCCATTCAGTGATCCAATAAACGATTCTCTCTCTCTCAATGCAGAAGGAATGATAGTATTTTACAGATTCTCAGGAGAGGTAATGTCTGTTAAATCAGCAATTCGATAGGTTCCTATTACTTTCATGCTCAACCTCAATAGTATTTTCTTAACCGTGATCATATCACAGGCAACCTGCCACTGGCAGAGGAAAAAACCCTAATCAAAGACAATGATTTAAATTGACTTTGAAAGATGTAAATGGGTCCACAACACTATTCAGACTCAAGAAATGAAATATGAATTTAGTGATGGAATCATAAAATCATGCCGGTGAAAATTGAATTAAAAACATGAAATAAGAGCCAAGAAAGCACAATCAGATCTCGACTTTTTCATGAAGACTTCCATTATAATGTGGCCCATGAAATTACCTTCCAAATTCTCCACTTAGTTAGGATGCCTATTAGCAAGTATTCATTCCTTTTAATATCCAACTTGTTTCATATTACTGATAAAAGGGTGTCATGTCGGTACTACATAAATTGGCAAAAATTTAGCTTTTTAAAAACTGCTCAAATAATTTTTTGGACAGCAAGACCGTAATCTCCGCATAAAAACTGAATCTTCTGATATAAAAATTTTCACTGTATACAGATACTTTGACGAATTATGCCGATGACTAAGATATAAAATATAGTCTTAAGTTCAGACACATGCTAGCTAAAGAGCTGAAATATATCTGCATAGATGACAAAGGGTGGCCTAAAACTATTATATACGTTTCAATTATGCCCATATTTTATGAACTGTGTGCTTCAATGCATTTTCTACCTGAAAAAGTCAATATTAAGTTGAAAAATCGTTTGCGATGCTAGAAAATTTCACGTTAGTCAATCTATCTGACAGACAATTTTCAAAATCAAAAACCAGTTCTTCATGGCCTCGCTTGATCTCTATGTGAAAGACGTCAAGTGAATAAAACATCGAATGTAACTTTTAGTAAAATCGGAAGATGATAAATATTGCTCAGATACAACAGTGACAGAGTGTGACTGAACGCCGCTCAATTGAACTAGTTCATGACCTAGTTCATGATTTTCGTGAACTTTGACTGAACGGCGTTCTTTTTTTCAAAATTGAACTTGAACTGAACGGCGTTCGCATATTTCGGAGATGAACGTCAGTTAACTGCTCCCGTTCATTTCTACCTTTGAACCTTCACACATGATTGTCCAGAATTGCTTCAAGCTAGAATGTACTCAACGGTTGCTTCTCCCATGGCTGCACCCTGTACTATTTTTGTCCATGCTGTTGGAAGCTTGACGCTCATGATGCCACGCAGGCATAATATTTATTTCTTAGAAATCTTAGGTGTTGGCATTTCCGATAAAGTAAGATAGAACCGTCCTCCATTGTTGGAACCCAACCGAATGCAGCATGAAAACTGCCACGTCAGCTCTATATTTAGAAGTCCTTTGTGAAGTGATGTTAATATTACATCGAATGATAAAAAAGCGCACGCTGTGACGTGTGATATGGGGATTAGATGTCTCTGCGAATAATTCATTATGAAAATGCAGTCACAGTGTCCTTATGCCTTCTGTTAAGTGGTGAAGTTTTATCTCCAAGTGGCTCGATGGCAAAGCGGAAGAATGACAGTGAGAAGTGGGACATGTATGAACCCATTTTTACTTTCAATAAGCAGACCGATGATAAACTTTGCTACAAATGCAATCTTTGCTAAAGTGTGTGTTCTGCAGCTACTACTTCACGCTCGAACCTCAAGCGTCATCTCTCTAATCAACACGATTCCACTCATGTCAAGGAATTCGAAGCGATCGTCTCAGGTTGTACAGCAAAGAAAAAGAAAGGCCAAGACCAAAGCACCCTAGATGCATTCCTCGGGAAGTCAAAGCAATCTGTGCCCAGCCAGGAGAAAGTTGATCAGATCATTGCGGAGTTCATTCCTTCTTGTGGCATGCCATTCACAATTGTCCGCAGACAGGGCTTCCGCAAGTTTGTCATGGGATTGGCGCCTGGTCGAACTGCTCTATCTTACGCCACTTTGATGTCCAAGTTAAATGCAGACTTCAACACCATGAAGACGAACATGAAGAAGGAATTCTCAAACATCTCAGTCTTTTGTCTTACTGCTGACTACTGGACTACATTCGGCCGCGGATACTTAGGTGTGACTATTCATTGGCTCACATCAAACCTTGAGAGGAAGTCTGCTGTGTTAGCATGCAGGCGAATGAAAGGCAATCACACTTATGACCGCATTGCCGAGGAGCTCGAGGCCATAATGCGCGATTTTGGCATCCAGAATAAGATGGAAGGAGGAGTTGTGACTGACAATGCGTCGAATTTTGTGAAGAGCTTCAAACACTTTGGAGAAGAGGCTCATACCGCTCTAGCTGAATTATTAAAGGAAGCATCAAACAAAGGTGAGGAAGACGATGACGCTGATGAAAATGACAATGACGAGGATGGTGTAATTTATCAAGAACTTACTGACATTCTCTCTTCGTCTGACACTCTATACGCTTTTCTCTTCCTGCACATTTTCGGTGTTCTGCTCACACAATGAACTTAATCGCAACAAAGGACGTTGAAAAATACTTGACGACCGCCGAACAGTTCAAAAGAGTATCACGAAAGACAATGCTGAAACTACACGACTTGTGGAATAAACAGTCAAAGAGCACCATCATTGCTCAGAGGATTGAAGACACGTGCGGTAAGAAGCTTGTTGTGCCTATCTGTACTCGTTGGAACAGCACCTTTCACGCTATGGAGCGGGTGCAGGAAATCTTGAACGAGAAAGATGATAAGATGCAGTCACTATTTCATCACTTAGGACATCGTCACCTTCAGAATGACGAGAAGATATTTATCCAGGAGTACGTAACCACAATGCAGTACTTCGCCTGTGCACTCGATATTCTTCAAGCAGACAAGCATATGTTCTAGGGTTATTTGTTGCCAACCATCCACGTACTGAAGGAAAAGCTGCTGGAAGTGAAAATACTTTGACAGTGTGCAAGCCCCTTGTGGATGGCCTTGTGGCTGGACTGGACAAACGATTCGGACACCTTCTGAGTGATGAAAAATACCTCGCCTCAGTGTGCCACCCCAAGTTCAAGCGCCTGGACTTCATCCATGAGGAAAATCGAAGAGTTGCGGCCTATAAGCTACTGCAAGATGCCGTGGAGAAAGAAATGCCCCCTGATGAAAAGCGAGTCGACATCGAAGAGAAATAAAAAAAAAAAGATTGCATCCATTTTTCATCCAAAAAAGTGCGTTCTTCTTCGAAAGAACTAATTGAGAGGTTTCTCCACTCAGACACTGAAGAGCTGGCTTTGTTGAACGTGTTTCCAGCCATCAAAAGAGTTTTTGTGCAATCAAACACTACATTGCCATCTAGCGCCCCCGTTGAAAGGCTTTTTTCCCATGCTGGAGAACTCTTCAGCAGGAAGCGATGTCGTCTATCTGACAAAAACTTTGAACAGCAATTACTGTTGCAACTGAACAAGTGTTTCATTTAGCTATGTACATGTAGACATCATTCTCACCATTTTCCAACTAGTGTAGTGTGAAAGAATTAAGAAATCATAGAATCGATGTGATTTTTTGAAGAGCAAATTGAGCTTTTTCAATACTTAATTAAATCTTTTGTTGTTTGTCAATTTGCATTCTATGTAAGCAACTACATCTGCGGTCACAAGCAACTATAAACAGGACTTGTCAGTCTATCCGGACAGTTACCGTGAACGTCGGAAGTTACGTGGCAATGATATCAGATACAGAATTTGCCAATACTGTCTACATTCGCATCAAAGCACAATGCTAGGCCTACAATAGTATCGCATCGTCACATCATCACTCGTCCATTATGAAAAACTATTTCTTAGGAAATTGCCATAGTTCATGAAAAGTTGTCTAGTGCTCTTAGATGACTATATTTGTGGTGTGAGATATGGGCTTTCTCAAACAAAATTTTGCATTTAGTTATGCGCAAAGCGCAAGATATATACATATGCATTGATGACATGTATGTCACCTTTTCTGTGCATGCATGTGATTTCACCTGCATAGGCCATTAATGGCTTGACCACAACAGCGACAATTTAACCAATTTAGTGACCAAGAATTGTAGACCCGCTCTAGTACTGATCGTTGCTTCTTCTCCATCTATTAAAGATAAATTTACACAAGCATATGCCTTCATACAATTGCCATTATGTCACAGAGGAAAAGGCTGCTAAGCCATGTAATTATATAACCCGGAAGTTCTCTAAATTGCATCTTACACTAAAGCTTTTATGTGAAGGAAGCGATGACTCAATAATTTGATAGATAAGCGCATTCGAAGTAAAGGTCAAAATTTCTTTTTGAAATGAACGGGAAATGAACGAAAAGGGAAATCGGTGAACGTGAAGTGAACGAGATGGACATGTTGCTGAACTTGAACTGAACGGCGCTCAATTTTTGAAACCGTGAACTTGAACTGAACGGAGTTCACAAATTTAAAAATGAACGTGAACTGAACGCCGTTCAAAATTTTCGTGAACTTGTCACTCACTGGTGACGTAGTTAGATGTCCATGATTCAGGCTTCAAGCTTGTCTTAGCGTTCATTACTTGTGAAGCTGGAAAGTAACATGAATGGTATGATAAAAAGGAAAAAAGAAGTAAAAACGCATGAAAATAAAAACGGACATTTAACTACGTCACTGTTGTAGCTGAACATTATTTATCATCTTCCGATTTTATTAAGCGTAACATTCGATGTTTTAATCACTTGACGTCTTTCACATAGAGATCAAGCGAGGCCATGAAGAACTGGTTTTTGATTTATAAATTCATTTGGAAAATTGCGCCAACAGATAGAAAATAGACAATTTTCTGTCAAAGTTATTTATGACTCTTTAGAAAATATTGAATTTCCATATTAGAATGCCGCCAGCGTTACCAGAAATATAGAATACGTTTTTCTCACGGAGACAAGAATGATTAGCCAGTTTAATCTACCAAAGATTATCGACTTTCCATGAATGGTAATCAGTGTGATAATCAACAGAGTACTCTAAGTCCACTTCCTGGTAGATAATAAATTTAATGTCTGTCGCGACCATACCTTGACATACACTTAGTGAATTTAATCTCGATCTCGAATCTCAATCTCGAGAATCAATATTTATCAAATGCCGAGATCTCGAAATCTCTAATTCGATATTACAGGTAGGCCTATATCAGATTGTGACAATTACTCAGAAAATGTAGGACCCTAATTAATTGCAGACAACTGCAAATTGCTGTACAGTCTGATTGTTGGCCTAATTGCAATTGTCTAGTTCTATTTGTTATCTAAATTAAGATAGCAATACCAATCTGGACTATATTTAGCATTCATTAATACACCAAAACCTTTATTGAAGTTGTTTAACCTACAACACAGAAAAAATTAGTTCATGTACAAGCATTAATTCAGGCCAGAGCTAGGCCAGGTGTTGTAGGCCTAAGTACAAGGACAAAAGCGGGGGGTAAGTATATGTGCAAGGACTAAAGAAGTTCAATTTCCTGTCCTAAGTCAGAGAAAGACTCGCTGAGGTAAGGAAAGTTTCTTCCTCAAGTGACAAAAGCTTGTTCATGATTCAAGGCTATAGCTACCCAAGATATGGTCCTCTCCGGTGTTGACGTTTTTGCAATTTTGGTCTGGTTTGGTCGTTATCTGAGGAGTTCTGTGGTTTTTGTGCTGATTATATCTCACATTGCTGATCGGTGAATATTCCATTGAATCTCGTCGTTGCATTTGGTTCTAAAAATAGTGCTTTACTTTTACCTTTGCTGCCGGTTGTAAACTTCTGTGTTGGTGTGACGTCATTGGTCACGTGTTGGTATCAGCTGGGCATAGGTATCTGTGTGAGGGCATTAAGTTTCACTACTGAATAAACTTATATTTATGTACTGACAACAATTAGGTCATCGAAGTGGATAGTCTAGTGGTCTGTGACGTGGAACTTCGTTCGAGTCGTGTGGTGTTCAATTTTTACCTGTAAATTTTTGTTCAGGTTTATCATACATGCGGTTGTGATGTCTTCCAATCATGAGGAGCAACCTTCACGAAAGATCGGTCGGAACAATCGCTCGAATTCCATTAATGATGGCAATATTGACATTTTTAAAGGGTTATTGAATGACATGAAGCAGGAGATTATCGCTTCTTTTTCAACCAAAATAGATGAGTTAAATCTAAAGGTCACTAACTTGCTGCCATCTGTTGAGCTTCAGAAAAGGAAAGTGGTTTTCATTGATGAGAGACAAGATTTGCAGCATAGCAGTGTGAGATTGATGAAATAAAGGTTATGCTAGATGGATCTCACACAAAGCAAGTATATATTGAAATGGAGGAAGGCCTTCTACGTGCGAACAATTTGATTTTTCGTGGCATCCCTGAGAGAAAGGATGGTACAGTGACTGATAGAAATTAGTGGGATAAAGGCAAACCTCGTGACATCTTAGACCGGTTGAATATTTCTTATGAGTGTATATCTGACTTGAAACGGATTGGAAGGGTTAATGATGATAAGGTGCGACTTTTGAGGGTATCAATAAATAATTTGTCTAAGAAGAGAGAAATTCTCCAGCTTTCAAGATCATTACGCTCTTCTCAAGATTTTCGGAATGTTTTCATTAATAATGATCTCACTCGTTGTCAGCAGGAGAAAGAAAGATGTTTGAGACAAGAACTGAAAGAAAGGCGTAAGGCTGGAGAAAATGTGATGATTTATAGTGGAAAAGTTGTCAAGAGGTCAGATATTCGTAGAAATTTTCGGCAAGGGATTTTAAATCGAATTATTCTCCATCCATTTTTCTTAGTAACGTGCGTTCACTCCTCCCAAAACTTGATGACCTCTACCTAACTATTACTAATTTCCAACCAGGAGTTATTATGGTCACCGAAACATGGCTGAATGATAATGTCGATGATAATGTGCTCAGTTTTCCCCGATATCGGTTATTTCGCTGTGATCGGCAAGCTCGGAGGGGCGGAGGTGTTTGTTTGTGGGTAAATGATGAAATCAGGTCTTCGGTTCATCTGCCATCTAATAGATGTCCTTCATGGTGTGAAATACTGTTTGTTGTTCTGAAATGCAACTCCAACCATATCTTGAGCTGTGTTGCTTACATCCCACCTGGTTTGAGGAAAGCAGACCATGACGAGATCAGTGATTTCTTCTTGGGTGATATCGACATTGTTCTTTCTGTGCATCCTGACTGGAACATTATTGTTGGAGGGGACTTCAATGATTTTTCTTGCACTGTCTTTGAAGAGGATTTGGCCCTCTCAAACAAAGTCTTAGTTCCTACCCGCAATGATTCAATTCTTGACCTCATTTGGATTGATGATAAACTCAGCAATATTTATGATAAGTCAGCAATTGTCGGTGCTCCTATCAAAAACTCCGACCATAATACCATCTTTTTGAACTCATCCTCTTCCGAATCAGATAGTGATCCTGTGTGTCGTGTACCCGTTTATGATTTTCGTGAAAGTAACATTAATACGTTTTTGCAGCACCTATCGGCAATTGATTTTTCCTCAGTGGATCATTTTTCCACAATAAACGAAATGTGTAACTTTTTCTACGATGTATTGTATTACTGCATTTCTTTCATTCCGGTTGAAATGGTAACTTTTACCAAGCGTGACAAACCGTGGATTACTCCAGTGTTGAAGCTTTTAATTGGTAAACGATAGGATTCATTTCGGAAGCGAGATTGGGTGATGCACCAGCATTATAAATCTAAAGTTCAATCGGAAATTATATCAGCAAAGCGTATTTGGGCCAATAAACATATAAAAACAGCTAATGGTCTATGGAAATTCGTCAATGAGGTTCGTGGAAATCAAACGTCAACTGATATCTTTCATAGTCTTAGAAACGATTATATTTCTCTGGATGATCTTATTGAGGCCATTAGTAAGGAATTCCGATCAAATTTTGCCTGTGGCTAGTTTCTCTTTCAAATGATACTTGGACTTGTCAAATTTCGTCTGAAGCCGTTCTCTGTGAATTGCTTCGCCTAAAGACTTACAAATCTTGTGGACCGGACCAGATCCCTCTGCGTCTCATTTCGGCTGGAGCTCATTTCTGCCGTACCAAGCAAGAACACCGTATGTCCAAATTTTTTTCAAAATCAGTTTTTTTTCAATTTCGGGTTCATCATGGACCACTTCATTCCTACTCAGAGCATTGGACTCTAATTCAAATCAATTCAGCATGAAAAAACTACTTTTTTGTGGCACTGTGGTAATGTTGCTAAAAATCGCATCGGATTACCAAGCAAGAACACCGTATAATACCGAGTCACCTAACAGTCGTTTATTTGTCTTAGGAATATTCTCCTCGACACGTCTTTATGAAATTATATCAATCCTGGAATAATAAGAATACTTCGTTCGGTGTTTTAAATGACTTATTAATTATTTGTTGGTGTTTCACATGTTTCAAAAACCGGTTTTTATTCGCACTTTTTCTTGGTGTTGATCTTCTCCTGAAATGAAGCGATCATCGAGAAAAAAGTAAGTTGCATTTATTATACGTACTGTATGCTACTCTTTTTTGCAAGATTTTACAGTAAAGAGCTATAACATAATGACATTCAGATAATCTGCTGTATGAAATTTGTATTAGAAGAGACAATTTATGTTACGGTTCTATAATTCTAGTTAACTTACGACATGAAGAAAAGCCAGTGTAACATATAGACAGAAAAACCCTGATAATCTTTTTGAGTAGGTGCGTAACAGATAGTAGTGCATATTGTTCATGTATCGAATATGTAATAATTAGAAGCTGAAAAGTAACGGGCGTAAAAACTATCCTGAAAATATTTTGGTTTAATGAGGACATTCTACGCCAAAATACGAAAATAGCAGCTTGGTGCGAATGGGAATCGAACTCCTCAGGCGAGGATAGGCAGTTGAGATTGCTATAACCCGACGACCACTGCGACAGATACTCTAACGTCTCTGTGACTTTGGTGATGTATCATATGTGATATACTTGATGCTTTTGTCAGTAGACTCGATTTTACTTATTTTCTCCGGGGACATGAAAAATGTGATCAAGTTGAGATTGTATTACACTGCTTGAGCAAAAATCTCGCAAGTTCGCATAGACTACATACTGCATACTTGTATTCATTTCTGAATAACGATGAATAACATTTCATCAGTTGATTATTTCTTTTTCAGGCTTTCAGTTGAAGAATTCGCCCTTCTCCTGATGGAGCAATCAGAGAATGAAGAGGATCAATCAGAGAATGAACCGCCTACATGCTCTGATCAAGCGTCGCCTCCTTCCGCCTCCTTGACTCAATGTATCGCGCAGTCCTCCTCGTCTACTCCACATCAGCTGCAAAAACCGGCAGAAAATCGACCCTACTTGAAGGACATCTCAGCCTTCAAAGTTCTGCCTGGTTCTTCAGATATTTTTTCAAAAAATGCTTTTCAGAGCCATTCAACAAATTCAATTTACTAAAGAATTCCACAAATGTGAAGGAGGCTGCACCAAGAATGCGACCAAGAGGAATCGCAAAACAGAAGAAGGAAAAACTGAATGCGTCCCTGTTGCCTCTCATTCCGGTCCGGAGACGCAGTTATTGGAGGAACCTGCCGGAATCAGAGAGAAGCCCCGACCTTCTTCAGTGCATAGACAAGGCACAGAATACTATGTACTAAGATTTTTGTGTTTGGATTAATGGAGCTACATGTATGGCAATTTCAAATCCATGGCACATGTGTATGTCATTCGACTCGACATACATGTACATTGTACATGTACGTACCGTAATCTGCTAATTAAGTTCCGCACTTTCATATCACATATTTTGTGTCGCATATGTTTTGTTTCCTTACTTATATACCAATCAGGCATGCCCGATGTTAAATTAGATACTTATACATTCAGTTGCTTGTTTTGCTGTCTTACATGCAAATAATGCTCATATGAGACTCAGGTATAGCCTACACAAGGCATTACATGGTTAATGACAGATGTCACATAATTTCATGGGCTGTGTATTAACACTAAATATTTAAGACTCTACGAAGAATGAGTATGACGTGACATGATGCATAAAGTCAATTAAAAATCGTAAATGTACATGTTCAGCATTTTCTAATAGGCCTAACTCACATGTAGGCCTAGGTGTACAATTACATCGAAATGGTGTTCATCAAGGTTAGTTCTATCATACTTGAGAGCATTAGCACAGATTGATGCCATGAAATCAGATTAAAATACAAGCACATCAGTCGAGAGGTAATAAGTAGAAACATACGGTGTTTTTGCATGGTAACACTCAAACTGAGATTTATGATTTACCAACGAAGAACATACTTTCAACATCCATAAAGAGTAAATCGAATAAAAGGCAATTATGGCACTAAAGATGATGAGTCTTGATTGTTTTTCAAATTAGAGATAACTTATAATATGAATAACTTGGCTTGTCTAAAATGTGTGAGCTCAAACGCGTTTTTAGCTCTCCTGAAAACTTTTCAAAATGGTTCATACGGTGTTCTTGCTTGGTACGGCAGATTTATTGTGTAAATCTCTGCGAGTGATATACAATCGTTTATTACAGGCAAGAATCTACCCAGATTTTTTCAAGCAGGCATACACGCACCCAATTCCCAAGAAGAGCAAACCATCTATAAAAGACTTCCGTCCGATATCGATATCATCTGTTTTTGGTAAGGTCTTTGAGAGACTAGTGCTGCGTTGTATGAAGGATGATTTGATTGGGTGTTAGGGTGTGAATCAACATGCATACAGACCACATGGTTCAACTACGAGTGCTCTAGTGGCAATTCAAGATCACATTTCTTCATCTTTAGATCATCGAAGTACTGCTGCTGTACGTGTATTGTGTTTGGACATATCGAAGTCGTTTGACCATTTGCAACACAACCGATTGCTGAATTTTTTAGAGAGCATGGGACTGGATCATGGATTTTTGCAGTGGTTACTATCTTTTCTTACTGCTCGATCGTATTGTGTAAAGATCAATGGGAGATGCGGCTCAACAATCTGTGTTCCATCTGGTGTTCCTCAGGGATCCGTTTTGGGACCCTACTTATTCGCAGCTTTTATGGGGTCAGTGAACTTGAGTTGGCCTCTTACACAGTGTGTCAAATACGCTGACGATGTAACGATCATTGAAACTTTTCAATGTACGAGTCAGACTTTGTTATCTATGTCAGATATTGAAGAGATTTTTGTGAGTGCAGGTCTTCGCTTGAACAAAAATAAGTGTAAAGAAATGATTATACCACGCTCTATATTATATTTTCCTCCACCGATTTCTGCAGATTTTGTAAGAGTTGATATTCTTAGAATTCTTGGTTTTGCTCTCACTACAAATCTTAGCTGGGAGGCACAAATCAAAGACGTTTTAAAAAAGACCTCGCGTCGTTTGTACATAGTCCGTTGTTTACGTGATTCTTTGTGTAAAAACGATTTGATATCTGTTTATCACGCAATCATCACATCCTTGTTTATATATGCTTCTGCACATGTATATGGTAATTTGTCTCTAGTTTTATTAAGTGAATTAAATCGCTTTCAGAAGAGGGCTCATCGCTTGATTTGTGGTCGTCATTGCTCGTGTAACATGTTTGACGATATCTCAGATACATTTCTTCAATGTGGCTTAAAATTGCTGCTGAATTGTGAAAATCCGTGTCATCCGATTAGCACGTTCGTACCTAATCGTTTGTTGTATACTAGACATTTTATGTTACCAGTATCACACACTGC
This sequence comes from Prostheceraeus crozeri, assembly GCA_907163375.1. NCBI lineage: Eukaryota > Metazoa > Platyhelminthes > Polycladida > Euryleptidae > Prostheceraeus > Prostheceraeus crozeri. The sequence continues at coordinate 239,494 of CAJQUW010014156.1, read as the reverse complement.
AAGGCGTTCGAATTCATTTTTTCCATGCTTTTGTGCAAGGTCAAATGAGCTTATGTGTAAATACTAGAATTTTTCTTGTAAGTATCAGATATTATTTGTCTTTTATGTGATATGAATCCTGTCAGCGTTTGCGCATTACTTTCATTTGTATTTATCGATTTTCATTATTTCAAATATATACACTTTTCCTCTCTCTCTCTCTTCTCTCTGTCAAATGTAGAGAGCGTTACCGTGCATCGGCCCAATTATAAATCAGTGCGTTTATGGCACTGTAAACTGTCACCTCCTAAAATCGAAGAAATCTGCATCCTAAAGCGCGACACACTAGAATTTTAGGAGGTTACGTGAAATAGAATGCTGACATACTAAAGAGAACAATAACCTTAGTGCGCTAGCCTCCTAAAACGCTTTGCTTTAGGATTTTTTTATTAGTTACGAATAGTGTCTCGCTTCAGTGTGTGATTTAGGAGGTGCTGGTTTAGAGTGCAGTCTATGGACTTCAGTGCAATTATCACTTAAATATCTCTATCTTTTACTTGTCACATGTACTTTATTTCATTATGCAATAATACACATCTAGCGTTGAGCAACATGAATATAACTTAAAGCTTAAAAATTCACTGAAATTAAGATTAACGTCTAATTAGTCGTTTGAATGCCTCAAAATTCAAGTTGTCTGGTATATAAACATGAATCGATTGTGTGGCGAAGGTCAGTGGTATGAAAGCACGCTACGCCACTGCATATCACATTCTTCTGCATCAGTGTAATAACACTTCATGGTGTGATTTAGTCACGGCTTCTGACGTTTTGTTTTTAACTTCTTACCACGCTCATTTTTATGGATGATTGAAGAAATCATTTCAACCGTAGATTAGTAAGATTTTTAAGATTGCTTTCTGTCACTGCTTTGTGTATGCAGTTTTTACATTCTGTTTCTTTCCATTAGGTTCAGGCACATTGTTTCGATAGGTAAAAGGAGAACGCAATTTTTGCAACTGATTTCACCTGTTTTTGATATGACCGGTTTCCAGAATGTAGACATATGTCGACGTTATTCGCAAAGTTTAATTTGCAATATTGATATGATCTGCAGCATCATATCAACGGCACCGTAGTGAGGTTGCAAGTTGTGTATTCACTTCTTTTACCTTAAGTGCTATTTTGAAGTATCTAGTCTTATTTTGCAGACCATCTGTAATAATAATAATAATGGACATAGTGTAGTATGTATTTGAAGAAAATCATTTATCATAAATCACATAATGATATACATCAATTGGATGGCAACAGCGAGCACACTAACCAACACAATAAAAAACATTTGGAACTAAAGCATAGTAAACGGTATAAGTTACAGCTTTAACTTAAACGATGGGAAACCGTCACTGCGTTTGTCGCCGGGATGCAGGTTCTTGATGAGAGCTGCGGAGAATGGAGTAGGCCTACTCCGCTGGACCAAAATACTAGGGGCACAAACGATCCATGTCCATGCATGTGTCTGATATGTATGTAATAATAATAATAGTGTGATGCAAAAAATAATCCATGCAGTCACAAACAACTAAGCTATTCACATGAAAGTCTATAAAATATTTTCATTGTCATTTTTGAGTGCATGAAGACGTTGTACTTTTTGCAGTTCACTCGTCCGCTCTCCTCCACTTGTCACAATATTTTTCCAAAAGTTTCACCTCGACTTGAATGATTGACCAAATTGTATGAGTCATCATGCAACCATTATTTGTGGTCTTCGTGGCACAGTGGTTAAGTGCTTGGCCCAGCGATCTTTCGGTCCAGAGGTCGAGCCCCGAAAGTATCATTGGAAGTCGTCAGAAAGGGCTCAAAAAAGATCACAACGATCTAGCTCAAAGTCTGACTATGTCAGCACCGTCCAAGCCCCCAGTAAGGGGAGTGGTGACGCCAAACCATCATGCAACCATTAGTATTCCTGTTGGATAGAATTTTTTTAATGTCAAATGAAGCTGTAGCCCTTACTTCAACAGTGGGTATTTATCCGTACCATCAGATTCTTCGTCAGATACAGGCTGCATTATATTATTCACCATTATAGGCCTACCATCTCGGTCTCATTCATCATCATCCCTCTATTCATCTGGTTCGATATCTTAACCTATCATCACTGCCTTAGCTATCACATCAATATTTTGGAATCGCTTTTTCTCTTACAGACGTGGTCTGTACGATTTGGGAGATGAAGAAGACAGCATTGACTTTTTAGCTGAAAGAAAGGTAAAAATTCGGGTAGACATCATTTATGTGTACGCATCACACACGTGCGCCTCATATTTGGCTCTTATAAGGCTTACCAATGGGATCTTCTTTATCCGGTAGCATCCTTGCCATCATCTTTATTGATAGTATTGAAGTCACTGCAGTACATGTATGACGTACCACTTTTCATGCGGTATGTCGATGACTGCTTTGCTGACATCTCAACTCACAAAGTGAAAATATAAAATTCGAAATCAAGCTATCAAATGAAAACGACAATCGTTTAAGTTTAAGTCTACTTGACTATTTCTGTTACGATGTATGCCTCTAATGAACCTATCTTTGAGTTTTACCGTAAACCAGCGAAGAAAAATCTTTTCATACATTATCGTTCACATCGTTCTCAAACTGCGAAACTGAATTACATTAGAAATGACAGACAGAATATCAGAATGTTGCTCAAACGCTCAAATACATAAACAGCATGAGAATAATTTCAATAAAACTCTCCAACTCAATAGTAATCCTGATTCAATGATAAAAAAGACCAACAATAACCGTAGAAAACGAAGTTAAGCAAATTTTGATGATATATATTTTCCATTTCCGTATGTTTCTGAAAAGGTCGACAATCAGATCAAGAATGTATTTCATCGTGAAAATATAAACGTCAGAATCACAAGAAAAAACAAAACTCTGCGCAGTGCATTGAAACAAAAAGTAACTGAACAAAATACACTTGGAAACTATCCCATCAAAAGCAAGTCTGTGTTTCCGAAAATGCGTCGTGTATCAAATTTTATGTAAAGAATGCAAAAACAGCTACATCGGCAGCACAGTAAGATGTTTGCATAATATACGCTGTCGAGAACATCTGACTAATAACAACTCATCGGTATAAAAACACATGAAAAGTTGTGATGACTCCTCACAGACAATAACAACAACGATTCTATCCTCTGATAAAGATCCCACCAATCTCCGATTACGTGAGGCATTTTATATAAATAACACGAGTTAGACAGTTATAGAGATTTCCTCTTTCGTTGACTCAGATGTTTTTTACATATTTTCACATACCTTCTATGGTAATCAGATTTCTTAATTCACATCACATTTTCCTTCTTCTATGTCAGGTCATTTAACAAATGCTAATGGTACTATGTAACCCTTCACTACCTGCCGCATAGCTCCAATTCTTCCATACTGTCCCCCAAAATTTTGTACATAGTTTTGTATTATTTGCAATTTGTATCGCTTGTATGCAAATGTGAATTTTTAAATCTTTTTCTATAATGTCATAAAATCATTTCCTGAAGATAGTTGTAGATAATAGCTGAAATTAATCGAACGTTGGAAAATAAAAATCAATCCATCACTAGAATTTGGCTCTTTCCAAAGAAAAGAAAATTACACCCTCTAACAGCTTTTCACATTTTGTCGGCTCCCCCTGCTTGAAATCTTGAGACGTGTTCACTTAAATTCGTAAAACTATTCAGTATTTTTTTCAGCCTGAATCAAATTCGAATGTTACAGTTTAAACACTGCTCGTCTTTCTTTACAGACTTTGTCAATAATTCAGTTGTTCACCTTTACCTCCTGCGAATGTGGATTTGAAATTCCTGTGCATCTAAAATCTCAATATTGATGTTTGAGGAAGTCGAAATGGTATGTAATGCACATAGCATCAAGAAAGCCTTGATTTTTTTATTTTCCACATTGCTTATTTTGTAAATATTTGAAATTTTGAATAATTTATAGCCGCCAGATTGTATCAATTTCGGAGGAGAACGCTAACGGACATCAGGAACATAATGCATGAATTAAAAATAATGTGAAATAGTAGTCCCGTTGATTGAAGAATGTGATTGAGGCTTGTTCACCGAATTAAAATTGACGTCGCGATTTGCAAATTTGTTGAGTCACGTAGAAGTGTTCATCAATGTTTATCTCAATTCATCTGTAATTTCAGTCAGCTGTGCTTTGATAAATAGTCTGGACTAAACCGTCTCTGCAAAGAGGAACATAATGTGTGCTTTTCGTGGTTTATTCGGCATTTTCTGTGTATTCAGTAATTATATCGAATATTTAGACGCCTTATAGAACGAGCTGTGACAAAAAAGATGATGACAGGGACTATAACCCTGTGAATCGTCCTAGGCACTCCCTGTGAAAAAAAGTCAAACTAAAGATCCCTAAAAATCATAATGCACTAAATTAGTAGAATGCAATCAATGAAGGATAAAACTTGTGCAAAAAAATTAGACAAAGACTTTAGATATTGAAAAATAAAGATTTGTATAGAAATTGATGACGAGAAAAAGGACTAGAATAGAATTCATGTCAACATACAGAAATCTTAAGAGAAACTAATGTACGTGTACATATGGAATTAGTTTAAAGAATGAGTGAACAGCAAAACAAGAATGTGTAATAAAAATCCAAACGAATAATGCAATGCACAGTGAAAAATAAAATGTGAATTTAAAACTTGATAAGGTCTTGTATTAACGTTCCCCGTGCAAACTAGAAGATCATGAGTATGAACTCCTGTGGCGCAGTCTCCGTGTCTGCGAGGCCTTCACTGCATGCTCAAAAAAACCAGCTTTCATAAGGCAAAAAAGTTAGTATTCTTCGAAGTCATTGGTGATATTATGTTTATATCGGCGATTCCATCAACTGCTGGTAGTAGTGAAAACTGTGCCCTACTTGAGAGGGATAGGTACATGGATAGGTACCTGTATAATTCAGTGTTATCAATAGGAACATGGATAGGTACATGTATAATTCAGTGTTATGAATAGGAACATGTATGACTTCTGTTTTACTGGATAGGTACATGTGTTTGGTACACTCGGTTGAGTGCACTGTGTTTCGGAACGTCTATGATCGAACTTCTGAGACTTGGTTCTGAGTACTTGGGTACGTACCGAAAGACGTTCGTTGTTTGATTTTGAATGGGTTTGCTCAATTGCGACTATTGTGACTGTTGCAACCATTGTAATCAAGATGACAGTCACATTGATTTTCCTTTTTACGTAGACAAACTATTCTATAAATATGAGATAGTTGTTTGATGACATACATAATGATGACTAGTATCCCAACGTCGTGGGTTGTCGCAAGAGACCTTGGATATTCGTTCAAAGCTATAGAAACTGTAACAAATCTCAGTGAAAATATCAACGCTGGTGATTTAGTTGATCGACTAATGGATCTAGATGAGCATGCTATGAATCACAATTTGGATCGTAGGTGGATAGAGGATTTCTCCATGCTACACTGCAATGATAGTGAAATTAGGAGGATCAAATTGGAACGATATGGAAAGAAGGAGACATTTGACAGTGTTTTAATAAAAGTTCTCCCAATAAAAGTGACTTCAGAAGGAAATTAGAAGAAGAGACATTTGAATTATTATGTGAACGGAACTGCGTTAAATGTTTTAAACAGGAACGATCCCTTCTCTTTTTACCATGTTCTCATAACGTTGTGTTCTACATGTTATGTACCCTTTGAAACTTCATCTTGTCCCCTTTGTAATCAAGAAATATCTTCAACAGTCACCAGTGGCGAATGCTCCGGGCATGCTAGGCATGCGGCGCATGCTCACAATTTGTGGCTTTAGAAGCACTTTCAACTGTGAGTTACTATTAATGCGATTCAAGATCAGACTGTAGCAAATCAGACCTTGTCAGCTGTCTATGAAAGCATGCGGAAAGGCAATAGCTACTACACTGCTGCTGCTGCCGCTTCCACTGTAGACATCTGTTACTGAAAATAGAATCGCATCGTTCCCTGTAACACTTGCATCGCTGCCGAAGGCATCTTCCCGGCATGCGCTCATCGAGAGAGCTGACTAGGAGCTGACATGATCTGAAGATGGATCAATGCCATCAACGCACGTTGCCTGACATCAGTAATGAATTCCCTCGCACACTTGAGCTGATGACCAATCACAAGGCGCCATGGGAATGACGACATTGTAGCTCCAATTTGATCGCATGGCCTGCTTAGAAACCGAGTGATGACATGTCCCGCGCGCACGCTTTCTCTCTTCAGAGAGTGTGAGAAATAAACATTTACTGCCATTCCTTCGTCACTTCATTACGTTTGTGTGAACAGTTACTTGTGTATACGCCGACTCCCAAAACTAAAATGGCTGAAGATCAAATCGCGTCCTTGATTCAGACTCCGTTTAGTAGGAGAGATATAGCCGAGAAAAATGACATCATTTCGAATGGAAGACCGAAGCCGGAACTACCAAACCTCACGCGCATTCACAGGGACAAAAATAAAGAATTTGTAAGGCATTTTCATTCTTCCCAATATGATAATACATTGTGGTTGACTGGTTCGAGTGAGCTGAACAAATTATTTTGTTGGCCATGCCTGTTGTTTTCAGGCGACCACAACACATGGTCTAAAACTGGATTTGACAATCTCAATAAGCCATCCATTTCTCTAACACGCCATGAAAAATCACTTAATCACATCAAGTGCTTTCTTCAATTAAACAGCTTCGGGAAAAACTATAGAATCGATCACCAACTTGATCAACAGAGGCGTATCAATGACATGATGCATAATGAAAAAGTTTAAAAAAATCGCGAAATATTGACTCGCCTTATTGATGTCGTCTGCTCTATCACCAAGCGTGAGCTTCCTTTCCGAGGCCATGATGAAGCAAAAACTTCGGCCAATAAGGGTAATTATTTAGAGACTCTCGATTTGATAAGTCATTACCATGCAACATTAGCAACCCACTTGAACGAGTCAACTATTTTTAGAGGGACTTCGTCGGCTATTCAGAATGATTTGATCGAGGCGATCAGTTCGTTATTAACTGATCACATCAAACAAGATTTAAAAAACTCAGAATTTGTGTCTCTCATTCTAGATGAAACATCCGATATAGTTAATAAGTCTCAGCTCTCAACTGTTGTACGATACGTTGATGAGAATTGTGAAGTTCAGGAAAGATTTCTTCATTTCACTGATATGAGTTCTGATCGGTCATCTGATGGACTACTACAACACGTGAAGCAATTGTTGATGAACTTTCACATGGAAGGTAAACTTGTGGCCCAAACCTATGATGGTGCTGCCGTGATGGCTGGCCACCAAAATGGATTAAATAAAAAGGTCAGAGACGTTGAGCCAAGTGCAATATTTGTTCATTGTTACAGCCATCAACTGAATTTGACACTTCAACAACCAGCCAAATTGATCCCTAAATGTACATCATTTTTCCAAACCCTGTCTTCGATGGCTTCTTTCTTTTCTCGATCGCCTTTAAGGACTGACGCTCTTCAAGATTTTGTTCAAAAAAGATTGCCTAGAGTTGCTCCAACTAGATGGAACTTCACCTCAAGACTGGTAAACACTGTTATGGAAAATTATGAAAATTTGAAGACATTTTTTCAGCATGTATTGGAAAATTCCCAAAACTGGGAAGATGATTGCATTGACAGATGCCTTGGATATATTGCTTTTCTTGATAAGTTCCAGACTCGCTTTTTGATAACCGTATTTTCTCGTATTTTTTCACTGACAGATACATTATTTGAAATTTTGCAATCAAAAGGTATGGATATCTTGTATTGTGGACAAAAGATCCAGGAATTGATAGAAAATGTCAAAAAAATTAAAGTGAGTGATTTCGAACTTATTTTTCAAGAATCCTTTGTCTTTACTGATGCGTCTTTCGAAATGCGTAGAACTGAAACACCGGATCTTTACAAACATCTTTTTCAGGAAATAACGGATAATATTCTGACACAGCTGACAACCAGGTTCAAAACGATTTCTGAATTGGAATTCTTTAATTTACTTAATTCTAGTTTCTTTTCAAAGCACAATAAACAATTTCCAGAAACGGCATTGAAATCGCTAGATAAGCATTATGGCCGATTCTTCGATGTAATTCGTCTGAAAAATGAGTTGATTGCAATTTATTGCATGTCTGACCGATCAAAAGTCAGTGCTTGACATTCTGAAAAGCATGCATGAGCAGAAATTGTACCTTGGTATGCCTGAACTGTTAAAATTAGCGAAATTGGTCGTCTCCATCCCGTCTTCAAGTGCAAGTGCAAGTGCGGAGCGATCTTTCTCGGCTTTAAAAAGAATCCATACATACTGCCGGAGCACCCAGAAACAAAACAGACTTTCTTCTTTGAGTTTAATGGCTATTGAGAAAAGCTTGTTAGTTTTGCTTCAAAAGAAGCCTGCCTTTTTCGATAATGTAATTGAGAACTTTGTAAAGAAAAACAGGAGGGTTGATTTTTTATATCGTTAGAGAAGTGACAATCTTTTGAAATTGTGAATAATACTTGGAAAAAAACGGTCGTGCTAGTCTTGAAATCATCTTCTGTTTTAGAATATAATCATTTTGAGTTGTGAATATGGTTTTTATTCATTTACATATACCGTTTATGCGCATATGTAGTGTACAGTGTATAGGCTATTATATGAATTAATTGCAAAGATATTAATTTTGTTCATCAACCCGAGTTTAGTATCATCGTACTAATAAAATTGTGTAATATTGATGATGATAATATTAGCATCATAAACTATGATGAAAAAACTCAGTGTGGAGTATAGCCCATATTGGTGACTAACATGATGAAAATAATCAAGTATGGGGCATTTAAATGAAAGTATCATAGGGTCAATGGTTTATGTTATGCATGTTGGTTTATGTGCATGCATATTTAGACGGCGCATGCCTATTGTGTGAACGCAGGATTCGCCACTGACAGTCACTGTATATCGTGCATGATGAGTCATCATGCACGTCTGTGATTGGTCACTATTGTGTCTTTGTGTGGCTTTTCTATATAAGGAGGACATTGTACCGTTCCATTTCAAGCATAATTTGAGGCTAATACGATGTCAATCAGCATGTCGTTCACTACCAACATCAGCAACCGCCCACTAGCTCAAACTGAGATTGTACCGGAATACTCTCGCTGTTGCTGCAGCAGTATCCAACGGAAACACAATACATGTCTCCATGACATTATCACCTCCAGCTACTTTGACGAGAAGGGTGAGAAATGTAAACTGGACTTGTTCAGTGGACCGCCATCAGTAAGCATCAATGTGGCTGCTCAAGGACATTCTGAGGTGATCAGTTTGCGGGCATACTATGCCAATATTTTAAAGACTTTCCATTTAAAGCCCTGCTGTATGTGCTGTCCTATTTCAAAACATCTAATGAAAGACATTGAGCAGCTCATAACTGCTACAAATCAGACTCTAGCCGATGTGAGTATCAGTTTCCCTCTACAACTTGTTAAGTGTTTTATGTAATTTTACAAGTACCAGCAACAAACTCTGCGTGATATGTGAATGCTTGTAAACTTTTGTGTATAATGTTGTAAGTACTCGTACTAAGCAAAAATTGTAATTGTATTATCTATTTCCAAATTAGAATAAAAATGTCTGTAAAACGGAAGACATCTTCTCGTCAATCGAAACGGTCCTTCAAACCTTCAAGTCAGTTTAAAAAGGCGTTGCGAAAGTTAAACAGGATACATGATAATAAGAAGAAGTGTAAATTGATTCAAAATTCAAGTGATGATTTCATTCGCGGTTTAGCTTTTGCAATACACAAATGTCTACCTAATTACAAGCCTCTATTGAATGCTGGCTCTTTGAATAGCATAAAAAAGTTTTCGAATCCAAAGAGTAGTGATAAGAAAAGGCGAAACTTAATTCAGCGCGGTGGTGGTGGGTTTCTAAGTATGTTAAATGATATTGGAGACAGTATTAATGGTGTAATCAATAGTCCGCTTGGAAGGATTGCAGCAACTGCTGCAATGTTAATATGACGTTAACGAATCATAAAGTGACACGTCATCACTTTGATTGATGAGTCATATATAGGTGTATATAGGGAAGACGCTTTAATGATATTTTATCACTTTCAAGTGACAATTCATTTGCGCTGGTTGAAAGCTCCGAATTAGTACTTGTTGAAACATGACTCAGAAAATCTATACAATCAGAGAGGAAGGTGATGCTTTTGAGCAAGATCTCTTGAAGCTTCGTCCGACACGAAAGGTGCAAGGGATTGGAAATACATTCTACTTTCAAACCTTGAATTATGGTGATGATGGCTTTTATCTTCAAGTTCCATTCTTCCACAGTAATGGCATGTCTACATCAGGGTATAGCAATATGAGACAAATGCGAGTGACTTTTCCAAAATAGCAACAGGTGATTCTTAAAACTATTGACTCTTTCGCGAAAGAATGTGTTGAGCTGCCTGAAAGTGCTCCCACTCATTGGAGAAAGGCATTAGAGGAAGGAGTTGGTTACAAGGGATTGCCGGAATTCGATACACTGTTTTTAAAACTATCGGATCATTTTCAAGCATTCGATCTCTTTACAAACGCGATGGAATGTGAGGATCTCAAACGGGGCCGCTATATGGCCTTAGTGCACGTTACCGGACTTTATATTGGCTCACATGGTTCGACTGGTAAAGTCGCATCTTTACAAATGAAGGTTCTTCAACTAGTCTATGAACCACTACCAATTGATAAATGCTTAATTAACATTGATAAGACTGCTTCAAGTGATGGGAAGGAAGAGAGCAAAAAAGCGAGGGCGGAAATCTAAAGATGGTAATCCTAAATTGAAGTTGAAGCGCCAAGATGCTGACATGAAAACTTTCTATAATCCTAATTGTGATGAGGAAACACAAATGTTTTAATTTGTAAATGTAACTTGAAAGTTTCTATTCTGAATGTAAATAAACGTGATCTGGAACATGTGTCTGTTTTGTTGTTCTAAGCAAAATTAGCGGGATGATGAGTTTAATGTTAATGGAATTATAAGATGACAGATTTTCGTCTATTCACTGATCGCACAATGTGTGTCGCTGGACCAAGTCAGTCCGGTAAAACTACATTTGTAACTGAATTGCTACAATATAGAAATGAAATGTTTAACAAGGAAATTAAGAGAGTCAAATGGCATTATGGAATATTTCAACCACAACTACATTCTGCACTTCGCCAGAAAGGTTATGAGGTGAAGCAAGGGTTGCCATCAACTGAGGATATCAAAGCAGGTGACTTACTAGTATTAGATGATCTATTACGTGAAAGCAAATATTCATAGGATGTAACTGAAATGTTCATTCAAACTGCACATCATAGGGAAGCTTTTATTATCTACATCATCCAAAACATCTTCGATGGAGGGAAAGAGCAAAGAACTAGAAGTTTGAATACACATTATTTGGTAATATTTAAAAATCCAAGAGATAGCAGTCAGACACATCATCTCAGTAGACAGATATTACCTCAACAACCTAAAGTACTTTCAAAAATATATGAAGATGTAACAAAGAAACCACATGGCTATCTATTTATTGATCTAACCCAGGAATGTCCGGAACGACTTCGATTTCGAACAAATATCATACCTAATTCCGCTGAACCAATGACAGTTTTCTCGGTTCGCAGTTAGTTTTAAGCAATGTACTTTGTTACCTCATTATTTTCAAACATGTCGTATTCAAAGATGGTAGTCATTCCTCAAGAGGAGTATGTACAATTGACTACATTACAAAGTGCACAGGAAGTCAAAAATATAGATCAACCTATTACGAATCAACTTAAGGAACTAGCACAAAAGGATATGGAAATTCAGAAGATTAAGGATCCCCATCGACGAACGCAGTTAGCAGCTGAAAACATTGATGAGAGGCGACAGATTCTTGACAAGTTGCGACGATTTATAACCTTGTCAACACCTCGACCATATCGTGTGCGCGCTGAGCGATTATTTGACTTCATTGTGTCTGATTGCACAAATTCGTTATGTCCGTTCTAATCCTCAAGAAGAAGAAACTTTTCTCGCACACTTTACCTCATCATCCTCAAACTATATTTATGACTATGATGCTTGGTTTCAGGATCATCTAAATAGTCTAATAAATAATATTGAAGCCTTCACAAGAAAGGGTAGCAATTGGATTATAGATGATGTACAAAATATAGAGTTCAATGTAATAACAAGTCCAATACTGTCAGGTGGACAATCATTTCCTCTACCAAAGAAGTTAAAAAACTCTAGAGCTGTCATTAATGTTAATTGAAATGCAAATGATTGCTTCCTATATGCAGTTTTATCAATACTGCATTATAATGCAGTACCTTATTCAAGGAATGAAGTAAAATCATATAGTAAGTGGAGCTAAATATCTGAAGCTAAATATGGAAGGCATTTCCACACCAGTATCAATCAAAGATATTCCAAAATTTGCGAAAAATAATGATATTAAAATTAACATTCACTTTTATGAAAATGGACTCAAAGGTGTTCGTTACAATAGTATCTTTACTGGTAGGGAAACGGTTAATATTTTGCTAATTTAAACAATGGAGCAGCACACTATTGTGGAATTCCAAAGCTGTCAAGATTGTATAGGAGAACTTTAAAAAGACATAAATACTTCTGCGAAAGATGCACTCAGTCATTCACATATAAGACAACACTAGAACGACACTTCCAGTTTTATATTCGAGGAAAAGCACAAATAGAAAAAATGCCGACAGGTCTAAAAGTGCTAACAAGTAGCATGAAATATCAACTAAGTCCTCCTTTAGTAATTTATGCAGATATAGTGTGCTACATTGATAATAAAATACATAAACCTGCGGCCATTGGAGCTTATCATGTCTGGCATAATGCCCTTCAATCGAAATTTGAAAACAAGTATTACCTCTTTGAGGGAGAAAATTGCATTATTAGTTTCTTGCACCACTTAGAAACTGTAGCCCAAGACTTATATGACAACCAATGTGCAACAACTAGGCAGCCAATGACACTGTCAGCGGATGAAAAAGCAAGCCATGAGAATGCAGAATGTTGCAACAAATGTAAATCGAAATTCATCGTTAAAATCATAAAAGTTCGTGATCATGATCATATCACCAGACGATATAGGCAAACATTATGTAGGAAATGCAATCTCCGGTTAAAACTTAACAGACGGGAGCTCCCCATATTTTTCCACAATTTTAAAAATTATGATAGTCACATCGTTTGCTATAAAGCGATTGGAAGAATGAAATCTTGGAAATTAGATGTTGTAGCAGCAACTGCTGAAAAATATATAACTTTATCCGCCAGTGTCCCTGTAAATGAATACAAAGGGAAGACAGTATACTTTAAACTAAAATTCTTAGACTCATATCAATTTCTAAATGCATCCTTGAGTGAATTAGCCAAGGGCTTGCAAACGTATGAGCATGTAGAGACATTAAGGGTAGAATTTCCACAATTAAGTGATAATGTTTTATATCAGAAGGGAGTGTTTCCATATTCATACTTCAAAAACTTAAACACGTTGACGGAAGACTGTCTACCACCACAATTTGAATTCTATAATGATCTCACTCGTGAGCACTGTTCCGATAGTGAATATAAACACGCTAACAAGGCATGGATTGAATTTAATTGTAGCACATTTGGTGATTACATGCTGGCATGTCTGAAGTTGGATGTTTTATTGTTGGCAGACATATTTGAAGTGTTTAGAGCATTGACTCAACGTGAGGATGAAGTCGACCCTGTACATTTTGTCAGTCTCCCACATCTTAGCTTTACCTCAGCACTAAATTTCTCTTCCAATGATCCCCCACACTACATACAAGATGAAAATATGTACAATCTATTTGAACGAGGAATTAGAGGGGGTATGACTTTCACCAACATTCACCGAGCGCGTGCACGCATTGAAGAATTAGGAAATAATACACATGAAAGTCGACATTTGACCTACTTAGATGTTAATAACCTTTATGGTTCTCCACTCAGTAGGAATCTACCCCACTCAAATTTCAAATGGTTGAATGAAAGTGAAATAGATAATTTTTTAGATGAAGAAAATGTTCAAAATATAGATGATGATGGTGAAATCGGATACATTCTTGATTTAGATTTAGAGTATCCTGCAGCCATTCATGATGACACTGCCGATTTCCCATTAGCTCCAGAAATGCACATGATTGAAAAGAGAATGTTTTCACACTATATGAAAAATCTTTATGAAAAAGTAAGACCAAATACACATTTTTCTTCTATCAAGAAACTTCTGCTCCATCAATTTGATAGGGAAAATTATGTAGCCCACTACTCAATTTTAAAATTTTACTTGACCATGGGCATGAGAATCAAGAAGATTCATAGTGGCATAAGATTCACACAAAAGCCTTGGCTAAACACATACATTGATATGAATTCTCAAAAGAGGGCTAAATCAAGCCCTGACTTCGAAAAGTCATTCTACAAATTGAAAAATAATTCTTTATATGGTAAGACAATGGAAAATGTAAGGAGAAGGAAAAAATTTAAACTAGTAAACAATGAGAAACAACTACTGAAATTGTCAAATCATCCTCTCTATGTTCATCACAAAATATTTGATGAAGATCTGGTTGGTATGGAAATTTACAAACCTTCAATAGTTTTAAATAAATTAATATATGTTGGTCAAGCAGTACTTGACTATAGTAAGTTGGAAATGTATCAATTATATTACAATGATCTAAAAGGTTGTCCACTGATAAAAAGAACGCGGCTTTGTGGAGGTGATACCGAAAGTTTCTTCCTATGTTTATACACATCACCATCTGTCCGTCTGGAAGATATACTTCTATACTTCGGTGAAAAATTTAACTCTTCAAACTATGACAGTCATCACCGACTATACTCAACTACAAACAAAGCCAGATTAGGTTGTTTTAAGGATGAGTGTGCTGGAAAGTTGCTTGAGGAAATGATCCTACTAAAACCGAAAATGTATTCAATGAAATATCTAGACTCTACGAATCATAGCAGCAAACGTGCAAAAGGAATTCAGAGAGCAGCAGTTAAAAAATTGAAACATAATGACTATAGGAGTGTCTATTATAGTGAGAATGATACAACTGAAGATATGACAATTATAAATTCAAAAAATCACATAGTTAGCACAAAATCATTTAGGAAGCGATGTCTTTCACTTTGGGAGGATAAGCGCTGTTGGCTGGATAAAAATTTATCATTACCATGTGGACACTACAGCCTAGGTCTTCCCCCACCGTCGAAGAGAAGGAGATGCCTTCCTGTCACAGGTGATGAAGAATAAGTCTAAATAAAAAAACAATACAATATTCCACTTGTAGTAGATCTTGCGATTGCTGCATCTTCCGGCATGTAGCAACACTTACTAATACATAAGTAGTCTTACTAAAATTGAAATTTCTACATCTTTCCGATATGTAGAAAGGATTACTAATAAATAGGTAGTCCTAATGTGAATGAATATGTGAAGAATTTGTACTCAACATCATTCCGATATGTTGAGCTAATAAAATAACAAACTTTAGGCAAACATTAAACCTAAATTTGAAACATAGCTTTCGGAACATGCCTCATCACATTAGAACATGGAAACTTAGTGACGTTCAAAACGTTCACATAACAAATTCTAAAAGAATAGCATTTCGTCATTCAATAGCAAATAGTGTTCGAAAACATCGTGGCGTTTGCATTAGTATTGACTCATTGCCTTCACTGAAAGACTTTGCGGATCTCATTGGCAACCATAAGACTCGGATCAAGATTCCTCTCGATGACAAGCTATGGATAAAGTGTGATTCATCAGTCAAACTATACGTCTGTTCACCAAAACGGGAAGATGTTGAATATCGATTTTTTCGTTTCAGTGACGTCACATGGGAAACCTTTACAAGGGAGATACTACCACAGATAACGTCATTCATTAAAGATTGAGGACATCAAACGGTTGGAAGTTGTAAATCGGATGTTAACTACAAAAGCAAAGTCAAAACTCAATCTACAAGAGATCGAGAGGGATATACCCAACCGAAAACAATGGTTACTGATAAAACGCAAATTGAAGCCGACAACGAGCTTACATCTCGGAAGACCCTCAATGTTAACATGGAGGATTCAAAGGAAGGATAAATCTCTCACTATCCTATTCTTTCCAAATGGAACAATCCAATGTATTGGAAGGGTCATGGAGGGTGATCTCTTATATCTACACTTTACTTTGGAACATTGGTGATTCATTATCTGATTGGAAAGTGAAGACAATGACCGTGTTATAGGAATTGCACTATCACTATGACTTCCGTAAAGTTACATCATCACATAATCTAACTTATGAAGTGGAGTTATTGACTAACTGGCATCCATATCATGTTCATGTGTTCCATAATGGAAAGATTGTGATAACCGGCATCAAAGACGTGATGTACCTCCCATCATATGTGATTTGAAAAATGTTTCATGAAAACCAAATTGTAGATTTTGTATATATGTGAATAGATAATGAAATATGAACATGTTTTTGTTTTCCTTATAAACCCTTGCTTTGGAAAAAAAGAGAGCAAGTTGATGATACAACATAAAACTTTATTTCAAAACTGTTTCAACATATTTAGTAAGAATTACACCATTTTTATCAGAGTCATTTGAAAATTGTTCTAAAGCACTTTTACAGTTATTTTTCAATGGTCTCTCGTTGACAAAAATACAGTACATAGCCACCGCACATAAGAGATGTATTACTTTGAAGTGGGAACGATGTCACTTTCGATTTTGTATATCTGTGAATAGATAATGAAATATGAACATGTTTTTGTTTTCCTTATAAACCCTTGCTTTGGAAAAAAAGAGAGCAAGTTGATGATACAACATAAAACTTTATTTCAAAACTGTTTCAACATATTTAGTAAGAATTACACCATTTTTATCAGAGTCATTTGAAAATTGTTCTAAAGCACTTTTACAGTTATTTTTCAATGGTCTCTCGTTGACAAAAATACAGTACATAGCCACCGCACATAAGAGATGTATTACTTTGAAGTGGGAACGATGTCACTTTCGATTTTGTATATCTGTGAATAGATAATGAAATATGAACATGTTTTTGTTATCCTTATAAACCCTTGCTTTGGAAAAAAAGAGAGCAAGTTGATGATACAACATAAAACTTTATTTCAAAACTGTTTCAACATATTTAGTAAGAATTACACCATTTTTATCAGAGTCATTTGAAAATTGTTCTAAAGCACTTTTACAGTTATTTTTCAATGGTCTCTCGTTGACAAAAATACAGTACATAGCCACCGCACATAAGAGATGTATTACTTTGAAGTGGGAACGATGTCACTTTCCTAACAGTCCAGGAGAATCTGTTCATCCATAATGCGATATCATGTAAACGAGGTTGATTAAGAGAGTCAAAATATTCGGCCACTTTATAACGATTGATGTATATAGCAATCCAATGTTTTCCGGGAAGATTGTTGGTATCCGTATTGATGATAAGCGAACAAGGATAGAAAGGAATTGAATCAGGTAAATTATCTCTAGAAAAAACATTGAGAAATATTGTCTTGGAGTAGGGATGAGCTTTCCTCATTTTCCTCAAGATTTCTATGTTGCTTAAAGTTACTCATCTCTGATAGCTAACAGTCACGTCTCTTATTCTTGTTATCTCAACTTTGCTATCATAGATAGCATAAATGAGACAAGTTATTGTTTTCTTCAAAGGTGACTCAAATGATACCTCCAGTCGTAGATTTCCAGGCTTTGTAACTCCAACGCTTTCACCACCTAGATCTGCATCTGCTGTGAGATTGTACATAATGAAGAAGTAGCCATTCTTGTACATATCCACTGTAATTCCATTTCAATCATCTGTATTAAACATGTGGAGGGCGGTAAAAGTAGAACCATATTCACGTGCGAATTTACCATCTTTGAAATTAGGCTCATATGCTTTGCAAGATACAAATTTCCCATCCTGGTAGAGTGCTAGTTTGCTGACATTAAAGTGTTGGAAATTGAATGGATTCTTTTCAAAAGCACCAATGAATGCCTCATTTTCCACAAATGTGATATACACCGCCTTTGGCATTGCAGTGGGAAAAAGATTTGGGTAGGCATGTGAGGATGATCCCGCACCAATTGTGAAGTTTGTCAACACACTGTGATTAACTGGATATATTGCATTGTTTTTCCTCAATCCTGTCGCATGCTCGTTGATGACTGTCGGGTTCATTGTTACTCACCTTACATTGATCACGGCATTACTTATATTGACTTGATAGTTTGTAGCTCCAAAAGCCATTAACGCGAACTCAGGATTTGCACGAATAAATTTTATTTGCATTTTAACCTGTGATAACAGATATCTAGATTGACGAAGTAAATCAAGATAGACAGGTCCTTACAAGTATAATTCCTTTGAATCCGCTGTTAAATCCATTCGTCTTTTTAACCCTGCATTTGAGACATCATCAAATTTCCCTTGCTGATCATCATACCACCCAGAAACTTGCAAGTGTGACTGTTTAGCTTGCTTTTGAAATTGCGTCATTGTATGTATGTCTGCTCCATATGGATATGCTCGATCCCCTCCTTCAATCTGTTTGTCATTCAATATTAGATACACATCTGAGAACAGACTGGCAATAGGAAGATTTGCTAATCCCACTTTATCCTTGGATGAATCAATATTTGTACCATCACTCTTCTTAATTTGTATACACAACTCTAAATCAATGGATTGACAGTCAATATAATCTTGAGGATTGGCAGGTATATCAAACTGAATAGGCTGTTGGTTACCATCGATATTTGTTGTGGGGACTATGTCTACAATTGTTGAGGAGATGATGTCTGTCTGATGAGGGGGAGAATCGAAGAAACACAAAGCCGAATTGATACTCTGCATCGTATTAGCTCTACAAATATGTTGTCTTCCTACGTTTTGACTTGTTTCTAGTTGCTGTGGAATTTCGTTTGCGCTTTCTTGTTTTCACTCGACGTCTAGTCGGCTTTTTACTTTTCCTGCGTCTTTGCTTAGTAACTCGACCGGATCCAACTTGTCTTGACTTCCTACGCTTCTTCCGAACTGTACGTCTCGTCTTTGTTAAAACATCTAATGCGTCTATGGCAGATTGCTGCGCGCGCATTTTCATAGATTCGCCGATATCCTCACCTTGAAGCGCATCAGCTGCAACATTTGCACCAAAATCTAAAGCCCTGCTTCCAACATGCTTCATGATTGGTACGCCATACTTTTTGAGTGTTGGAAGAACCATACGTCTTAGTGCACCAATTATGCCTCCTCCAACTTGTCGTCTACCTCCAACAAAAACGGGATAACCGCTCTGATATGATGGTCTACTGTAAATGCCTGTCATTATGACTATTGAATAACTATGGAAGTCACAATAGCGTAAAGCCTTTTTCTCGTGACCTAATATGTAGGGTCAAAACAGTAACACCACCACAGAAGGTACTACTTCTCCTGCGTTATCATGAATTGATATGTCAATTCTATTTATGTAATTTCGGCTGATTAGTAGATACATTGTGTTAAAAAATTCTCGATTGATTAGTTGCTTCCTTACGGATGAGAGAGGAAATGTGCGCAGAAGTGGGGCCTCAATGTCGCCAACTCTTGTATATTCAAAAATGTTGCAATAGACGTATAAGTTACTTATATCACGCTCTAGTAATGGGGCTGTATCGCTTATTGATGTGCCTTCATAAATAGTTGATTTTGAGAATCCCAATGTGGTCGTTAACACGCTATCCAGCTTGATAAGAGAGTTCTTCCCTACCTTTAGAATCATGCGTTTCTTATGTGGATCATAAGAAAAGTGATATTCATCTGCATCAAGGTAATCTACACCAAACTCATTTAACTTTGTACACAATTCAGATGGCGTTTTCAAGCTTTCAATGTTCAAATTAACTATTTTTACAAGTTCACTGGAAGTAGACAAATCATCACCCAATATGTCTTCGCTGTATACGTGGATATCCCATGAAGCATTTGTTGATGCTTTGAGTTTAGCAGAGGACAATTGAACCTTGAATGTATCATTTAATTCTGTCAACCAAGGTGCGCTTTCAAGGCCCTTAAACATCCCAATCATTTCAGACCCGAATTCAATAACAGCGGAATCAGACTTTTCCAATGGTGTCTTTTTAGTAAAAACAATAAATTCTGCCTCCGTTTCAACAGTAAATAAAGTTACTTTCTCTTTCTTATATTCACAAGTCATTAACGTTTCTAGGACTGATCCTTGAAACTTTCTTGCAAAGTCTTCAACACTTCTAATGACCTCAAATTTATTTTTTACTCGGATGCTCCTTTTTTGTAATGCATACAATGGCACAATTCTACATTGAAAATCAGTGACTTTCCTCTCCGAATTCCACCCACGTCCATTGCACCAATACCTTGATGAGAAAGTTGTTCTGGAATACCCAAAAGTATGACTCAAATCCTTACCTAGTACAAGAAGAACATGCTTCCCTTCCTTCATCAATTTTGTTGACCCCTTTATGACTGGTTTGTAGAATTTATTCAAAGTCAGCTTGAAGAGATCATTTATTCGTTCAACCATTCTACCGATTTCCTTTTCTGTATCTTGCAAGCTCATTGTGGGAACCTTAAAATCAAAAGTTGACGTTGCAAATGCCTTTTGAATTTTAATCATGTTTTGGACAGATGGTAAAGATGTTGAAAAAGGATGTAAAGTTTGATGATGAAAAGCCCATGTACCATGTAGACTATTGTGAAATATGCGAAAACAATCATCCTTTTCTCGTACTTCTTTATGTAATTCAAAATAATTGTTTTTTAGCAAACTGATGTCGTTGTAATAAGTAATTTCAGTTAGAGCAACTTCATGGGGTCCGTGCAGAGTAATTGGATTAGCGAATTCAACAGAGTATAGAGATGGTTTGTTACTTGGGAATATCTTTGGGTTGCTATTGCTTGGAAGAATGATGTTGAAGTTAGTAGATATGTTAAACTCATATATGGAAGAAGTCACGTGCTACATTAGCTTAAAAGTTACGAGTGTCTCCCACCTCCACATTTTGTAGATCCTGGTGCGTTATCCAGCTATTGAATGAATCAAGATATCCTTTCCATTTAACTAGATATTTCCTTTGATTGTCATGACCTTTCCTCCTAATTATTTTGTCAATCATATACACCTCTTCACTTCTGTCTACTACTTGCAATTCATAAGAATAAAATTTTCCTTCAATTGGATTGCCATGGTCATCTATTAATTTATACATGGTGGGTATAAATTTTGTATTTACTTCATCTACAAAAAACTCTTCTTCAGTCCAACTAGGTAGATACTCCTTCTCAAATGTAGACTTAACCTTTGAAATCCGAACTCTATCACCAACATTAATTTTCTTTTCATTGGAAATGTTTTTCGCTTTCTTATCATACAATCGAAGCCATACATCCATCGCATTATCTGGGGTAACATCAACTGGTTTCGTCTTAATGATTCGATGGTAGCTTTCATTGTAATTCTTAACAAATTTCTGCAGCTCACCTACCCAAGCATGTGTATTTTTTGCAGTGAAATAGTGCCATGTTTTTGTCTTCAGTGTGCGATTGAACCTCTTAACCATGGCAGCTTTATAAGCACTTTTGACACTAAACAATTCCACATTATGACTTTTAAGGAGACTTCGTACATGAGAGTTTTCGAATTCCTTCCCTTGATCGGTCTGTATTCTTTGCGGAACACGCCGCTCATCGAAAATGCTCTGAAAAGCCGCTTCAACTTCTGGTCCTTGTTTAGATTTCAGCGGACGTGCCCAAGCATAGCGAGATAAAATATCTATTATGGTTAAGATGTATTTATAGCCATCATTGTACTGTGATATCTGTTGCATGTCAGCCAAACCCGCTTGCCATTGACTATCTATATTGTTAACAACATATTTTCTCGTTGCAAACCGCTTTCTCGCATTTTTGTAAAGAGTGTAAGTCGGTTGACTCCTTAACCACTTCTTGACTTTCTCTATTCCCACACCTGCTGCACGAGCTAGAACCTCCGGACGACTGAAACTTGCGGGGGGATTTAAGTCGTAATAAATCTTTCTGAGTTTCACTGCTGTACTCATCGTCTTTGTTCTGATTTGCACGTGTATTACTCGCACAGCAACTGCTAACACAATTGATATCAACCTCTATGACCTCTTCTCCTTTACCTTCCAGCGCAGATTTCAAACAACAGCAAAATTTTTGTAACGACATGATATGAGAGAGGCAAGGCTTAATTCATATTTGCTTAATATTTACTATACTCCTTCGCAACACGCATTGAGCGCCTAGTAGCTCTTTTTGGTTGCAGATCATCGGAATCATGAAGCTCTCGCTTGACCGCCATCGTGGGTGTTTTACTTTTTAATCCATCTTGTAAGTGACCCTTATCCAACTCATTCACAGTCGGTCCTCCAGTAATATTGTGAGGTACATTTTGATCAGATAAAATTTTCTGAAAATATGTCCACCCTTGTGGTGCACCTAGTTTTCGCCTTACATCTCTGACAGCATATTGTGGAAGGTCATCTATGTGACTATTTCTAATAACATCACCAGTTGTTTCATCTATTATCTCCCCTCTCTCATTGAACTTCACATGTGGATCAATGAAGTCAAATAGTCGCTCAGCGCGCACACGATATGGTCGAGGTGTTGACAAGGTTATAAATCGTCGCAACTTGTCACGAATCTGTCGCCTCTCATCAATGTTTTCAGCTGCTAACTGCATTCGTCGATGGGGATCCTTAATCTTCTGAATTTCCATATCCTTTTGTGCTAGTTCCTTAAGTTGATTCGTAATAGGTTGATCTATATTTTTGACTTCCTGTGCACTTTGCAATGTAGTCAATTGTACATACTCCTCTTGAGGAATGACTACCATCTTTGAATACGACATGTTTGAAAATAATAAGGTAACAAAGTACATTGCTTAAAAGTAACTGTGTACCGAGAAAACTGTCATTGGTTCAGCGGAATTAGGTATGATATTTGTTCGAAATCGAAGTCGTTCCGGACATTCCTGGGTTAGATCAATAAATAGATAGCCATGTGGTTTCTTTGTTACATCTTCATATATTTTTGAAAGTACTTTAGGTTGTTGAGGTAATATCTGTCTACTGAGATGATGTGTCTGACTGCTATCTCTTGGATTTTTAAATATTACCAAATAATGTGTATTCAAACTTCTAGTTCTTTGCTCTTTCCCTCCATCGAAGATGTTTTGGATGATGTAGATAATAAAAGCTTCCCTATGATGTGCAGTTTGAATGAACATTTCAGTTACATCCTATGAATATTTGCTTTCACGTAATAGATCATCTAATACTAGTAAGTCACCTGCTTTGATATCCTCAGTTGATGGCAACCCTTGCTTCACCTCATAACCTTTCTGGCGAAGTGCAGAATGTAGTTGTGGTTGAAATATTCCATAATGCCATTTGACTCTCTTAATTTCCTTGTTAAACATTTCATTTCTATATTGTAGCAATTCAGTTACAAATGTAGTTTTACCGGACTGACTTGGTCCAGCGACACACATTGTGCGATCAGTGAATAGACGAAAATCTGTCGTCTTATAATTCCATTAACATTAAACTCATCATCCCGCTAATTTTGCTTAGAACAACAAAACAGACACATGTTCCAGATCACGTTTATTTACATTCAGAATAGAAACTTTCAAGTTACATTTACAAATTAAAACATTTGTGTTTCCTCATCACAATTAGGATTATAGAAAGTTTTCAAGTCAGCATCTTGGCGCTTCAACTTCAATTTAGGATTACCATCTTTAGATTTCCGCCCTCGCTTTTTTGCTCTCTTCCTTCCCATCACTTGAAGCAGTCTTATCAATGTTAATTAAGCATTTATCAATTGGTAGTGGTTCATAGACTAGTTGAAGAACCTTCATTTGTAAAGATGCGACTTTACCAGTCGAACCATGTGAGGCAATATAAAGTCCGGTAACGTGAACTAAGCCCATATAGCAGCCCCGTTTGAGATCCTCACATTCCATCGCGTTTGTAAAGAGATCGAATGCTTGAAAATGATCCGATAGTTTTAAAAACAGTGTATCGAATTCCGGCAATCCCTTGTAACCAACTCCTTCCTCTAATGCCTTTCTCCAATGAGTGGGAGCACTTTCAGGCAGCTCAACACATTCTTTCGCGAAAGAGTCAATAGTTTTAAGAATCACCTGTTGCCATTTTGGAAAAGTCACTCGCATTTGTCTCATATTGCTATACCCTGATGTAGACATGCCATTACTGTGGAAGAATGGAACTTGAAGATAAAAGCCATCATCACCATAATTCAAGGTTTGAAAGTAGAATGTATTTCCAATCCCTTGCACCTTTCGTGTCGGACGAAGCTTCAAGAGATCTTGCTCAAAAGCATCACATTCCTCTCTGATTATATAGATTTTCTGAGTCATGTTTCAACAAGTACTAATTCGGAGCTTTCAACCAGCGCAAATGAATTGTCACTTGAAAGTGATAAAATATCATTAAAGCGTCTTCCCTATATACACCTATATATGACTCATCAATCAAAGTGATGACGTGTCACTTTATGATTCGTTAACGTCATATTAACATTGCAGCAGTTGCTGCAATCCTTCCAAGCGGACTATTGATTACACCATTAATACTGTCTCCAATATCATTTAACATACTTAGAAACCCACCACCACCGCGCTGAATTAAGTTTCGCCTTTTATTATCACTACTCTTTGGATTTGAAAACTTTTTTATGCTATTCAAAGAGCCAGCATTCAATAGAGGCTTGTAAATAGGTAGACATTTGTGTATTGCAAAAGCTAAATCGCGAATGAAATCATCACTTGAATTTTGAATCAATTTACACTTCTTCTTATTATCATGTATCCTGTTTAACTTTCGCAACGCCTTTTTAAACTGACTTGAAGGTTTGAAGGACCGTTTCGATTGACGAGAAGATGTCTTCCGTTTTACAGACATTTTTATTCTAATATGGAAATAGATAATACAATTACAATTTTTGCTTAGTACGAGTACTTACAACATTATACACAAAAGTTTACAAGCATTCACATATCACGCAGAGTTTGTTGCTGGTACTTGTAAAATTACATAAAACACTTAACAAGTTGTAGAGGGAAACTGATACTCACATCGGCTAGAGTCTGATTTGTAGCAGTTATGAGCTGCTCAATGTCTTTCATTAGATGTTTTGAAATAGGACAGCACATACAGCAGGGCTTTAAATGGAAAGTCTTTAAAATATTGGCATAGTATGCCCGCAAACTGATCACCTCAGAATGTCCTTGAGCAGCCACATTGATGCTTACTGATGGCGGTCCACTGAACAAGTCCAGTTTACATTTCTCACCCTTCTCGTCAAAGTAGCTGGAGGTGATAATGTCATGGAGACATGTATTGTGTTTCCGTTGGATACTGCTGCAGCAACAGCGAGAGTATTCCGGTACAATCTCAGTTTGAGCTACTGGGCGAAATACTTCGTTGAGCCAAAATCTTGCAACTCGTGTAAGAGCGTTGTTCACGACTCTCATTAACATTCTCTACACCGCAACGTCCTCTCCGCAGCGGAAATACTTCACTATTTCCTCCATCAGATCCACCAAATCCGCTCTATAGCCAGTTATATTCACGGCAGAATAAAATATATTGCCTGTGAAGAGTTGACTTCGGTAAATTATTGAAATGGGAATGTTGGTAGTGAACGACATGCTGATTGACATTGTATTAGCCTCAAATTATGCTTGAAATAGAACGGTACAATGCCCTCCTTATATAGAAAAGCCACACAAAGACACAATAGTGACCAATCACAGACGTGCATGATGACTCATCATGCACGATATACAGTGACTGTTGAAGATATTTCTTGATCACAAAGGGGACAAGATGAAGTTTCAAAGGGTACATAACATGTAGAACACAACGCTATGAGAACATGGTAAAAAGAGAAGGGATCGTTCCTGTTTAAAACATTTAACGCAGTTCCGTTCACATAATAATTCAAATGTCTCTTCTTCTAATTTCCTTCTGCAGTCACTTTTATTGGGAGAACTTTTTATTAAAACACTGTCAAATGTCTCCTTCTTTCCATATCGTTCCAATTTGATCCTCCTAATTTCACTATCATTGCAGTGTAGCATGGAGAAATCCTCTATCCACCTATGATCCAAATTGTGATTCATAGCATGCTCATCTAGATCCATTAGTCGATCAACTAAATCACCAGCGTTGATATTTTCACTGAGATTTGTTACAGTTTCTATAGCTTTGAACGAATATCCAAGGTCTCTTGCGACAACCCACGACGTTGGGATACTAGTCATCATTATGTATGTCATCAAACAACTATCTCATATTTATAGAATAGTTTGTCTACGTAAAAAGGAAAATCAATGTGACTGTCATCTTGATTACAATGGTTGCAATAGTCACAATAGTCGCAATTGAGCAAACCCATTCAAAATCAAACAACGAACGTCTTTCGGTACGTACCCAAGTACTCAGAACCAAGTCGCAGAAGTTCGATCATAGACGTTCCGAAACACAGTGCACTCAACCGAGTGTACCAAACACATGTACCTATCCAGTAAAACAGAAGTCATACATGTTCCTATTCATAACACTGAATTATACATGTACCTATCCATGTTCCTATTGATAACACTGAATTATACATGTACCTATCCATGTACCTATCCCTCGGAAGTAGGGCACAGTTTTCACTACTGCTGGTTATTTACTGCACCATGATCCTGTTACCCAAAGGAATTATGCGGAAACTATCGTACAGACCAGTTAGACCAATACCTGACATCGAAGTGAAAATTACTTACAAAGAAAATAATAAAGGAAAAGTAAAAAAGACATTTTAACAGCTCTAAATTTGAAATCAGCATCGCATTTTTATTGTCATTGTCATTGGACGTTTAAAATGTTAGAGAGAATTGACGAACACTCAGAGTAGGATTGCATGATCATTATGAGGCTGTTCAGAAAGACTGTCACATTGGACTTAAAATGATCTGATCTATGGACTTGATTCAACTCAGCGGTTGTGTCTGACGGTTGTGTCTTGAGGCTTGCTCCGATGGTACAGCGTTTTTCTCAAATTACCCGGGTAACAGTTGCCGTACACAGAAGATTTTTGTATCATTTGTTTCACCGTCTCCTGATCGTTGGCATCGTGCAAATTATTATTGAATTCTCTTCGATTCGCTTCGAATTTTCGGCATTATTCAACTTTGAATATTACTTCGGCGAAGTGATCTTTTTGTTCTGATATTGCATCTGGGATTTATTCTCCCCTTGTTCGCGCTGATATCGGTCGACGTCATCACTTCTCCCATCTCGCCTCCATCCGCAATCTGAATTAAGTGCTGCTGCTACAACGTCTTCCGTGCTCTCAAATTCATCACTGCAATCAGTTTCCCGCGTTAGTATTGCCCAAAACTTTCCCTTCTCAGGGAAAAATTCTGCAGGGAAAATATTGCTGCGATAAATTGTGACCTTACTCCACCTCCTCTTCTAGCACAATAGCAAATGTCTGAAAGGCGAAGCTCTCGATCTGGGTCTCAAAACGCATCTTTGATGGATGAAATCAGATTACTGTTTTCCGAATTTGAATCACGAATTAGCGCCAAAATTGATGCCTTGACGTCAAGAATTGATCAGATAGAATCGAACTTTGATGGTCTACGACTCAATCAAGCGAAAATTGACATCAATATCAAACATATGAAAGATGTAATCACCTCTCAACAATTGTATATAGAAAAGCAAGAGAATAGCATCAGAGCCAATAATTTGATGGCACATGGAATTCCAGAGTCTGGTTTATTAACGGATGATTCTGTTTTGTTGAATGAGGACATTATAAAGCTTCAATATATTTGTAATAAAATTGATTCAGATTTTAACAAGGCTGACATAGTCTCTACGTCTCGAATTGGTCGTCACGATGAAAACAAAGTAAGACCATTGAAGATAATTTTTGCTAACCGCGAAGCAAAGAATTGCGTTTTATTTAACCAAAAGCGTACCCGTGCAGATGCATCACTTTCTTCACAAAATATTTTCTTTGTCAAAGATTTATCAGTTCTACAGCGGAAAGAGGAGAAACGATTAAGAGACGTTTGCAAGAAGTTGAGAGCCTCGAATTCAGATGGAAGTAAAATTTTCATCAAATCAGGAAGATTGTTCAAAGATGGTAAAGTTCTAGATCGTATTGATATTTCTAAACAACTGTTTTGACAAATTGGCACAGTTGGCGTGTATTCATTAGCTCAGAAGTATGTTTCGTATGTTAATCGCTATTACATTGAAACGTCTCATTCCCTTTCAACTTCATTAATAGATTTGGCAAAATGCAGTCGCAAAGTTCAAGATCAATGTTCCGATACTTTTAAGATTGGATTATTCAACGCTCGCTCCGTGTGTTCTTTTGAAAAATGCTCCGAAATTTCCCTGTTCATCGATGACAATGATATAGATATTATGTTCCTGACTGAGACTTGGCTTCGTTCTGTAGGAGATGAACATTTTTGTGGAGCATTGTCCTCTTCAACCCATCTAATGAATTCCTTTCCTCGTACGACATCAAGAGGTGGTGGTATTGGCATTATATATAAACGGAGTCTTCGTCATGTGAGTTTCATTGCGTCGTTTCCGTTTGTGCACACAACTTTTGAATTGATGCAATTATCAATAATGGTAAAAAAGCTTTCTCTAACATTCTTTTGTATTTATCGTCCTCCTCCAAGCTCTAAGAACCAGCTAAAAGTTTCAACATTTTTTGACGAATTTTCAGTATTTCTCGACTATGTCAATTTGATTCAAGATTATGTTTGTATTGTTGGTGACTTTAATTTTCATATTGATAATTACAAGGATACCAGCGCAATGAAATTCTTAAAATTCCTGCAGATGTTTGATTTGAAGCAAGTTGTAATGCATCCAACGCATATAAAGGGTCACATTCTGGATTTGGTTATTTTACGGGAGTCAGATGAGTTGATATTCACTGTGGAAACTTCTGATACCTTGGAATCTGATCACCGTGTTGTTCTTACTAACTTTTGCATAGAAACATTACATACTACTTCTACCGCTGCTTGTCGCAATTTATGGCGTATTGATCATTCTGCGTTTGGTCATGATTTATCTGATGGATTAAAAAGCTTGGACCCTTCTGATGTTACAAACTACAATAACACATTGAGAAAAACATTGAACATTCATGCTCCTGAAGAACAACGTCAGTGTAAACGAAGATCTTCGCCTTGGTTTCGGTCAATTAGCACCGAACTTCTTTCCCTTAAGCGTACGCGTCGTCGTGCTGAGCGCAAATGGCGCAAGTCCGGACTAACTGTAGACATGCTCGCTTATAAAAATGCTAAGCTTCAGGTAATCAGACTTGTTACCCGAGCAAAGTCAAATTACTATAACAAATTGATCAATGAGGTTAAAACCAGTAAAGAGCTGTTTAAAGTTGTGAATGATCTAACCTCAAACAAGAAGCGGAATCAAGTTCCAACAATTTACTGTTCTACGGATTTGCCTGATTTATTTCTGAATTATTTCGTTGATAAGACTTTGTACGTAAAGAGACAAATCACTGGTGCCACTAATAGTGATACTGATGATAGTCATGTTTTTGATTTGCGTTTCTCCGGGGTTCCATTGTCTTCTTTCAAAATAATGTCACAGTCTGACATACGTGAAGTCATAGCTAAATTGTCGATGACATCATCAGTTTTGGATCCCATCCCTGTAGCTCTACTGAAAGATCACATTGATGATGTGCTACCTGTGATTACTGAAATTGTCAATTATTCATTGAAAACTGGTGTCTTTCCTGTTGCTTTAAAGCATGCTGTTATCAAGCCCCTATTGAAAAAGGCCACATTGGATAGGAATTCTTTTGAAAATTATCGTCCGGTGTCACAATTACCTTTTCTTTCAAAAGTGATAGAGAAAGTAGCTTCTCAACAGTTGATGCAACATTTGACTGCGAATAACTTATTTGAATCTTATCAATCGGCTTACCGGTCGAATCATAGCACGGAGACGGCGCTATTGAAAATCATGAATGACTTGCTATTATCTTTTGACAATGGTCAAGTGTCTGTCCTTGTGCTTGTTGATTTGACTTCTGCATTTGATACGGTTGATCATGATATTTTGAAATCCCGTCTGAAATATACGTATGGCGTGATAGGAACAGCTCATGAATGGTTCGTATCATACTTATCTCAAAGGACTCAGTCTGTTATGGTGTCTCACAGTACATCCAAAAAATCATTTCTTTCATGTGGTGTACCGCAAGGCTCCGTCCTAGGACCTATTTTATTCTCGCTTTATCTCTCACCAATCTCGAAAGTGTTCGGCTGCCACTCTTTCAAATACCATATGTATGCGGATGACTGCCAATTCTATCAAAGCACGACTTCTGAGCGAGTACATGAGCTCTTGCTGTCTGCGAATAATTGTCTTCATCAAGTGGAGGATTGGTTGGCAAGTAATCAACTGATTTTGAATAGACGGAAGACTGAAGTGATTATGTTATATCCTCCAAGCATAAGAATGCCAACTGAGCCACTACCGCATTTTGATTTTTCTCAGAAAGTGAGGAATCTTGGTATATCATTCGATCGAAACCTCGATTCATCGTGTCACGTTATCAACTTGATTCGTGTTTTAAATTGTGAGTTGCGGCGCTTGCGCCATATCCGACGCTATTTATCAACGGATGCGTGTAAAACTGTGGTGTGCAGTACTATTCTTTCTCGAATTGATTACTGTAATTCAATTCTATACAACTGTCCAACGTATCTTCTGGATAAGCTACAGCGTATTCAAAACAATGCGGCGAGGTTAATTATGCGTATTCCGAAATATGATCATATATCGTGTCATCTTTCTGATTTACACTGGCTTCGTATCAGACAACGGATATGTTTTAAAATTTGTGTCACTGTGTACAAGATTCTTCAGGGCTCTTGTCCGTCCTATTTGTCAGATCTCGTATCCGTATATGTTCCTAGGCGATCGTTGCGTTCATCTGATGATGACCGAATTCTGGAGTCTCGCAATTATCGGACTCGATTCGGAAGAAGATCATTTTCCTATGCTGCACCCGTATTGTGGAATTCCTTACCCAGAGATGTGAGGAACTCAGCATCCCTACACTCATTTAAAAAGTCTTTGAAGACACACTTTATTTCTTCCAATCGCTGATGTGTTTATGTTATTTTGTGTACATGTAATGTTGTATAATTTTGTTGCGCCATGAGCTCACCAAGTAATGGCGCTCTATAAATATACAGTTATTATTATTATTATTATCATTATTATGAATCATAATTCACATGAGTTTTAGTCTATATAGAGTTGCCTGTGGATCTCAAGGTAATTTTTACTTAAATATCAGTTTTAACTTTATATATGCTATACAGGTCTGTTCAGCAAGTGAACAACAGTACGAAATGATTAGTGAAGGCTTGCAAACTAACTCCATGTGATATAATATCATGGACAAAAATTGAAGGTATTGTCAGATAGTTGAAGATACATTTCACTACAAAAGTCCCTCAAAAAGTGCAACAGAAATGTGATATTATTTATGTGTGGAAATATTTATTGTCGGAATATTAGCAAAGGAATTAAAATTAAGTTTGGTGACAAGTGGTTTAAAGCTGAATATGTGAGCGCTTTCTACATTAGTCATATTTCAGTAGCAATAATTCTCATAAAACATGAATCAGTTATATGCAAAGCATCTCATTTCTTAAAATTGAGCAGAATGATCTTTACAATTGATGCCTTTTTAGTTGACAAATCATTGGAAGATAAATTTCTTTTATAAGTAGAAAAGCATGAAAAATGCTACCATCAACCGTGAGAGGGTGCTCTACGCTGAAAGCCTGTCAATTGTGATTTATTTATTAACGCAAAATAATGCTCATTGTGAGCTATTGAGAATTTTTTAGACTTTTTTGCTTTTTAGTTTTGTTCACTTGTAATGCCATCGAATCATTTTACGCTATAATACATTGATGCTATTCCAAAACCGTTTGCTATTCTTTACAGATCCAGTCAACTCGTCACTACCTCATCAAGATTTGGATTTCAAATCGCTACGTCCTGGTTATCACTATGTATTTGCTGTTGGTGTTTTTCATTTGCCACAATTATATTACGGTTATGGCCACATACGAAATTACTCCATTTGTGCCTGATAAATGTTGCACTGAAGCATACCATTTCAATGCCACAAAAATTTCGCAATCTGCTGCAAAATTCAAACGTAAACCATTCTTGGAGGTCAAAAGGAAATTATTTATCAGAAAAGTCATCAAAACTAAACTCAGATACGTTAATAGTTATCCCAAAGAGGTCATTCCTAAAATTGAAATTCCACCAAATGTCAACATTGTGCCAATTGTCGAGAAAATCAGAAAGAACTGGGAAAAAGACAATCAGAGGGCTTTTCAGTTCGATGTGGATAAGGAAATTCGTCCTGTTAATGCTGTAAATTATTCATATGTGATCCGAAATCAGAATCGATGCAATGGTTCTGTAGATCTTCTAGTTTTGGTGAAATCAGCGACTTCTCATGTAGACCATCGAAATGTTCTACGGAAAACATGGCTGAATAGTGCCTTATACAAACGCGCAGACTTTCGGC
Source organism: Prostheceraeus crozeri (assembly GCA_907163375.1). Lineage (NCBI taxonomy): Eukaryota > Metazoa > Platyhelminthes > Polycladida > Euryleptidae > Prostheceraeus > Prostheceraeus crozeri. Next base: position 206,637 of record CAJQUW010014156.1, on the reverse strand, counting down.
TATGTGCTGTGTTCCTTCTTGGTGTGGACACAAAGGACAAAGCAGCTCAGAAGAAGATAGAAAAAGAACAGGAGCAGTATGGGGATATTGTTCAATTCAATTTCAAAGACGTTTACTTCAATAACACTATCAAAACAATGCATGGTTTCCGTTGGGTCATTGAGAACGTTCAACACGCAAAGTACATTTTCTTCACAGATGACGATTATTTCGTGAACGTCTGGAATCTCTGGCAGTTTCTAAGCTTACAACGGATAGAGAGATCATCAGTTCTAGCAGGACATATCCGTATCAGAGATAAACCAGAGAGGAGAACGTGGTATAAATGGTACGTAAGCAGAAAGGAATATCCATACAAATACTTTCCTAATTATTCCATTGCCGGTGCGTACGTGGTCACGTGGTCTGCATTAATTGACATTTATATTGGAATGCATTTTACAAAGTTCTTCCGTTTTGACGATGTGTACATAGGTTTTGTGTCATACAAGCTGCAGCTCAGGAAGCTACATACTCCATCATTTGTGGAAAGCATGGTTAGTCCCACTGATCTCATAAGACGAAAAAACGTAATTGCGGCTCATATGCCAGGTGCAAGCGGTGTAAATTACATATGGAAGCAATTTGTCAGCATAAACTCTAAATGAACTGTTTGGTTTCGAAAGTACAGTTCTCAATATAATATCTCAATGTATCAGATTGACTTTAATTTCTCATATGGAACATTGGTATTCGACTTTTATGTATGATTTGTATCTACCTGGGGAAAAAAGATTGTAATTAGTCACAAGGTTGAGATTTGAAGTGAATTTAGCAGCTACTGGAAAAAGAGAATGAGAACGAGCAATAAGAGAGAGAATAGCAAAAATTACAACCTCAAGTTTTGAATTTCTGATTTTAGCAGCAAGATTAAGACACATAGAATGTCGAATATCACGATTCGATTCAGCTGATCCCAAATGTCATACAAACAACATATTCTGAAATTAGAATCATACGTTTTGCAATGCGGGAAATACATTGGCATTGATTTGGTTAAATACGACATTGCGAAAAAACCGTTTGTTTTGTCCATATAAAAATACTGTAAAACCATTCAACTGACAGAACCCAATCTTACAACAAAAATGCAACATGTGGAAATGTGGCCTTCCACCAATGTGTGCATGTGCTAGAACTTTGTTGCATAAAAGTACACACAAACGACACACATAAAAGCTGAAATATGTTCCTAAAGCCAATATTCATTAGTTTGCATAAGATATTCTGATATCGAAAATCATTCATGAGAAATTTCTAAAAATGCGTGCCTTTTAACCCTAAATCAGCACAGCATATGTACACTATGCAGAAAGTTTCAGAATTGAAACGAATGCATTAGTCGGTATAAGGTAAGTGGATATTGATTTGAGGAACTTGATTTATCGTGCTATTCTGAGACTATTTCATTGTAGCAGTGGACTTACCCTGATCAGCAGTCGCTTGTCACTTGAACATCTCAAAGAACAAATCGATAATTATTAATTACTGATAATGGTTGTAAATAGCTCAGCTTTTACAATAGATGAGAGGATATCATACATGAGGCAGCTCAAGTTAAGGAACACTGTTGTGGAAGCGCAACCAAGAAGTATACGCAGTTGATTGTTTGATCGTGCAGTGCCAAAACAGCATTGATCCGATATCAGAAAAAAATTTGTGTTGAAGATGGCCATCGGTATAGACACTTAGCCTATAAACAACTAATGCTCAGCCGATGCTATACTAAAGCTCTGCTTCGCGCAATGATGCTTCTTCTCCTACTCTTCCATCATCTTCCCCACTTTCTACTTATCGTTGTGATAACATACAATGAGCCTAGAACCGAAAACAACATTATCTAATTCCTCAAATTTGTGCTCTGTGGAAAATGTTCCAACTGTAAATTAGGCTCTTTTTTGTATCAGGCGTTTTGATGACTGATCTGTTTCCTTGATCACAGCCGAATACAGAGCATGAGCACTGCCGATGCTCGCTGCATTCGGCAGTAATCAAGGCAACAGATCAGCCACCAAAGCGACTGCTGCAATAAAGAGTCTATTTTACAGCTGGAACTCCAAATATATTTGGTGTCTTCATTACTTAATTCCAATTAATAGGCCTAATGCATTGTTCGCTATTTCATCACAGAACAGTTTTCCATGCGCCCTTTCCTCTTTCCTTCTTCCATTGCATTACTATTATTATTTTATTACACCCATAAGTGCGTAAGACACCAAGACAAAGCAAGTTAACAACATGCAGGTATACAAAGTAAAGTCGACAAATTCATTGATGATCATATATACAGACAGGCCTGCTGGCAAAGTAGAACAGTTCGCTTTTCAAAATAGCAAATTGTGCAAGTTCTTCTTGAAGCTCGGTAGGGATGCAGGGTTCACAATGTGCAGGAGGCAGGGAATTCCAGTCGTCAATGACACGCTAGGAAAAAAATCCTCACGGGCTTGAACCCTCAAAGGGTTTTTGAAAATTTTGAAGTCTTGGCCACAAGTCCTTGGAGTCACAGGGTTGAAGAACTCCGCTGGATCACATTAGGGTAAGGGAATGAAAAATTCTGAACATGGCTGTTAAGTCAAAAGCACGGCGGCGAAGTTGGAGCGTTGGAATGCCCAGTATTCGAAGGTGGTTTTCCTAGGGTTGCTCCGATAAGTGCATCACACACCGAGTAATATGCCGCTGGACCCTTTCAATCAAGGCAATGTCTTGTGCATCAAGGGGATTCCACACACACGTTGCGCACTCCAGATGGGGACGAACATACGATTTGTAGAGGCGAAGAAGAACATCACGACCACGGGATGCGAAAGTTCGCAGGATGGCGGAGAGTACTGGGTACTGAAATATATCACTACTTTTGTCTGCACATTTTCGCTGACCACACATTATTCGTTCAAATGTTCATTTATTTAGCCACACAGAAAGGCCTACTAATTATGAAAGTTTGATATCTATGAATTTCTGGCCAGGAGGGCATAGAGTGTGCCGACAAGTAAAAGCGTCAATTGTTGTCAAGGATTCTAGAAATTATGTTGAATTCGAAGCATTTACAGATCATCACAATTTACATTTATTTGATGAATACAAACAAAGCATTACTCTATAATCGCAGCACAGAGACTGCAGTGTTGCGAGACTCCCGCTGCCAAAAATCCTATGTACAAATAATACACACACATGATTGTAAAAAAGTTCCACACTTTCAGATGTCCGGATCGATCGAGTGAGTGCTTGAGTAGAAGAAGATCATATGAACGTTCCTCAGAGTTACTCAGAAAATTTCACACATCGTAGACGTATCAATCAAATGTCAATAAAATCACCGAAGTATACGAAGAATAATTCATTGAATGAATAATAGATATCAGCAGTTTCTCACTTCTGCACCGAAACGCAACTGATTCACATTATGAAAGTTAAATTTATGTCACTGAATGAAATACGTAATGTGCTTTTTAAGAGATGCTATCACTAATTCTATAGATTACAGCAATGTACCGTTGTTCACTGTTAATGTCACCGTTAATGTCACTTAAGCCATTATTGCAATCATTGTCAATGTTATCACTGCTCATGTTCTTTTGGAACAGGTTCAGTAGTTTTTCGTTTGCTGCACTTACTTTCATTGTGTACCTGTGCGTTTAGTTCGTGAGTATCAGAGTTAGGTGGTTCCGCATGTTCCACTGTTTCGAGCGGGAATAGTAGGCTGATTGCTCTGCGAGTAATCACAACATTTGCCAATTTCACTTCGGCAACTCTTGTTTCGCCGTCTCTACTCTTGATCAAATTTGTGATTCTTCCCAAATTCCATTGACTTCTTCTTAAATGATCGTCTTTGATAGTTACCATCATACCAACAGTTGGTGCAATATCAGAATACCTTGAACCTTTTAGCTTGCTTTGATAACGCTCCCTCAAGCCTTTCAAATATTCTTCTTGCCATAACATCCAAAATTGATCAAGAAGTTTCTGTCCTGTTTCTGAAATATTTGCATAAGCTTCCTCAGTAGAGCCCTCATAAATCAAGTCATTGGTGTCATCACTCATTATAGGCATTCCAACGCAGAAACTCATAGACAGAAAGTCGTTTGGGCAGTTTGGTCTTGAACTATTTCTGTCAGAGTCGATATAAACAAGTGGTCTGGAATTCACTAATGCCTCCACTTCCGCTAGGATTGTTTGGAGCTCAACTAAGGATGGGAATCCGCGACCAATTACTTTTCTCAGAGGCTTTTTTACAAGCGCAACTAATCTTTCATAAAAGCCACCGAACCATGGAGACTTTTCTGGAATGAATTTCCACGTTATGTTCTCCGCTGTCATGTAACTTGTTATGACTTCATTAAATTCCGGTCCTTTCCAATGTTTCAGGAGCTGATTAACCAATTTGAATTGCTTTGCGTTATCTGAGTAAATTAGCTCTGGTGTTTCAAATCACGCGACAAAGCGTCTGAAAGCCTGGATAAAGGATTAGTTGTCATATTCTCGACGACCTCCAAGTGGATGGCTCTCGTAATGAGACATGTGAATAAGCACACCCAAACTTTCCGTTTTCTATCATTACCTCGAATATGAATATGTCCAAAATAGTCCACGCCGCAATAAATGAATGGAATATGTCTTGCTATTCTCTCTGCAGGCCAAGCTGGCATCTTCGGAGGTTTAAATGAGCATCCAGAATGCTTCCTACACACGGGACAGTCATTTAGCACAGAATTGATAGCTCGTCGCCCACTTGGAATCCAATACTTTCCTCGCACTTTGGAGAGTACTTGACTTGCCCCTGGATGCAAATCATGTCTTTCATGAACATCTCGAATGATTAATTTGGTCAAATAATGATCTTTCGGCATCAATATGGGCATCTTAGACTCATAACTCAAATCAGAATTCGCAAGTCTTCCAAAGCTTCGAATAACTCCATCGTATGTTAGGTTTAGACCAAGTTGCCTAACTAGTTTGCTATCTCGATTGATCGTCAATAACTCCAATTGTTCTGCATAAGTTGATGACTGAATTAACTTGATCCACTTCATTAGCACTTTTTCTGTATCTGAGGGAGAGATCGTCATAGCTGGCCGTTTACCTTGCATAAATTCGATAGCTTTCTAAATGAGCACGCAAACCCTCAACACTTTCGACAGTTTTGAGTATCTTTCAGTATTCATTCCGTCACCGTAGGGTGAGATTGAAATCGATCGATGAGACTCCGTAGAATGAAAAAGCATCAATTTTTCTTTGACAAGTTCTTCTTCGTACTCATGTTCCATCGAGGGAGTAAATGGCTGCAAATTCCACTAAGGCCAATTTTCAGAATTCCGCGAAAGCCAAGTAGGACCATACCACCAGCAGTTGTCTGTGATCAGAACTTGTGAACAAATTCTTCGAGTCAGTTTGTCAGCAGGATTTTCCAGAGTATTTATACATCGAAAATCAAACTCGCTTGCTTTTCTCTTGATTTCTTCGACTCGATTGCGTACAAAAACGTTCAGTGTTTTCTTGCATGTTATCCACTGAGGTGCTATCATTGAATCAGACCACAGAATGCACGACCAAATCGGCTGTTTAATTTCAATTCTTATAAAGGTCGTGATTCGAACTACAATCAGTATAGCCAGGAGTTCCAGTCTCGGTATTGACAAACCCTTTTTTCTTGTTCTTGGAATTGAAACACGGTTTTGGACTAACCTTCGCCTTGGATATGATCAGATGTGTTCTATGAGTGCCATCGAAGTATCAGACATATACAACAGCACCATAAGAATTTTCTGACGCATCTGTAAAACAGCATAACGGCATCCCTTGATTGCCGCCTACACCTATGTGTCTGTTGATTTTGTGTTCGAAAATTATTTCAAGGTCGGCACATAAAGAAATCCACAGCTTGAATAACTGCTCGTCATCAATTATTTGTTCTTAATTATATCCCTTGTTACACAATGACTAAAACAGAATTTTGAATTGCATCAAAACAGGATTATAGTAACCGTTAGGGTCAAACGCTTGAGAAAATGTCTTCAGGACGTTACTCATGGTAGATTGCACTGTGCCCTTATTTCGGTTTTTGTTTCGCAAAGACATCGCATCATCAGAAGCATTCCATTGGAGTCCTAGTATCTTGACAGTGTCACCACTGGCCTTATCTTCTTCCTTCATCTTATCTATTAGAAGGCTCGAGTTCGAAGACCATTCTCTCAGGTTCATATTTGCTGCCTGAAATATCTCTTTTGCATCTCGGTAAAACCTTTTAGCTTCTTGTTCATTATCAGATCCAGCAAAGACATTGCCAACGCATAGATTCTCACTAATTTGTTTCGAAGATTTCGACTGTGTCTGAGAAAGATGGTGATGGACGGTTTGTGCCAAAAGAAAGGGAAAAGATATGATCCCGAATGGAACTCTGGAAAATCGATAAACTTGAAGATTTTCATAGTTCATAGAAGCATTGATATCTTTTTACCCCAAGAACCTAGTGCAATCCCTGTCGATCTCTTGAATACCACCTTGCAAGAATGCTGCTTGAATATCAGATACCGTCAGAATTTTGTGGAAGCGAACTCGCGTTAAAATCCCAGGAATTTTTTGTAATATTACTGGTCCTCGCAGAAGGCAGTCATTCAATGACAAATTGCTTTTAGTTTTCGCGGACGCATCGAATACTAGTCGCACTTTTGTAGTCGAACTATCAACTTTCATCACGACTTGGTGGGGAAGGTAATGAACAACACCACATGTTTCTTTATCAGCATTGATTTTCTCAATAATTCCATCACTTTCTTGTTTTTGAATGATGTCATCCACCTTCTTCATTACTGGTCCGCTTCCATACCTTTTGCACATTGATCGTAATCGGCCCAGAGCCAAACTTTCATTAGTGGATAAGTTGGGCAGTTCATCTTTCCATGGAAAGCGGATTTGATATCAGTTATCACGGAATTTAGCAGTGTCTTCAAACTTTCGAACGGGCACTTCGTCATCAGATTGTTCTGGGCAGTCAGTAATTCCGATGGAATCTAACGACTATAACTTCGAATAATCATTCTTTTCGCAATAGTTTGACATAATGTCCAACTTGTCATTTATCCGAACTTCGCTTTCGAATGTCAAGGGGTTTGATTGTAGTCCATGTGCTGAGGTCTTAGCATACATTGCCATAGTTCCGCTTTCTGCGGCAGAATGTGAGATTTGGGACGCTGTACAAACACCTCGTCCGGTAATGATCCATCCCAATAAGGACTTCTTTAACCAAATTTGTTGTGGCACTGATTCTACTCGCTCGGGCTGAATTATACAATCATAAAAATCGTTTCCTATCAAAATGTCTATTGGATTTTCCTCAGGAGATTCTGATCGGGATCGGCCAGAAAGTAACTCTTCATTTTGCTTTCCAAGTAGTTGGAGTCAATGGGCATTCGCACAACATTGGCATGCATATTTTTGACAATGCTGACTTCTATTCGTATGTTTTCTCCTGATATAGCTTCGATTGCTATCGAGATTGATGACATGATATGTTAGTAGGGTCTGGATTAGCGAACGTATGCACAGCCACTTGTTCTGTTGAACTTCGTTTCAGCTTCAACTCCTTCGCGAAGGCTTCGGTTACGTAGGATCTGCTGCTCAAAGTGTCAAACGCCATTCCGCATTTGCGTACACGGAACGGTTTGTCGGTTGATTTAACGAACGCAAAAGTTGTTGGAAAGATAACATACTTTGTTTTAGCTAAAGTACTCGTTTTGTCTTCATCGCTTGATTTGTCGTCATTTGTGTAGAAGGACTTTTCCTGTCGGTCACCTGGCTCAACGGCTGTCTGTGAAGTAGGCCTGACATTACTTTCAATGTTTTTGCATCGATCAGCATTTGAAGATTTCTAAGGGCAAATACTTCGATTATGAGAATTTTCGGACTTACAATGTGGGCAGTATAATCGCTTTCGGCATTCATATGTTCGATGATTCGTCAGGAAACATTTAAGACAACATTGGCCTAGCGCATCAATTCGAGATTCCCTATCTAAAAATCTAGGACAGTCCTCATTCCAGTGACTCATTTCCTTGCAGAATTTACAAGCCGAAAAAGGCGACACCTGTTTCACCGAATATCGAATGCGATTTCCTCTATCAGTTGTCTGCAATTGGTGGAAATTTCGATAATTCGCGTGCTTATTATTTGAATACTGTGGGCGCGAGTTTCTTTTATCATTTCCGAAAAAAGTTTGCTCATATTCGGATAGGCTATCAATTTCTGTGCGATCAATGTTAATCTCCTCAAAAATCGTCAGGTGCACTTCCAACAAGTATCTCAAGGATGACACCGACAGATTTAGTGAACTGATATCTCAAATCTTTGGGCAGTTTGCCAAGAGTCTTTAGATGAATCAGATCCTGTGAATCTGAGTCAATGCCATATTCAGATAAAGCATGACAGCATATATACAGTTCGTCGGCAAAATTTCGAAGTTTCAAAATTTCATCTGACTTGCTAATGCTCGGCAAGTTCTGTATCTTCTTTAGGTAGGCACGTTTTAGAACAGTTTGGTTGCCGTACCTCTTCTCTAGCAGTGATAGTGCAAGTCTATACTCGTGATCTGATTTTAGCATTGACTATAGCATCTCGGTATAGGCCCTAACGCATTTTGAAGATATCGTAATTTCACTCCGTCTGTTAGATTTTGGCAATCAACGGTAGCATACCAATTTGAAATAAATGCTGGATACTCAGTGATTTCACCGTCAAATTCAAGTGGCTTTATCGGATGAAGCTTTACGAACGATTTTGAAATATCGAGTTTTTCTCTTTCCCTACTTCTTTGTTGTTCATTAAGTTCAATGGTTTTCATTTGCAAATTAATCAAATCGTCATGCCGCTTCGCTTCAGCTTCAAAATTCTCTCTGTGCCGCCTCTCAATATTTTCTTCATGTTTTTCAACAAGTCTATCGCTTTCTTCTTTATCGCTACGGCTCTGCGTCAAATCGCTTTCTATAACGAAGCACTTCAGCAATTTTACAGTGTCGTTAATATTTTGAGATAATAACTCTACATTCACAGTCTCGCGTGATGACTCGTCTTCATATACAGTGGACTTCGGATCATCGCTGAGATCTTCGATGATTTTGTCGGACAACTCGATGTAACTCTCATACTGGTTCTTATATAGGATTTTAGGGATATACAATTTTTAAATTCCTCTGAGTAGGCATAGACAATATATATTGTTTCCTATGCCTGGACTTTTTATATTGCCCACACAATCCAATCAAATGTTGATTTATTGGAGAAAAATAGAATGCATGCTATGAAATGTCGATGTCTATGTTTATCTGGCAAGAAAGGCATAGAAGGATCTTAATATATGCATTTTCAAATACCTCTGAGCAGGCATAGTTGATATTTGCAGTTATTTATGGCTCCACGTTTTTACACTGGCCACACAATCCAATCAAATATTGATTTATGGAGAAAAATAGAATACTTTCTATAAAAATTCGATATCTATGATTTTCTGGAAAGAAGGGCATAGAAGATTTTAAAGATATGCATTTTCAAACACCACTAGGCAAGCCGTATCGAAACATACCAATACTTTTCTGCTTGGCTGCACTTTTTTTCACTTCTTAACCCTTGGATTACCAAAACATTTTTCACTACGTCAATGACCAATAGGGGTGCACGTGCACCCCATCACTTTTTTTAAGAAATGCTAGAATTTTTTTTTGAACTATAAAGTTAGAAGAAATTCTTCTTATTAACTTACCAGTGCCTATGTAATTAGGTGACATGATGTGATCTATTATTGAATATTTACGTTAATTCTCTTCAAATCACGAACATAAAACATAAAACAAGAGCTACAAAAGATGTTATATGATTAATTTTATTTCTGGTAGAAATGGGAAGAGTTCAAACCTATTTCGCTATATTCAACATAGAAACAAATTCAATAATTGTGATGACACGAAGAGCACAAAACGGAATTTGGAGCAGCATGTTCGCTGAAAACAAAGTTGAAACATTTCACACATTTATTTCGGCTTTTTCGGTCACGTTGACGATGACAGATGTAACATCGGCCTTGCATCTTCTGCTGAATCATTGATGCTGTTGCTGCCTTCAGAAAACCATGTTTCTCTGCAGTGCTTTTCAACAGAGAGGAAACACCTTGGAAATTTGTTTGTTTCCAAACTCGAACACGATCAGAAATTTGTTCTTCAGCCAAGGCCTTTCCCAAAGCCTCGAGATGCAATCGCCTTTGTCTTGGTCCATTCACTTCCAATATGGCTGGATACTTGGTTGAAAAATACACAAACGCGTTGTATGCAGCAGAGTCGAGCATGAAAAAGAAGATGTTCAGCGGCCACCTTCTGGTGTTTCTCCGGCAAGAATATTGTGCAATAATCATGTCAAAAGTGTCTACGCCACCTTTTGTTGCATTGTACGAGTGGATTATTTCCGGCTTTTTCAAGCCATCTCCTCTTTCATCGATAACTTTCTTGCTGTGATGTTCTGTTGATAGGAGCACGACTGCTTTGTTCTTTTAAGGAACATAGGAAACGAGTGTTTTTTCTTTCGAAAACCCGAACAAACTAGAATGAATGTCACGTCTTCTTCCGCCCGTGAATTGTACCGGAATTGCCGCTTTGTTTTTCCTGAGAGTGCCAGTCAGGGTCAGTCTTTTCCCCCACAACTTCTCGCATAGCGGTACAGAGGTAAAGAAGTTATCTGTCGTGACACCTCTTCCTGTTCCTTCAATTGTCTTCACCAAGTGGAGTACAACGTTCATGCCAACATCTTTTTGTCGCTCCTCAGTTTGATCTTTCCCAAATATATCTCAACGTTGCATAGGTATGCAGTTTTCACGTCGCACATACAAAAATACTTCACTCCATATCTGGCGGGTTTCGAAGGCATGAACTGTCTGAATGAACAATTGCCTCTAAAAGCATATAGCGTTTCATCGATCGTTACGTGAGAGTCCGGCTCAAATGCAGTGCGCACTTTTTCTTGGAATAAGGAAAACACGAACTCCATCTTGCGAAATTTTGAATCCGTTGACCTCCGTCCATGAACGTCATCGAAAGCTAGATACCTGCTAAGTTGCTGGAATCGATTTCTCGATAAGATGAGCGTCACAAATTCTTGATAATGGAGAGATGTTGGACTCCAGATTTCCTGTATCATAACATTTCTCTTCTTCGTCACTCCGAGTATCAGAAGAATGCTGATAAAGCCCCAAATTTCGTTCTCGGTAATTTCTGGGATATCATCATTCAGTCGTTTGTTAGTGCAATCACGAATGTGCAGTATCATGGATGGAGTAAACAGACTTTGAAAAAAGTCCTTTTGATCTTCTAAATGATAAGTTTGAGCCGTCAGTCCCGGTCGCACGTTCACGATATTTCTTTGTCTATACGCTGAAGAATGTGCCGATGTCTCAGACCAACGTGACCCATCTCTGCCGTAGTAGAATTCTCCGCTCGAGTTTCTTTCGTCCATATCTGTATCTTCTTCACTCTCTGTCTCATCGATGCTTTCTTCCTCTTCATAAGATGCATTGTCATCTTCGTCACTGTGCTCGATATTCTCATCATCAATCTCTTCAAAGTCGGATTAATTTGCCAAGATATCTGCAATTGCTGCCGCCGAATACCTACTTGCCATTACGCGCACAATACAATGCGGTCTCTGTGCCAACCTTTGAATTGCAAAGGTCTGACTGACTTCAGCTCGTGGCGTCAAGCGAAATCGATTGGAGGACATGGGTTCCTCTCTCACACACACACACACACACACGAACGCATGCGTATGCACACGTGCGTGCGTGCGTGTGTGTGAGAGAGAGGAAGTCGCTACTTTCTCTGAAAAGCCGTACATGTGTACACGAACGCACACGTGCATAATAAAGTGAAGAAGGTTAGTCAAAGTCTAAGCCAGATTGAAACAAAAAGGAAGCTTCATCACAAAAAAAGGCCTCGCGAATGACCAAAAGGGGTGCAGGTGCACCCCAGAGCACATTCTTTAGCTATTGCGTTAAGCGATGATTATAGAATTGGTTGTTAACGTGGTCAATTCCTTCTCTATATAATAATGTTTAAACATATAGCCCCAGAGAGCAATACATTTTCCCGATCATAATTTTTTGCAACAATATATATACGTGGGGCGCATGTGCACCCCTTTTGGTAATCCAAGGGTTAAACGGCTTCCCGCCGGCATGTGATCTGTATGTCATGATAGTTCTCCTAAAGATGATTTTACTTTTTCTATTATAAGTAGATATGACAGTCTAATTAGATGTTGAATAGTAGAAACTGTGGCTATTCGTCAGTTGCACCCTTTTCAGAATGGTAGTGAAGAATTTCATGACTATACTCTATCTCGTATTTAACTTCCTTTTGTTGTTTATCTTGTACATAACATACCGGTAGCTATCTCTATTCAACTTGCAGATTACTTTGTCTCTTATTTCGCCGACCATGCTTTGGTAAACTTTGACTTCAGCGCATAAAACAAGCATACAGAAGGTATAGAGTAAACATTTTGGTATAGAGTGTCGGCTCAAAAATTATCAGCTAAAAAATATTTGAGCAAATTTTTCCTGTGTTTATATGCTTGCAGTTTGGTACCTCTATAAGTAGTATAGAACTTAATATCAAGAGGTGATAAACATTTACTAGCAGGATTTGGTTGATGGAAAACCCAACTAAAACGATGTGCTTCTATTGATAGATGTCTACAATATTGAGGACTTTTCGTCCCTGCAGGAGTAAGTCATGATCACAATTTGACCTGCGCCTGCAGGGACGAATTAAGGGTCCTCAGTATTACAGACGGGTATCAAGAGAAACACATCGTTTTACTTGGGTTTTCTATAAAACAAATGATGTTACATACCCAAGGCTTAATCTCATTGACTTACAAATAGGTAACTTAATGAAGCGGATACTAGGCTGATTATCAAGGGAATTTTGTGAACAGCATTATGATGAAAGTCTTCATTGATGAAAAGTCGGGATATTATTCGTGCTTTCTTGGCTGAAATTTCAAGTTTTTAATTCAATTTTCATCGGCATTATTTTATGATTCACTAAATTTATGTTTCATTTCTTGAATCTGAATAGTGATGTGGACACATTTACATCTTTTAAAGTTTATTGAAATCATTGTCATTGATTATGTGATCTTGCTCTTTCAATGGCAGGCGGTTTTTGATGTGATCACGCTTGAGAAAATACTCTCATTAGTAAAGCTGAGCATTAAAGTATTATATACGTAGTTATATAGTATACCATCGAATTGCTCCTCCAATGTTGTAATGACAGGAAGGATCTGTGAATACTATTGTTTCTACTGCATTGCCATCATGACCAGTCAACGCCATGATAATTTCTTTGAAACTGCAAGCATTTGTATATCTCGCATTTGGTAACGGGTCTCAACTCGAACTCATTTAATAAACTCGAGGCTGTATACACATGTTAATTAATGCTCAGTTTCTGCTCTACCTGATATATTAACTCTTTGCTTCAGCGTGTGAATAATTGTCACATTCTCCTCTAGCCCAGTGCGACATTTACCTTAACAACAGATGATCTTATCGATGATTGCCATCTGACGTGTCAGTCTAGCCTGAAGAAGCAGCAGGATCTGCGGTGCGTAAAAGCGAATAAACGATTTACAGCAGATATGGATCTTCTGCGGTATTTTTTGAGTCAATTGACAGAAAACTTATCAGTCAAATCAGTATTTTGGCTGATGATGCGGATGAACAGACACATTTGCTTGTTAGACTATTTTTATCTGATCGCAGGGACTAATTTGAATAATTACGTTTACTACATATTATACTGCTGTTTAGTACTTCAATAAAGTTTATATGGTGTTCATTATGATTTTTAATACTAATGTGTATATGCAACGCATGAAACAAATAGCAGTCTGTTTGTAGACGTGGAGTCATGGTGATGACAGTTCTGCATATTTGACATCATATGATAATACAGATTTTAAAATGTTCTTTATAATTCTTAAGGGTGCTTTTTTCTGAGTCATAATTATCTGAACAATTGAATGCTATCATGGTAGCATGGCTGCAATTAATTGAATGTTCAAGAAAGGGAGAGACACCAAATAAAAACATCAAGCAAATGTAATAGGAGTATGTGTTTAAGTAGCATTTAAGGGTATTCTGCTTAGTACAGGGATCGCTTAATCAGCAACTTTTCGTCATTCAAGGTCATAACTACTTCTTCACTGATTCACTTGAATCAGTCAAGGAAAAGTTCCTGATGACTTCATTGGCGATCCTCCCAATGAGAATGAATTCATAAAAACCCTATTACAACCCTACGACTCGCTGACTAAAGCTACTGCGCGATGAGCTGGTAGTTTCAGCAATACAAATAGTACAGTAGTTAATAAGAAATCATGGAAGATGATCAAGTGTTTTCTCATGTTCGGGCATGTTTTTTGATAAAGAAATCAATGTGCATGCATAGCAATTAAATAGATTCAGCATACAATTATTAATATTATAGCATTACTTTTGTAATTAGTGTATTTCTTTTTTTGCGAGGTTCGTCTTTCAATAAGAGAGATGCTGTCAAATTCAATTGACAATTTCTGGATTCACACTGGATTCAATATTATGATAAAAATAATGAATCTGTAAATGCTAATTGTTGGCACACATTTGATAGTATTTTGTCTCAAACGATTAAAATATGAATATTTCAGTGCATCACAATGGCTTTAATTTGCTGCATTTCTAAATGAAGTCTTAAATACAATTCTGATACGAAGTCATTGAATTGATTCCATTCCGAAACATGGGATCGCGTTAGATCGCAAACGAAGCATAAGTTGAATTACTCGATATTGGTCAGATGGCACAGCATATCCCAGATCCTTTGTATTGCTTACTTCGGCGAAGGAGTCACAAGACGACTAAAGTCATTCGGCGTAAAGTCATTCCGTCATATATTTCGACAACATTTATTGAACAAATAAGTTTTTCCTGGGAATTTGTAAAGGCTAATGCTCTTACATTGTTCGTACATTCGAAGACACAGTACTGTACTATTTTTCCAACAAGCTTCAAATGAATCCCAGATGCAAATGTTGCCATTCGAAACGATACCTTTGAATTTTGATGTTTGTTCTTCACTGCACGTGATGCAAAATGCAATTCATTCATCTGTGCGTCTAATCTGACGCTTGCCTGCACACTTCCATCCTACTCCCATGTTATGGTGCTCACTCATCACGTATTTTCATTCAGCTCATTCGAAACAACTTTCACTGCCGTCAGTCATTTCGGATGACTCTTTCAACGTGCGATCGCGAGCGATTGTAGTCATATCAAAAAATATCAGGGGCTGGCGTCACGAAATCGTGTTAGGTAGACAACGTTTCAAAATAATTGGTTTTAAGCTACCACCCTCTTCATGGAACGTTTATCATGGAGTTACTATCACCGAACGTTGCTGCAGCGGCTAAGCACTCAACATTTATATTTCCTCAGAAGGAGGTATAAGACGGCTGTAACTTCCTGACAACTCAAATGTGATACGTCACCGCCCCTTACTAATAATGTCTTAAAGACAATTATTAAGCAGACGTGCGCAGTCATTCTGAACAATTTATCGTAGCAACATGTCGCATTTCTATAGAAATAGGGTTGTGCGTCGAGATCGGTTATTTCGGGATCGAAATAATCCATTGGACGTGCAAGAAGATGGCCTTATCTACTTGAATGCCCTCATTGGTGAATATTTTCGACATCCGACAACAGGAAATAGAACTTAGTCTTCCATTGAACAAATATTTCAAATATGTGTAAAATACAATTGATAAAAAAATAATAGATAATAATTATGTAAAACAGTTTTGTGTAGATTTGTCTTTGCAAATAAGGATAGCGTTTGCGTCAATAAATTTCATTCAGGGATGATTTGAGTTTGTAGAAAACGATTTGATCTTCACATGACTCATTACTAGTATTAAAAACCGTTTTTAGTTGGTGGCAGTTAAAACGAACCCAACATATATTTATGGAACGTCTCCGACCAATAGAGTAAGTATATTAGCTAGAGTAGCAACCTAGCATTCACTAAATCCCCCATGTGTATACTGTTCCGATTTCTCTAAATGAGCTCGAGGTGAACACAGTTGGGTATTGTCACCAAATGTGAGATATGCAAATTTTTGCAGTTTCAAGGAAATTACCACGTAATTGACTGATCATCATAGAAAGAGTGATAACATTTTACAGATCCTTCGTGTCATGACATTTCGCAATGTTTGTTAAATTAGCAATTCGACAGGTTTCTATTACTTTCATGCTCAACCTCAAGAGAGTATTTTCTCAAGCGTGATCATATCACGAGCTACCTACCACTGGAAGAGCAAAATAACATAATCAATAACAATGATTTCAATTAACTTTAAAAAATGTAAATGGGTCCACATCAATTTCAGGTTCAAGAAATGAAACATAAATTTAGTGAATCATAAAATAATGCCGATGAAAATTGAATTAAAAACTTGAAATTTCAGCCAAGAAAGCACGAATAATATCCCGACTTTTCATCAATGAAGACTTTCATCATAATGCTGTTCACAAAATTCCCTTGATAATCAGCCTAATCTCCGCTTAATTAAGATAACTGTTAGCAGATATTCATTCTTGATATCCAACATGTTTCATACTACTCACATGTATATGTCGTGTTCATGTATATAGTATTGCAAAAATTCAGCATTTTAAAAACTGCTCAAGTAATTTTTTGGACCACAGAAACGCAATCTCCACAAACAACTGAATCTTTGCATATAAAAATTGTTACTGTCTTCCATTGTTTGACTGTTTATTGTACGATATCATAGATCGTCACATATGGCCTGATGGCATGATCTTTAGCGTGACTGAATATTACTCGATTGTATAATTGAAATACCCATGCATGATATCGCAATAAAATCTTTTTTGATAGGATAGCAATGTCGACGAGGATGGGATTCGAACCCATGCGGGGGAAACCCCAATGGATTAGCAATCCATCAGATATGCGCCATGGCAACGTCAGATATGCGTGTTGGGAACAATTGTCAATGGCAGTCATGCACGACCAGATCCAAAGAAGATAGAAGCCATTTCGCAGCTGAAAGAGCCTCGCAATGTATTTGAAGTGCGGTCGTTCTTGGGGATGATAGAATTCTACGGACGCTTCATACCTCAGTTATCGACAAAGAAGTCTGCGCTGACACACTTGCTCTCCAAAACAGTGAAATTTACCTGGGTGTTGAGATGTGTAATAATTTGTTCCGAAAGACAATAATAACTCTTTTTTAACTCTACTGCTTTAGTGTTTGTAGTAGTATTTCATTTGACATTATTATTCTTCGGTGATGGTATATTGACTTCATTCTTTATTCATGCGTAATTTGTTATTGTGCAGGTTGTCATTTGTCATGAGTTGTATTCTGTCTGTAACCTGATCTGTTTCATGCCATCTTACTTTCACAATAAACGATTCATCCATCGCGACTGGTTGTTCTGAGGGTTACGGGGAGCTAGAGATACAACACTGGGGTAAAGAACAGCAAGTTGCCTTCAACTAATTGAACCGGTGTCTTTGTGAGGACCATGTGATAGTTCCATTCAATCCCAAGGAAGAAGTGACTCCTACATGTGACGCTTCACCGGTTGGTATTGGTGCTGTCATTGAGCAGCGAGGACAACCAGTAACGTGCGTATCAAAGACGTTGAGCAAGGCAGAAAGAGCTTATTCACAAATTGAGCAAGAGGGTCTGGCCATCACCTGGGCTGTCAAACGTCTCCATAAGTATCTATATGGACGTCACTTCACCCTGGTCACCGATAACGCGACACTCAGTCATATCTTCAATCCGGCCAAAGGTATTCCTACTATGACTGCTGCTAGACTCCAGAGATGGGCAATAACACTCATGGCCTACGACTTCTCTATAAAGCTCTTGAAGGGAAAAGACAATTTGGTCGCGGATGCACTTTCTCGCCTGAGTCATGATGCCACGTTTGTGCCACTTTCGATCCTCGAATTGGACCACATACTGATATGGAGTCGCCAGTAAGCAAGGAAGCCATATCCGCAGCATCCAGAAGAGACAAAGAGATGCAGGAGCTCTATCGCTTCATTACAAATGGTTGGCCAAAGAAACCGGAGAAACTGTTCTTCAATATGCGAGACGAGTTATCGATCCAGGATGGACTCATCATATAGGGGTAATCGTTTACTTATCCCGGAGGTACTCAGAGATGAAATACTCAGTCATCTCCATGAGGGCCACATCGGAGCAGAGGCAATGGAAAATATCGCGCGGAATTCGGTCTGGTGGAGAGGTATTGACAAACAGATTGAGACGATGGCAAAGGCATGTAAATCCTGTGGGGCTATGATGAAGCATACAAAGAAGCTGTGGAAATGGTGGCCTGAAGAAACATTACCATGGCAACGCTTGCACATTGATTACGCGGAACCGCTAGAAGATGGTTCATATGATTTGGTTCTGGTAGATTCTTCAAGCAAATGGCCAGAGATTCACCTAACTACGAGTATGACCACTCAACAGACTATCAAACGACTCCGAAGAACATTCTCACAGGAGGGCATTCCAACGACAGTGGTAACAGACAACGGACCATCATTCGTGTCGGAGGAGATCGAGAAATGGTTTGAACGTATTGGTTGCCGACACATTGAAACCCCGCCTTATCATCCAAGGTCGAATGGAATCGCGGAGCGGTTCGTGAGAACAATGAAAGAGCACTTGAATGCATCAAAGGGTGAGGGCGATCTACAGACTCGAGTGCACCGGTTCCTGCTGCAGTACAGAAACTCTATCCATTCCACATCTGGTCAACCTCCGTCTATGGCCTTAAAAGGTCATTTGTTACGTTCAAACGTTACTGCGCTACGATCAGTCGGTCAGAAGGTCTGGACAAGAGATTTCCATGACAAGGACAGACACTGGCAACAGGCGGAAGTGGTTGGATTGGAGGGATCTCGGGTCGTGAAGGTAAGGATAGATAATCCCTGAAGGATGGATGATATCTGTCCTATCGTACATACTTGTAATACGATGACTATATGCGCAACCAACCCACATTGACAGAGAGAACCCTCACGTATGGGTACTTCGTAAACACGTTTACTCCTGTGCATTATCACATGCGTTTCAGACAGCCAGTCAAATTGAAGAGAAAAGTCCGTCGCAACTTAAGTACCGGATTGTTTCATATATTTATAACAGATATGGACACAGGTATTGTATTGTATATTTTTGGAATAATTGATAATCATAAGAACAGTTGGATAACACAAGTGACTTGAAAAAAGGAAATGCACCAAGTGAGTCGAATCATCGTGGAGGAAAAAGTAAGAAGAGAAAGAGTCAATTCTTTCACTTGCAGTAAAAAGAGGAATGTTGGCCTACAACCTCGTTCAGTCCGTTGTAATGCTGTTGAGCTTGATGATTGTTGCTGGAAAGAACCAATTTCTTCTTCTTGAGGTTTTTACGGTTGGCAAAAGAAATCTTCCACAAAGAGCAGACTTTTGAGGGCATATGCAGTGCAGAGGATGCTGAGGATTGACGGAGATGTTGTTTAGTAAGCGGATGGCAGCGGCTGTTCGACGCTTATCCAAACTAGGAAAGTTACTGCAATCACATTCTTCAATGCAAATAATTCGGTGGGCTCTGCGCTGTAATTTTTGAAGTCTCAGTGAGTCCACAGAAAGCATGCCGACGAAAAGTGGTGAGCAGTACTCAATTGCGGAGCGGATCAAGCATTGATAGACAGACACCAATTGTGATCTATTCAGTACAGGTCTCAATGCTCTCAAAGCA
Organism: Prostheceraeus crozeri; assembly: GCA_907163375.1. Taxonomy (NCBI): domain Eukaryota; kingdom Metazoa; phylum Platyhelminthes; order Polycladida; family Euryleptidae; genus Prostheceraeus; species Prostheceraeus crozeri. Next base: position 186,717 of record CAJQUW010014156.1, on the reverse strand, counting down.
TACAAACGTCGAGATGCACACTTGATGATGTAATTGAAGTGTTCCTCCCATTTCAGATCTTGAGTGAAAATAACACCTAGAATTCTTATTTGGCTGACAGAAGCTAGATCCGGAATTACTGGGGCGGGACATTGCTGAGCTCTTGATATCCACATCATCTTGCACTTTCTGAAATTGAGCGAAAGACCGACCGAATTTGACCATTGCGTCATATTGCTGTGCTCGTCAAAAACCGGATCAGGTGTTCGTCGGACGACCGGAACCACAAATGTGCAATCAGGTATTCAGGTACTCAGGTATTCCCCAACACAGGTATCGTAGATTCCAAAGTATTTTCCAAAAACACTTCCTGAGAAACATCCGATTTTTCCCAACCACCAACATAAACATGACTCCAGCTGTCAACTGGTGTCAAAAGTATGTTGTAGCATACAAATGTACGAGTATATATATATATATATATATATATATTACAGCAAAGTGTTCCCAGTCTTTTCATATTTCATGTAAAAGAAAAAGCACAGCTTTCCGGACTAGTTTCGATGTTTTTTATCACATCATCTTCAGCGGTAAAAGAGTTACAAACATCTGTACACATCATTTACATACTTGCTATCTACAATTCATTTTCAACATTAACACAACTAAAACACGATAAAATACGTCATTAATTGCATGTCACATGCCACTGACGTCATGCATGTCATTTCGTCACCATTCATGTAATTTCATAAATCTAGAGACAATTGATATGAACCATTTCGTTCATTCGAGAGGCAATCTTTGTTTTGATTCATGATTATAGTTTCAAGAATGAATGGAATTTTGTAACGGCCTAGAATTCTAAAGTTTTCATATTTTGGTGCATGTTCATGCATCGAAACTTCAGTGGGAGTTGGGTAGCCTCTAAGATGCTCGCTAATGCGGGTATTTAAATGTCTTTTGGATGCGCCAATATACCGCATCGAACAGCGGTCACAACTGTATTGGTAAACAATGTTGGCTTTCAATCCATCAGAAATACTATCTTTATTTTGAAAAAAGTTTTGAAGTTTGAAAGTTTTGTACGCGGGTCTGATCTCTGTATTTGAGAGACTTTGGTTGATGTTGTGAATTCTGTTATTTAATTCTTTGACGCCCTCTCGAATGAACGGAACTGGCCAATAAATAATATTTTTGCTTCTGTCTTTGTCAGGGATCTCTTGTTGCACGACTGTCCTCTTTTTATCAATTTCTTTCTTTATCTGATTTATTTTTTCATCAAGGAAACCATTACTGATGTGTACAGATGTTTGTAACTCTTTTTACCGCTGAAGATGATGTGATAAAAAACATCGAAACTAGTCCGGAAAGCTGTGCTTTTTCTTTTACATGAAATATATATATATATATATATATATATATATTGAAATAATTGAAGTGAAAACACATGGAATGCACAAGCGCTTTCTATATTCTTCAGGTGCAAAGTGAAACAAAAAGCAAGATCATCATAATTTCAAATATACATTCATCATAGATATGGATGTTGCAAAGTAATTTACATAGGAGGACATGCACATGCATAGTAAATAGAAAAATAACTTTGTTATAGTTTATTATGCTAAAATACATCAACGATATCTAATTTATGTATTAGATTGAAACATAGATTTAAGTATAGAAGAACATATATGCGAACTAATATAAAATGCATCTCATATTAAAAGTGAATGAATTCATAAGAAACGTATAAAAGTGATTCATGAATTTAATTTTGAATGAAAGCGATCGATAAAATATTTTTCTTTACATTTACGTTCAATTTTGTTTTCAGAAAAAAGCTTGTAAAAAGGAAAGATTGGTGAGACTGAAAATTTTTTTTACATATTCTGCACCGGCAATTGAGATGGAAACACGTGGAAACTCAAGAAGTAAAGACAATGAAAAAAGAAATGAATCAAATCTTGAAGGAAACAACGAAAGACTTATTGAAATTCTGAATGAAAAAATGAATATTCTAATTGAAAAAACAATCATCACAAATGAATTACTACAAGAACTAATCGATGTCAACAAGAAAATAACACTTGCCAGTGAACATGACAGATCAAAAGTTCCGTCTAAGTCTGATGTGATTGAACAAAACACACAAATTGAAGTTAATGAAATTACTTTGAAAAATGAAGCAGTTAAAATTAAGCGAAGGATTGGTGTCATCTGGAACGATCTCCTTGCGAAAAGGAAAATGGCCTATTGGTCCTACCTACGGAACAAAAACTATTCGGAACTCTACGAAACATGGATTTCGAAAGATGTACCCGTATTACCAAGAAAATACGGCATAAAGAAGCTCCGTTATGAGGAAAAAGAATCGAAATGGCAATGAACAGAATGAGAGGAGAGATTCAAATTTTTAAAATAAAGTCAACGAAGGCACATGATAGCATGCGAGACTATGACAACGCTTTTGAAGCAGAAATATCAAGACTTTCGTCTGGAACATTGCGAGAAACTGTGATGAACGTTTGGTACTCTGAATGTGAGCAACAACAAGTGTCATACAACAGATGGCGTTATTCAGAGACTTGGTTACTAGACTACGAAAAAAATTACGGCAATACCGTTTTCAAGGAACATAATAAGTACAATCATAATCAAAACGAACAAAATAACTTGAATTCGAAGAGAAATTGTGGTATGAGAAATACGCTATCAAAGTATGAAACTGAAACGAAAGGATACAGACCCAGACCCCATTCTTCAAACAATGATTCTAATACGCGAACCCGACGAACATATGCTTCAGTTGTGAGAGGACATAATTTCACCAGAGCGAGCAGTTCTCAACGTTCCAATTCTTATCACCGTCGAAATTCCCCGTCAAATCATCAAATACGTCAATCCAATAATCATCCATACGATCGCTATTCTCGTAATGCAATGACTAACGATGCTACTCGGAATTACGAACGCTCAAATAGACATGAAACATACAGAATCTCCAGGAATACAAAGCCTTTTTTAGGAGGAGGCAAACCACTCCATGGCTATTACCAAAAAGTGAGTCATGTCAATCCACGAATAATGTAATATGTATCGATAAGGATAAGACACTTGAGTCTGAATTAAATACTTGCATAAAAAGTCAATTTTCGAGCAAGGAAGTAAAACCATGTCAAACTGATGTAAAAGTTGTAAACTTATCAAGTAGGATTTTGACTGAACCTGAAAAATGTGTATTGAACAAAGGACTAAAATTTACTCCTACTCCTCGCAAAAATAATGAAGAACTCAAAGTGGACATCAAACAATATAGTCGCAAATTGAGACTAACGGAATATTTTTATGTTCATAATAACGAAGTCGGTCAGAATGGACCTAAAAGTTTAATTCAAAATAAATCTTCTTTCAATCCTCAAAAAGGAAGGAATACGGTATTAGACAACATTTGTGAAACTTTAGAGAAAATCAACATAACTGAGGAAAGTAATGTAATGAAAACAAAGTCTAATTTAAATCGAAATGAGGAAAATTCATTGAAATCTCTAAGTGCCGATCCTGATATCATTATCAAAGAAGCGGATAAAGGAGGCGCTATTGTGATTATGGATAAATCCTATTATGAAAAGAAGATTTTAGATATGCTAGAAGATAAAAGCTTTTACAAAAAATTACCAACTAATGAAGACAAACAAATTATGAGAGACATTAAAAAAACCATTCAACTGTTTGCAAATAATCTAACCAGCAAAGAAAAAGACTACTTGATTAATTTTGAATTCAAAAGCAGTAATTTTTACGGATTGCCTAAAATTCATAAATCGAACATGATCAAGAATGCCATTTCTGAACATAATTCAGAATACGTTGCTATTCAAAATCCTTCAGATTTACCGCTTAGACCTATTGTTGGTAGCCCAAATGCTCCTACCCAACGCCTTAGCAATTTTTGGATATCATTCTAAAACCTCTATGCAAGCATATACAAAGTTATGTAAGAGATGATCTTGATTTTTTAACAACTTTGCCTAAGCACATACCCATTGACGCTAAGTTGGTGACTTTTGATGTTGTTAGTTTATATACAAACATTCCCCATGACCTAGGTTTATCTGCGGTAAAATTTTGGCTTCAGCAATTCCCAAACGCAATTGACATTCGCTTCAATCATTCATTTATTTTAGAATGCTTAAAATCTGTTTTGGTAAACAATACTTTTGAATTTGGTAATAACTGCTACAAACAAATCAAAGGCACCGCAATGGGCACAAAAGTGGCCCCAATTTACGCAAACCTAACACTTGGCTATCTTGAAATTCAATTGAAAAATCCCCTTATTGAAGTGTGGGGTAGTGATACTACAAATGATGCAATGAGTAACTGGATGACTGTTTTATTATTTGGAAATTTGACGTTGAAAAGTTAAACCGATTTCATGATATTCTTAATGATCTTGATATCAACATTTCATTCACCATGGAAATAAGTGACAAGGCGATCCCTTTTCTTGATATTCTCGTGATTAAAGAGGAAGAAACAATACACACTGACATTTACTATAAGACAACTGACACTCATCAATATCTAAACTTCTCCTCCTGCCATCCCCGCCATGTTAAAAGAGCGATCCCCTACAATCTTGCGAGACGTATATGCATGATCTGTAGTGATGATGTCAATCGAAGGAACCGCCTGGGCGAATTAAGGCAATTCTTATTACAACAGGGCTATCCTCACTCATTAATTGATAATAGCATCTCAAAATCTTTAAAGATTGACCGTTCATCACTTTTTCTTACAAGTGACAAGAAAAATAATATTGATTCTGTCATACCTTTTGTACACACATACAACCCTAGAAACATGAACATTTCACCAGCTATTTCTCATGTGAATTCAATATTGAAAAATGACGATAAAACTAAAGAAATTTTTGGAGACTGTACTTTTATTAATAGTAAACGACAACCACGAAATTTGAAAAGAATTCTTTGTAAATCCACATTTGAAAATGATCAAGTACATAAAGTAAATAGATGCAATGACTTGAGATGTGGTACTTGTAACATCCTACAAGAAGGATCTTCTTATACATTTGATGGACACATTTTCCATGTAAATTGTAATATGAGTTGTGATACCAGTAATGTTGTATATGTCATCACCTGCCCCGGTTGTCAAAATTATTATATCGGAGAAACTGGGACATCCTTAAGAACCAGAGTAAGGGTTCACAAACTCTGTTCTTCTATACTTAAATCTATGTTTCAATCTAATACATAAATTAGATATCGTTGATGTATTTTAGCATAATAAACTATAACAAAGTTATTTTTCTATTTACTATGCATGTGCATGTCCTCCTATGTAAATTACCTTGCAACATCCATATCTATGATGAATGTATATTTGAAATTATGATGATCTTGTTTTTTGCTTCACTTTGCACCTGAAGAATATAGAAAGCGCTTGCGCATTCCATGTGTTTTCACTTCAATTATTTCAATATATCAAACCAATTGCTGAGACTGAAAATTTTTTTTTACATATATATATATATATATATATTGTTTGTAAGTTTTTTATCTCAAGGCCTACAAGGCTTGATTGAAATTTTTCTGCTAATTTGTGATGTTCTTTGTGTTGATTCTTTTTACTGATCTTCGCATAATTTGGTAATAAATTGTTTTCTTCACATGTGATGTTAACACATGTTGGATTGAATGTTTTTTTCCAATTTGATACATTTATTCAGTAGTTTTTCTGTTCTTCTATATTGTTGTAATTCTGCTGTTGTCAATGTTTTGATGATGATGAATGAGTACCATTTTATTGCAAAATATCTACATTTTATTGACGGCGACGTTTCGGTCTTCTGTACATAGACCATTTTCAAGCTAACATATTAACAAAATGATGAGCTGTGGTTGAAATTCAAAAAGTCTCAACCAAGATGCTATACAGAAAGCTCAAAGATATAATACTGGATGTAGGTTACATGTTCATAGTTTTTCAGGGAGGATTTGATGACATATTGAAGTTGTGAAAGAATAGAAATCAAGAAATGATATTTAAGTGTCTTGTTAATCCCTTGTCGTGTTGATTTAGCACTGGAGCAGTTTCCTTTATTAGTATTGCTTCAGCGATTTGTAGGGTGTTAGCATTTGAAAAGCGAGTTATAACTTTTGTGTTGTTTGTTTAGTCTCTTGGTTTTTGTTTGTGTTCTTTCATGTGGTGAGATTTTATCGAACCATTATTTTCGTGTTGCTTCATTCTCACATTCAACAAATTTGTGGTATATCCAATGTGGTGAGCATTATTACATATGCTCTCTGGACATGCATATTGGTGCACCACATTGTTGTTTGAATGAAACCTGTCAATTTTTGTTTTTATTGAGTTAACCAATTTGACATTTTTGTAATACACTCGCACATGGACATCGCATGATTCAACTTTTCCCTTCACATTATCCTTGATAATCTTCTGGATGCGCTTTTCTTCTATCCGATAATTTGATGTAAGCTGGCCTTTAAAATAGAACACCATCTCTGTTTTTTCCCCTTTTTCTTCATTTTTGAAGTACTTTTCTAAAATCATTTTCACCTGATGATCAATTGCACTCATGGGATAGTGACTGTTGGTAAGAATTCGTTTCACATTTCTAATTTCTTGATAAAGAGATTGCCAATCTGAGCTGAGATGTAGTGCTCTGTAAACATAACTTTTTATTACTGACATTTTGTACTAATTTGTTGTAAAGGAGTTGAAGTCGAGACAAGTATTTGTTGCTGTTGGTTTTCGAAAAACTGAAAAAGTCAAGGAAAAGTTGCGCTTGATGGAAACATCCAAAAAAGATGTTGTTCTCTCCTTTTCAATCTCATATGTGAATTCCAGCGTAGAATTTGATTTAAATTGCTCTATCAGTTCTTGTAGATGGTCTTCATTTTCTGTAATGACAAATGTGTCATCGACATAGCGATAATACGCAATCGGCTTGCATCTTTATGGAAGATTCTTCAACACTGCTTTTTCTATTTCGCTCATATAAAAGTTCGCATATGTTGGTCCTAGGGGTGACCCCATCGAAACACCATCAATTTGTTCAAAAAAATTATCCAACCACACAAATGGAGTTTTTGTGGTACAGATTGTAAGCAATTGTCTCATCGTCTCTTCAGGTATTGATGGTGGTGGGTAAGTAGGATGTTGATAGACATTTTTCAGTATGATTTCGGTGGTTTCTATCACAGGCACATTCGTGAATAAGCTTACCACATCAGCAGATCCCATAATATAATTGTCAAGGTCAATCAACGGTTTCACTTTTGCAACACAATTAAAGGCCGAATCCGTGATGAATTCTTTGCTGCAATACGGTTTGATTATATTATCCAAATATATATACAAATACAATAAAGCATACTCGTATATATGTAATACAAACTGCTCTATATAAAAACGCGTAGAAGTCCGAGACACTACCTCAAAGACACGTTTACTTAGCCCCGCCGTATTCACCACTCTCTGAGGACCCTGTAGATGTAATTTGATGCAGATCTATGCATATTAGAACGAAAATTTTTGTGTTTTTCAGCAAAAACACTCATTCTTTACTAACCACTCTCTATGAATAGAAGTCCCAGACACTAGCTCAAAAACACACCTACTCACCCCAGCAATCGTCTTCACCACTGCCTGAGAACACCTCACCTTGGTGATGGCAGAAGTCGATCATTGAGCATAAGACAGCTAAGACTAAATCGATAGTTCAAACTGTTCACAACAAAAAACTAAAGAACCTAGAAAGCTCTCAAACTTCTGTTTCTTCTTTCCCTGAGAAAAGCATTAAATCGACTGTTCTTAACTTGTCTTCTGTATCCTTGACGGATTCTGAAGAAGATTTAATCGCTCTAGAGTTTTCAATGTGTTTTCCTCCTTCTAAAATTCGTCATGATGAACAAAAAGCTGAAGCTGAAAGTCTAGTCTCGAGACTGAAAGCTCAGGATGGAGAACCCATCAATAATGATATCATTGCTAAAATTAGAAATGCGTTCAAAAGTTACTTCATTAACCATCGCGTTTCCAAAGGATGGAAATCCAAATTGAATGCTATTCGTAGATTAGCCAAAAATAACGATATTGTTGTCTCAAAATTTGACAAAGGAAACGGAATCCTTATTCAAGATAAGAAAATTTACATCGAGAAACTTCAAGAAGTTTTATCTGATACGAGTCGTTTCAAAACTTACAAAGTTGACAAGCGTTCTAAAAAGAATCCTTTTATTCTTGAGGAAGATCGTTTTAATCGTAAGCTACAAGACCTTAAAGCTAAAAAGCTGATAAATGACGATATCTTCAAATCCATTCGCGCATGTGGTTCGCAACCGGTTCGCCTTTATGGCTTACCGAAAGTTCATGGATGCACTTCCAACCCGCCGTACCGTCCGATTATGAGTATGCGCAATTCTTACACATCCAAATTAGCTCTTTGGCTTGATGATTTACTGAAAAAGTATGTTCCTCGAAAGTTTTCCTTGAAAGATACTTTTCAGTTTGTTGAAGACATAAAGTCTTTATCTCTTCCTGAGGAAAAAGAATTTGATCTCTTTAGCTTGGATGTTAAAAGTTTATTTACTAATATTCCTGTGAACAGAACCATTAATCACATAACCTCGTTGATCGATTTCGGTGACTTTCCAATTTCAGAGAAAGCTTTAAAAAGTCTATTGAACCTTGCGTGCACAAACATTTTGTTCAGTTTTGACAACCAACTATACCACCAGGTGGACGGTATGGCCATGGGCTCTAACCTTGGCCCTACTATGGCTGCGTTTGCTCTCGATATGCTTGAAAGCAAATTCCATAAGGATGAAGGCACATTGCCAATTTTTTATCGTCGTTATGTGGACGATTGTTTCACGATTTTCAAAAATAGTAGTGATGCTAAAAAGTTTCTGAACTTCATCAACTCATTGGATGAGAACATCCAATTTACTCTAGAAGAAAGTAGTAACAAATGCATTACATTTCTAGATACGGAGATAACTCTTGAAACTGATAATTCTTTGAAAATTGATTTCCATATCAAATCAACAAACACTGGAGTCTATACTCCTCAGTTCGCTTATGCGCCTGAAAAATATAAATTAGCAGTCATTCCTTCGTTGCTGTCTCGAGCCTTCAGAATTTGCTCTGATCAGACTCTGTATGAATCAGCATCTGAGAAAATTATTGAAACATTTATAGGTAATGGTTTTCAATTGGAAACAATTTTGAAAGTAAAAAAGCAAGTCGAAGAAAAGTCTGTGCAAAGCAAGAGAATAAAAATAAAGAGAATGATAAGAAAATTATTTATTGGTCCGTGCCTTTCATTCGTGAAGGATTTAAAGATTTCAATCATAGAATTCATAAAATCAATCAAAAACTGTCTAAGGCTGAAATTCAAACTACGTACAGTACTTGTAAAATGAAAGATTTTTTTTCGCAACAAAGATAAAATTGTGAGTGATCTGCGATCGGATATTGTTTATCAATATAACTGTGACCGCTGTCCAATCCGGTACATTGGTGCCACCAAAAGGCATTTCTATACCCGTATCTCAGAACACTTACGAGGGTATCCTACTCAAACTGAGGTTTCCATACATGTTCATGCACCGAAACATGAAAATTTCAAAATTATAGGTTGCTCGAAATACCCAATGATTCTAGAATCTATTTTAATTAACAACACATATTGCTTATCGAATGACCGGAACGGACAATTTCCTTTGACATTAAATTTATGACGTAATCCGCTCGTAATGATGTCATGTTTAGCGCAATGGCTATGTAGCTCAACGCTCTCTGTATTTTGTGACGTATTTTATTTGAGATTTCAGTTAATGAAATTGTTTCTGTTGAAGCAAACTTGTATATATAAATTTTATTGTGGATTTTATTGAATTTTTTGTTGCACCGCTGAAGATGAAGCAATAAACTAGCCTTGAAACTAGTCCGGAAAAAAGTGTTTTTCTTTTCACAATGAAATCAAAAATGGAAATTAATACGACAAATAGTAACCCACGCGGAAGGCAAAAAGAAAAAAGCACAATTTTGTAGCCCAAACCGGTTTCACCTGTGTTCCAGGCTTCTCACGGGCAACTGAATTATATTACAAAAATTCGAACTGAAGCACGCAAATGATCAACATAACATAATAGATATATGACACTAATCATATGTACTGAAATGGAAAAGGAAATCATAGATTTTTCGGGATGAGCACAGTGAGATTCTATGGTACTGGTGCATGTTACTCACTTAATGATTTACATTTAATTTTGGTTTCAAGATATTTATACACATTTTTTCATATATATATATATATACATGTATATATAGATGCACAGATAGCGAGAGCAATTGAAAACAGCGGTACTTTGCCAAGGAGTACTTTTTCCCACGGAAAGAAGTACCCTAAATTTCTAAGTTCTATTCTGTTTATCAAAACAGCTGATTCAGTACCGCATCTCGAAATTGTTTGCTTCGCAAAGTCAAATAGGGTATAACAGCAAAAATGATCATTTTAGCAGATTAAAACCAGTTTTATCGCACAGCGAACGATAACAAGAGCTCCCGTGCGACAACCAACTAGTGGATTGGTTATCGCACGGCGAGCTTTTTTCGTTGCTTATTGCACTCCTCCAAATCATGGCTGTATGCAATGTGAGAATGCCATTGTGTAGGAATGGAATGAATCGCGCTGTTTACATCATCAACACGAGTTGAAACTGAAGTCTGTTTGCGGGTGAGAATGCAAATGTATGAAGTCAAGTCTTGGTCATGTCACACAAACACAGTAAACAAAACATGGATCGGGCGCTTAAGATTTTGTGGTAATTAATGTGATTTCTTTTAGTTTGCTCTCTATAGTCCGGATAAAGTTGTTTCAGATGTTTCAATTGTAGTCAGCACAAAAAGATGTAAAGATTTCAAGATTGTTAATTCGTGCGGGAGAATTTTAAAGAAAGTTCTCAGAGTGATGAAAAATATACTTCAGATACAATGGCACATGAATAGGTGAAAAAGTAATTGACACCATGGGAAACCTGGGAGACTTTCTCACTCCTCCAATATTGATCACATAGTGAAGTGGTATAAGTTATTAATGTCGCAGAAGCGGTCATCCCTAATGCAGCATGCCTGAGGCAGCTGCCTTAATCCTTCAATTTCTTATACTTCAGACAATTAATTTATTCCGCGTGCTGCTCTTATAGTAATTAAAGCGATCAATCTTGAAGTGTAGATACTTCTATGAAAAGTTATAAAAAATCCCAAAGTTAAAAGTATTAATGTTATAATAAATCCTATGTAAATCACATCCACATTTATAATTAAAACACGCAAATTATGCTATGATTGCCAGATTTTAATTGTGCTAGGCTATGTTCCAGTCTCCGTGAATAATAAGCTACTATCCCATTCCCCGTGTAGAATGAAATATACCAAAAAACGGACGAAATATTGAAAGTATTCTAATTGATGCAAATCGCGAATATCAAGCAATGAGTATATGCAAAGTAACGAAGAGCACATATAGTCGAGAAAGCAGCACAAAGCAAATTTTTAAACATGAAGTAAGGAAGGATGAAGTTCTGGGAGTGATGAAAACCATAACACATATAAAATTACACATAAATAAGTGAGAAGATAGATAACTGACACCAAAGGAAACGTATGGACTTTATCGCTCCTAGAAAATTGATCACATAGTGAAGTGGAAGAAATTATCGATGTTGTGGAAAGAAAGCGGTCAGTCCAAATGTAGTGATAAAATGGAGCGAAAACATAGAACATGCACACTTGTGTCAAAATTTCTAACTGCTTGCGTCTCACAATCTTTAAATTTCTTAGACTCCAGACTATTAATCATGAAGTGTAGAGATAATGGAAAAGCAAGGAAACTAGACACTTTAATGAAAATCTAAAAGTATTTGATTCTAATCATCTTCTCTCAATTCTCGGACTGCAGACTCCCAATTAATTATCACATGTCGCTGTCACTCATATTAGAGAAATAATTACTCCGGGTTTCTGTTCCACAGCGGTATGACGCGTGCTCCTCATAACACGTTCCATAAAACATTCCTAAAATCACACTTGGAAATTGCAATAAAATCGAAGTGATTTAAGCGAACAATCAATGACGTTTTATGTTTGACGGTTAGTCCTCATGTGGAGATCATCTAAAATAAAAGCAAGGCACTAAGAGACAACTCAGTGAACTTCTGACTACATATTTAACTTCTCATCTTCTCTTGAATCTCTTCGTGTCTGTCAACTACACGAGAGAAATGTCCAGTTCTTGTTTCAATGCCAGAGTGGTCTGAAGCGTGCTGCACGTGTGCTACACATGTGCTCACACATGGCTCACACAAGAAAAAGGGAAGATTTGTGTGACACCGTGCACAGAAAGCAGTGCCGATAAGTTAGTTATCGCACAGCGAACGATAACAAGAGCTCCCGTGCGACAACCAACTAGTGGATTGGTTATCGCACGGCGAGCTTTTTTCGTTGCTTATTGCACTCCTCCAAATCATGGCTGTATGCAATGTGTGAATGCCATTGTGTAGGAATGGAATGAATCGCGGTGTTTCCATCATCAACACGAGTTGAAAGTGAAGTCTGTTTGCTGGTGAGAATACAAATGTATGAAGTCAAGTCTTGGTCATGTCACACAAACACAGTAAACAAAACATGGATCGGGCGCTTAAGATTTTGTGGTAATTAATGTGATTTCTTTTAGTTTGCTCTCTATAGTCCGGATAAAGTTGTTTCAGATGTTTCAATTGTAATCAGCACAAGAAGATGTAAAGATTTCAAGATTCTTAATTCGTGCGGGAGAATTTTAAAGAAAGTTCTCAGAGTGATGAAAAATATACTTCAGATACAATTGCACATGAATAGGTGAAAAAGTAATTAACACCATAGGAAACGTGGGAGACTTTCTCACTCCTCCAAAATTGATCTCATAGTGAAGTGGTATAAGTTATTGCTGTCGCAGAAGCGGTCATCCCTGATGCAGCAATGAAGTACAACAAAAACATGGAACCGGCATCTGCCTTAATCCTTCAATTTCTTATACTTCAGACAATTAATTTATTCCGCGTGCTGCTCTTATAGTAATTAAAGCGATCAATCTTGAAGTGTAGATACTTCTATGAAAAGTTATAAAAAATCCCAAAGTTAAAAAGTATTAATGTTATAATAAATCCTATGTAAATCACCTCCACATTTATAATTAAAACACGCAAATTATGCTATGATTGCCAGATTTTAATTGCGCTAGGCTATGTTCCAGTCTCCGTGAATAATAAGCTACTATCTCATTCCCCGTGTAGAATGAAATATACCAAAAAACGGACGAAATATTGAAAGTATTCTAATTGATGCAAATCGCGAATATCAACCAATGAGTATATGCAAAGAAACGAAGAGCACATATAATCGAGAAAGCAGCACAAAGCAAATTTTAAACATGAAGTAAGGAAGGATGAAGTTCTGGGAGTGATGAAAACCATAACACATATAAAATTACACATAAATAAGTGAGAAGATAGATAACTGACACCAATGGAAACGTATGGACTTTATCGCTCCTAGAAAATTGATCACATAGTGAAGTGAAAGAAATTATCGATGTTGTGGAAAGAAAGCGGTCAGCCTAAATGTAGTGATAAAATGGAGCGAAAACATAGAACATGCACACTTGTGTCAAAATTTCTAACTGCTTGCGTCTCACAATCTTTAAATTTCTTAGACTCCAGACTATTAATCATGAAGTGTAGAGATAATGGAAAAGCAAGGAAACTAGACACTTTAATGAAAATCTAAAAGTATTTGATTCTAATCATCTTCTCTCAATTCTCGGACTGCAGACTCCCAATTAATTATCACATGTCGCTGTCACTCATATTAGAGAAATAATTACTCCGGGTTTCTGTTCCACAGCGGTATGACGCGTGCTCCTCATAACACGTTCCATAAAACATTCCTAAAATCACCCTTAGAAATTGCAATTAAATCGAAGTGATTTAAACGAACAATCAATGACGTTTTATGTTTGACCTCATATGGAGATCATCTAAAATAAAAGCAAGGCACTAAGAGACAACTCAGTGAAATTCTGACTACATATTTAACTTCTCATCTTCTCTTGAATCTCTTCGTGTCTCTGTCAACTACACGAGAGAAATGTCCAGTTCGTGTTTCAATGCCAGAGTGGTCTAAAGCGTGCTGCACGTGTGCTACACATGTGCTCACACATGGCTCACACATGGCTCACACATGGCTCACACAAGAAAAAGGGAAGATTTGTGTGACACCGTGCACAGAAAGCAGTGCCGATAAGTTAGTTATCGCACTGGGAGCAAGTCTCGCGCTACGCGCTCGACTGTTGCTCCCAGTGCAATAACTATTACTTGTCGGCTTTCTGCATCCGAAGTGAATTGTGAGATGGTGCGACATGGGAGACTGTCAAATTAATACTGGACCAGTGGAAAGCTAAGAAGCGGGTTTGCAAACACATTTTGCCTTCAAAAAATGCAAGTATTCAGCAACTTGAATAAAGTACAGTCGAGAAGTATTTAACAATCATTGCCATCGTAAGTTCTTGTGGCTACTCTAAATTTATATGAATGTCAATGAACCCCGCTCGTCTGGGTTGGAGTGCTCAGGTTAGGGGTTGAAACACAACTAGACGAGTAACTGCTGATGACTGACGGACTGCAGCATTATGTTCTATATCCCTTAATCGGTAGCTGAAATAGTGGTCGGTGTATTGTAATTCAAATGAAGAAATGTGGGATTACATGTAATAGTTATTGCACTGGGAGCAACAGTCGAGCGCGTAGCGCGAGACTGGCTTCCAGTGCGATAACTAACTTATCGGCACTGCTTTCTGTGCACGGTGTCACACAAATCTTCCCTTTTTCTTGTGTGAGCCATGTGTGAGCACATGTGTAGCACACGTGCAGCACGCTTTAGACCACTCTGGCATTGAAACAAGAACTGGACATTTCTCTCGTGTAGTTGACAGCACATTCAAGAGAAGATGAGAAGTTAAATATGTAGTCAGAAGTTCACTGAGTTGTCTCTTAGTGCCTTGCTTTTATTTTAGATGATCTCCACATGAGGTCAAACATAAAACGTCATTGATTGTTCGCTTAAATCACTTCGATTTTATTGCAATTTCTAAGTGTGATTTTAGGAATGTTTTATGGAACGTGTTATGAGGAGCACGCGTCATACCGCTGTGGAACAGAAACCCGGAGTAATTATTTCTCTAATATGAGTGACAGCGACATGTGATAATTAATTGGGAGTCTGCAGTCCGAGAATTGAGAGAAGATGATTAGAATCAAATACTTTTAGATTTTCATTAAAGTGTCTAGTTTCCTTGCTTTTCCATTATCTCTACACTTCATGATTAATAGTCTGGAGTCTGAGAAATTTAAAGATTGTGAGACGCAAGCAGTTAAAAATGTTTGACAGAAGTGTGCACGTTCCATATTTTTCTCCATTTTATCGCTACATCAGGGCTGACCGCTTTCTTTCCACAACATCGATAATTTCTTCCACTTCACTATGTGATCAATTTTCTAGGAGCGATAAAGTCTCATACGTTTCCTTTGGTGTGAGTTATCTATCTTCTCACTTATTTATGTGTAATTTTATATGTATTGTGATTTTCATCACTCCCAGAACTTCATCCTTCCTTACTTCATGTTTAAAAATTTGCTTTGTGCTGCTTTTTCGATTATATGTGCTCTTCGTTACTTTGCATATACTCATTGCTTGATATTCGCGATTTGCATCAATTAGAATACTTTCAATATTTCGTCCGTTTTTTGGTATATTTCATTCTACACGGGGAATGGGATAGTAGCTTATTATTCACGGAGACTGGAATATTGCCTAGCACTGTCGGTTCCATGTTTTTGCTGTACTTCATTGCTGTATCAGGGATGACCGCTTCTGCGACATTAACCCTCACTTTACCAAGAAAAAAAGTAACATGGTTTACCATGGGGTGCGATCCACCCCAATTCACAATCGGTTGTTGTAAATGCTTTTAATCAATCTTAGCAATATTTTCATACTAAAAGATTTTCGAACACTGTTAAATAGTGCTAGAAGCACGAATATAGCAGTCAGTTTTCGCAAGTTTTTCTTTTATTTGAATTAAATTTAATCACCGTTTCGGAAAATCCTTCACCTGCTGACTGGCATTATATCACCTGCATACGTTCTCTTTCTAAAACGATTTGTGAAAAATTTGTCTGTATATATCGGTGGATATGTCAAGAAAAAGTGAGTATGAATGTATTGGATTCTGACTATAATGGTATTTACTGCACAAAGTATCAGGAAACTCTAATTTATCTTGAAAAACTAAGTGACTACATGTAGGATAATCGACTGATGTAACGGCAGATCTTTCTAATCCTGAAATTTTAATTTTTCGAAGGGTAAACAGACGCATCCTAACTATACACATACCTGACTCTTACATTTGTAATTGAGAAAATATATGATTTTAGATTAGAAATAATATAAGGGAAAAAGGTAGTTCGACTCAGAACTCGACCCTGTGTCATGCTACTTCATGGTCTGTAGCTCTAGCCACTATGCCACGGAATCTTATCATCGAGTCGTAACAATTTATTGTCTATATCTAACTTGTCTGCATCTTTCATTTCTCCTGTACATTTGATTTAAATTACACGCTACTCTTTTTGTTTTTCAGGATGCTACACGTCAAGTAGGCCTACTGGAGACAAATTTGCACCTTTGCGCCGTATTTTCGAAGAAATTGTGAATAAATTTCGAGCTCACTATTCACCTGGATCTCAATTGACTGTAGAAGAACAGCTTGTCAGTTTCCGAGGGCGCTGTAATTTTAAAATGTTCATCCCTTCAAAGCTAAGCCGCTATGGAATAAAGTTATGGGCTTTATGTGATTCAAAAACCTATTATTGTCTCAATTTACAGCCTTACGTAGGAAGAGTTGGTGATGTTACAGAAAGAGGTCAAGGTCAGCGTGTTGTACTTCAATTGACCAATTTCTACACAGAAATTGTACTGGCCGTCACATCTATATGGACAATTTTTTACAAGCTTGCAGCTTGGAAGAAATCTTCTTGGATGTCAAATGACTATGACAGGCAACATTCGTCGTAATAAAACCGAATTACCTTCGGAAATGATACCTGATTCAACTAGGCAACAATTTACCACTGTATTTGGATTTCAAGACAAAGCAACAATTGTTTCCTACGTCCCGAAGAAAAATAACGCAGTCATTCTTATGTCGACGAACCATCACGACATCGACATTTCAAGTGATGAGTCAAGAAAACCTCAAATCATTCTTGATTACAATAAAGGAAAGTGCGGTGTGGACACACTAGACCAACTGGTGCGAAATTATAATTGCATTCGAAAAAGCAATCGTTAGCCTCTGACTTTGTTCATGAATTTGCTGAACATCTGCTCGTACAACGCACTGGTTTTATTCCTCTACATGCATCCAGAATATGAACAAAGAAGGACAAGTTCGAAAACGCTTTCTACTTCAATTGTCAAAGTCTCTTATTGGTTGCAGAGAGGGCAACAAACTTGAGCCGGCAGGTTGCCAATGAGGCCTATCATCCAACCGCTACCGAAACAAAGGCGATGCGATCATTGTCCAAGAGAACGTGATTGAAAATCTAAAAAAATATGTCTTTTTTGTCAAACGACCGTGTGTGCTGAACACACTATCATAAAATGTCCACGTTGTTGACTGTAGAAAATTGAATAATCCAATTGCTTTTAGGGTCATTCAGAAAACAATCATAGACCTCCATTGTTGTTCGTTACCAAAAATATATTTGGGGTGTGATACACCCCATGGTAAACAACGCTACTTTTTTTCAAGAACATTTTCACCGCGAAATGACTTCATACTTCAAAAAGTTTATTATTGTAACTTTTTAGTCATATTGACCTCAAGGATAAACTGGGAGGGCATCATCGGACCTTATCCAGTTAAAGAAATACACAAAAAATGCGACGTCTTGGGGTGTGTAGACACCCCATGGTAAAGTAAGGGTTAATAACTTATACCACTTCACTATGTGATCAATTTTGGAGGAGTGAGAAAGTCTCCCACGTTTCCTTTGGTGTTAATTACTTTTTCACCTATTTATGTGCAACTGTATCTGAAGTATATTTTTCATCACTCTGACAACTTTCTTTAAAATTCTCCCGCATGAATTAAGAATCTTGAAATCTTTACATCTTCTTGTGCTGATTACAATTGAAACATCTGAAACAACTTTATCCTGACTATAGAGAGCAAACTAAAAGAAATCACATTAATTACCACAAAATCTTAAGCGCCCGATCCATGTTTTGTTTACTGTGTTTGTGTGACATGACCAAGACTTGACTTCATACATTTGCATTCTCACCCGCAAACAGACTTCAGTTTCAACTCGTGTTGATGATGTAAACAGCGCGATTCATTCCATTCCTACACAATGGCATTCTCACATTGCATACAGCCATGATTTGTAGGAGTGCAATAAGCAACGAAAAAAGCTCGCCGTGCGATAACCAATCCACTAGTTGGTTGTCGCACGGGAGCTCTTGTTATCGTTCGCTGTGCGATAAGAAGTTTTATAGACGGATGAAGAAACTGGCAATAACAAATTCAAGTGAAGAAATAGTATTTTCCATGTGTAGTCTTAGGTATAGTGTGTATAGTTTCATTGCTTTCGATGTAGTAGAGTGTCAGTGTAGTTCTATTGTTTACCTCCATTTTCCATTTTCCACTTATCCATTCTTACCATTATCCACCATGTGTAGTGTCAGATATAGTTCACTAGTAATCGGTGTAGTAGCATCGTTGTATTTCCATGTTTCACCTCCACTTTTCCAATTTTTATTCATTGGTCTCCTGTTATTCTATAATATCCATTTTTAATTTCCTTAACCTATGGTGACCATTATCCTATTCTATTTCCACTATCTGCATCTGTAGTCGGTACAGTATATTAGAGGTCTCTTTAATTTTGAACGTGTATGTGGCAGTGTCTGGAATCTAAGCAGTGTTACAAATCTTAAGATTTCCATTTTTGCCACAATATTGGGCCAAAGCTGATCAATTTTAATTAGTTGCCATCACGAGAAAGCTCCATTGAGTTCTTGTAAGAACTGATTAATCCAATGGTAACAGTAGCATTGCCCTTGTGTACTTGCGGATTGGAGAACGCTATCAGTCCTTATTAGGACTACTTTAGCTAATAATTTAAATTAGTAAGCACACTCTTAAAAAAATTGGTTTCCTGGAAAACCAATTTTGGTTTTTCAGCCTGTCCCGGGGGTGAAACCAAATATGGTTTTCCAGAGAATCAAGTGAAATTGGTTCTCTGGAAAACCAAAAGTCATCGGTTTTCTGGGAAACCAAAATTGGTTTTTCAGCTTTATATCTTGGTTTTCTGGAGAACCAATATCGGTTTCACGAGTGACCCGATATTTGTTTTCGATAAAATTTAATATGTAAATATACTAAATAATAGGCTGAATATAATAATAGTATAAAATAATATTATTAATTCATTTTTCATAATATAATTCTGATATGCTCTAATATATTTACTTCATTCGTACTAATATCATTTTAAAACAACATGCACGAATTGTTGGCTGAGCATAAAATAAGCTCAATAAAGTGTGCAAAAGAATTATTGTGAAAATGTGTAAAAAATGCGTGAATACTCAAATGAGGTATTTTGAAGTTTACAATTTATCTAAAACCATACAAGATTTCCCAGAAAAGTCCCCGAAACGTCAAGATGTCATTGTTTCTTATTTTTCACTTTTTTTCAAGTCAAACTTGCATAAAATAATACAAGAAAGACGAGGGACTATGTCTTTAGTCACAAAATTTCCCATGAAGTTGAGACATTTGCTAGTCTTTTCCAAGATAGTAAATAAAATCACAGATAGGCCTTCCGCAGGATGCACGCCCAACTAATCCGGTGCAGCGCAAAAAGAACCACGTCGTCGAATTTTTCGATGCCAATACTCGTTGCCACTGGGGTGGAACTCGCTACTGAAAAAAGGAAAAAATAATCTCAGAAGGGATATCCTCAATATTAGGACTGTGTAGAAGAAGCATTTAGAGAATTACTGAAATCTAGTACGATGTTATTGAAAAGGTGTGTAATAAAACTCAACTATGAAATCAATGTTGATGCGAAAATAATGCCATATAGGCCTACACTGTCATAAATGATATCACATACAGTCGAAGCTCGTTAGTTCGAACACGGATAATTAAGATTTCGGTTAATTAAGATCATACGGCCGTGGCATTTTTGTATCGTTTGAATATATAAGCTGATGTTTAATTAAGAATTTTGATAATTCAGAGATTGAAAATCTGGAATGTATGGTCTTAATTAACGAGCTTTGACTGTAGTGTAATCAGAAATAATGATAGGCATTAAATTTCTCAGACAAAATTTTGTACACCATTAGCGGCATGCACATATAAAACGACGCCATGTGAACAAAACACCACAAGAAGAGCTTTTCTGTACAATAAGCGGCATGCAAAGTAAATTCGGCTGTTAACAACAAAAGAGAGTTACGCATTATACCATGCAAAATAAACTCCTCTACCAAGTAAGTGGCATGTTGGGCTTGCACAAAACACGGCGAAATCAAAACCAATTAATAAGCATGCAAAAGCAAAATTTTTCATGCAAAATCAGCACGAATTAAACGGCAAAAATTGTTTACTGCAGCTACTGTAATTTGGCGATGATATATATGTGTACTTTAAATGACACTTGTTCTTAACTGAAAGTGCAAATGTAATAAATAAGTAAATAAATTTTATTTATTTATTTCTTGCATTTGCACTTTCAGTTTTGAACAAGTGTCATTGGTGTAACTAAGTTTCAAGAATTCATTTATTTATGATTTCCAATGTATGAGGCAAATTGGAAATTCATCAAGGCTAAAATTAAACTTGTATAAACCTACAATGTTCAGCAGATAATATAGGACTTCATATATATTCTACAAAGCTATAAGGCTGATATAATGCATCATATTAGTTAGACATAGGGATTTGTGAAAGCTTTGAAAAGTGGTCGAACATTAATATGAAATCATTCGCATACATGTATTGTAAGCGATTTCTACATACATGTAGGCTACAAACAGAGTAGTCACGGTAGTCATGAGATTTAACGACAAAATTGCTAGATCCCCGAATAATTTATAAGGGAATACCTACATGAATACTCATATTCATTCATAATTAAATAAAGTTATTTAAGATTGAATTGCAAAGAGTATTTAAGCATGTCAGCTATACAGTACATGAAGGACTTTTGGAAATAACTGTTAAAATCTTCTGATATACTCACGTTTTGTGTGGATCATATGTAATTTCATACATAATGCAATGAGGGATAAACGTTGAAAACAGCAAAACAAATTTCATAGTACCACACGAAATAAGATGACAGCACGTTTAAGTCAATGCACATGACACGGTCACTAGAACAAATGCGTCAATGAAGGAAGAAAATCAGACTCACCTCATTCTGGACGTCATGGCAACGATACAAATGTAGATCCTCGAAACCGATTGTTTTTCGTAAAGAAAGACTTTGCTATCAATAAATCTTTGGCAATTTTATTAATGATTCATTAGTTTGTACATACATCTGTAAAAACTTATCAAAGAAGTATGCTTTCTGTTAAAAGCAAAGTGTCACGTAATATTTTCCCTTTGGAGAGATTCCGCTCGCTAAATTTAGGCCAAGTCATCGCAGCGAGATAAGAGAGCGCGGGGAATCACGATATGTGCAGCAGTGAATGAAAGAGAGTTAGCCTTCATTAGATGATAAAGAAGACACCGGAGTGTTAATAGAGAGAGAGAGAGAGAATGATAAAATTCCTTAACTGCCCAACATTCAATTCTAAAGCAGAGTTTTTGTGTTTAATGAGTCCATGAAATTTAAATTTCTGGTGTGAAATGAGAATGTGAAATACAAATAGGCTTGGAATAGGTCCTAAGCAGCACAACTTAAAACACTTCAAATCATCCTCAAATAATCCATCATTCATATCACTATTGATAGATCAGGATTCCGCGTGGTTAATAATCTAATATACTTTTTGGGAAATCAGTAGTTCTGATATCACTAACATGAATGTCCGTCTACAACTCTACACAAACGAGGATCTGTCAATAGATCTCCTTCGACATGCCATAGTATGTAGAAGATCAAATTTGATTTCCACGACACTTAACCCTTACCGTACCAAGGCTCATAAACCAGGATTCATCAAAAATCAATTGCATTTTCATTAATTGGTCACAATCATTTGATTGTTGCTGTCAAACGTTGCAATTTTTATTGATTGCCTCCTGCATCAAAATTGATCTGCTGGTTGACCCAACCCAATATAACTGCAAACCAAACTGGTTTTCTGGACAACCGTTTGGTTTTCCAGAGAATCATTTGGTTTCCCAGAAATCCTTTTGGTTTTCTGGAGAACCAGTTTGGTTTTCCAGAGAACCATTTGGTTTTCTGGAAATCCTTTTGGTTTTCTGGAGAACCAGTTTGGTTTTCCAGAGAACCATTTGGTTTTCTGGAAATCCTTTTGGTTTTCTGGAGAACCAGTTTGGTTTTCCAGAGAACCGTTTGGTTTTCTGGAAATCCATGTGGTTTTCTGGAGAACCAATTAAAAACCGAAATTTTTTAGAGTGCATTATATTCTATTATAAATGGCTGCTGGGATGATTTTCATCATCGTATGAGAATATGTTGGTTGTCGATGCCGTAGATATGCACCATAGAATGTATATGCTTTGTTAATAAGCGCTATCAGTCTCATTTATCTCAAATCAAAGCAAGATGATATCTTGAGCAGCTTATCTTCTGAAGACAAGAGTCTAAAACTGATTTTTTTAGTTAAATTATGTCTGCAGAAAATGATGCAAGTAACATCCTCATTTCCTCCGATGTATGAATATTGCATGCTTCACTAATTTGATGCTTTTAAGCATAGAGTTTCTGCGGGCTTTCCAGCAATTACCAATCGAATGGATGCACTACACATCTATAGTCTTGAATGAGAAAACGCAAGGAATTTTTTTGCAGACCTGCGTTTTCTTCGTGCAATTGAAGGAAGGAAGTTATCGAAATTATATTAGTTGATAGGAAGCTGAAAAATTTCTGATCATAGGATTGATAAGTTAAATATTATTTGCATTCTCCAAATCATTTGCTGTGAAAAATGATTTTATTTGATGGAATTGGTCCGGAAAGTTTTAATGAGTGTAGACCAATCAGAGGAGCTACTCATCAATATATTCAGGAACCTCTGATTGGTTGTCTAAAAACGCATGTGAAAATGGATCGGAGTAAACGCGTTTAAGGAGTACCCATATACGTGAGAAACCTCATTTGTTGAAATTAAGTTACGCAGTCTCTCAAAATGGAAGAAGGAAACTTGGTTAGCGTGGATCGATCATAGTCGCACTATCATCATAATCTTCACTCTCATGATGACTTCCAACTTCGAACGCTGTTACAGAATGATGTGACAAAACGCAGGCCAACTGCCAACTTTCAGCTGGTCCCAAAATGACCCATGGTCACGCATCAGAACCCCTGCTCTAACACACTGAGCAACAGAAGTTGCAACGGCAGCAACTAAGCAGAAGTGAACACCATAGCATCGCATCGTTCACAAGTCTTGATTCAACCAGATATGTAACCGGTCCGGAATATTCCAGACCGGACCGGCGACCGGCACCGGTATACTGGCGTCCGGCAGTGGACCGACGACCGGATCTTTCGATGAATATATAGAGTTGAACATTGTTGCCTATAACTTGATACCGCATAAGATTACAAGCGAATAGGCCTATCATGAGGTCAGTTATGGAGGCTGTAGGCCGAAACCTGATGTGGGAGCCTACTAGGCTATCGGCTCATAGAGTAGACTAAGCATAAGATTGATGTATAGCTGTAGGTAGGCATTAATATAATGTACAGGCCTACGATGCACTATATTTAGGCCTTTATATATAGGCCCATCTTGTACCAGATAGGTCCTTTATAGTAGGCTAGACCTGCCTGTTATATGCTTAGCAGGCCCTAGCTACATGTTAGAATATTACAATTCCTAGCCTAGGCTAGGAACACTTAATTTGATTTTGTCTATACCTAGGTTTATGCAGCATCATCTATTGAACGTACCTTTGTAACATTTTACGACAACAAGCAAGAGAATTAGAAGGACACGACGGTGGCGGTACTCTGCATGATTTTGTTTTACATAGACGTATGGCAAAATGTAGTCTAAGCTTAGTTATCAGATTAAAATCCTTCAGTTCCCCTGAGACATAGGTGATTACATTTTTATATGTTAATTTTTCACAAGAATTAAAAGTTCTAGAATTTCATTGGCAGTGCAATGGGAAAAAATAAGCTGGAAGGGCCTAACTAAGTCAAAAGATGCCTAGCACCGAGAAACAGCCACTGTTACCTGAGAAGATCGCGCGCCTTGCTGGTGAAAGCACGTGATCAAGTCATCAAGCATCGAACGGGAAAGTGCGTAACGGATAGATATCAGAATTGCCTGCACAGAAGTTTTCACGCCTAGAGGAGAGCGCATACCGTATGTAAATGTGCCTTGAAAACGGCTGCTAAAATTAACAATTTACTGATTGACATGATGGATTCAACATGAAGGACACTTCCTCACATCATACCGGATGAAATTATGCCGATGTGACCGTCTCTGCCGGTATTGGCCGGTCTGATTTTTCAGACCGGACCGGACCAGCGACCTGCGCCGGTCTACCGGCGACCGGTTACATCTCTGGATTCAACCTATGTCGGTCTGATGATTCATCACTATACATATTATTCACGGTCGACAGAATGATACCGAGGCAATTTCATTCTAGTGATGAGTCTCGCCAAATGACAAAGAGCGGACACTGGCCACAGAAATGCTGAAAACAGGTTCTCCTACCGCACTGCTGCATGGCAATTTCGTGTTGGCCCCGATACATATATAAGAAAAATATGGCCTAAACCCAGAAGAAGCAGTCTGCATTCGCTATTGGTTTTTTAACTTGCTTTCAATAAGTACGTAGCTTGCATTAAATCACAAGCTGGATTTGTTTTTGAAATTCGTCTTTTCAAGGCTTCTCATCAGGTATCTGACATTTTCTCTTTCAATTATTTGGCACTTAATTTTGTCAAATTAATCAAGTAATTTTTAATCAAGTAATAACCCAAGAAAAGTTTGAAGGATCTGTTATGGCTATATACAGCAATTTAGAGCAGGTACGTAATTTTTTGTGACAGATCAGCTCTACACGACTGCTGACCGAAAGAGCAATATTATGCATGAAGATCTAAAAATACATATTTTGAATAATTGATGAAATCAAAATTCTGGGGTTTCAATAGCAGTTGATTTTCACATGTCATCTTAGTTGCATCGTGCATTTCATTATTAACTCGAAAAACAATTGCTACGGTGATTGGTCATCAAAATAAAGCGCATTGAAAGCAGACGAAAGAAACAGTAGAGCGGGAAATATTGGTGTTCACTTTAAGTGCTTCAGTGTTAAATCAAGCGATTATATCGGACATGGACATTGAAAAAAGTAATGTGTCGTGCACATGCCTTGACATGAAAGCAATAATTAAACGCTGGCTGCTTCCAGTAGTTGAGAATGGCTAGGTAACCTGTTCCCTGTCAGTGTGCTATGCGAAGATTTACATTTGATTATTATTTCTCCTTAAATGTAAAATTATTTTGAAAAATAGCGAACAATTACGGCAGGATTCTACAGCTAAAGCATATGTTTCATTAATTTGATTCTTCTTAAGATCTACTGAAGATTTACTTAAGTGTTGATTGAGATCTGCTAGAACGATGAAAATGGGTTGGGATATAGAAATATTTCATTTTATGCTCTTAATCTTCGAGCATCTGTCAATAATGTCAAGAAAACAGGAAAGATATAGTTGAACATAAATTTGCTCTGTTTCCCACACCGGCACAAAATGTTTCCTCATGTGTAAAAATACGATCTGTGACAGCGTTTTAGTCGATGAAGAGTCCTAATTAAAAACATATAAAAATTTTAACACACATTGTGCTTGACAGCGAAAAGAACTCTTCAAAGAATTGAAGAGGATGCACTTCAGCATGCAATCCACGGAAGAAAACGGCATAAAATTCCTCGATGTCAAACTCCACAATATAAGCGGCGTAATTTAAGGCACCGTTTATCGCAAGGCTCGGTCTACTGGTGTTTATATAAATTATGATGCGTCTTGTCCAAAGTGGCACAAAATCAACTTGGTGAGGTCGTTATTCAGTCGTATAGCTGCCGCATTTGCTCCAGCGAGCTCATCGACTTCGATATTGGCTTCCTGACCCATACGTTAATGAAGAATGGTTACCTTTCTTCGTTCTTGAACCTACATAGCCAGCCAAAGGTCCAAAGAAAAGTCCAAACAGCTGAAAGAAGGTCTTATAACCCTGTCTAGCTACCAGAGCTGGAAAAATTCCACTGAAATTTTTTAATTCCAATTCCAGAGCAGAAATTTCGATTCCAACTCCAATTCCAGTCGAAACAGTTCAATTCAATTCCAAATCCAATTCCATAATAAGATTCAATTCCGATAATTTCATGTCGCGTATGGTGTATTATGCTAATGTATCTAACGTTTGTTCGTTTCAATCGAACACATTTGCCCTTATCCTATCCTCGTTGTTCCTGTGTGCCGTTCCATGCGTCGTTCCTATGTGCGTTCTCATGTTCGTAGTTCATATTTTTTATGTACATGTATATGTGTAACCGGTCTGCCTACGCCATTTTCGTTTCGTAAACGAGATATTCAATATCTCGTGAAAAAAAGAAAGAAAAGAAAATTAACGGTCAGCAGAGAATCAAACTCTGAGAGAGAGAGAGAGATGAGATGCGAATAAATCGATTAAAAAACTGATAGAAGAAAGAAATTCAATGTGCAAATAACGTGATTGTTGATGACAGAAAAAACGACGATAAAAATGATATCGTGAAAACTGATTAGTGGTCCATGTTAAAAAAGGAGATTAAAAATTCCGTGATAAGAACGAAATGAAGTTGGGTTGAAAGCTAGCGGGCAGAAATCAAAGGAAACTCTTTCAATTTTCAAAAGAAAGAGGATTTATCGTCAAGTCTCAAAAATTGGTATAAATTAGAAACGATGAGAAATTGACACAACAACACATACGACATCTTTAGCATCTGTTAGAAGAACTCCGGGCTCTCGCGGTGTAACTTAACTACAGAAATGACAACAACAACTGCCCGCCAGCGAGCAGCAACACAGCAGCGAATACAGCTACACATCAGCGAGCGCAATATAAGATTGACGGTATAAGTGACACTGATATTTGTGATATTATTTTGGTATAAATGAGTCCGATCGAATTGAAGTGAATTCAACATTAAGAAGTGAACTGTAAGTTTAAAGTTTTTTCTTTTATCGTTGCGTATCGTATCTATCGAGTCTTAAAAATTAATATTGTTAATTGTTGTGATTGGACGTAGCGATTTCAATTTTTGCACAAATAGATTTATCACAGGTCTATCGAAATAGTGGAATTGAGGCTTATCAGGGTCAATTCAAATTCCAATTCCAGTAGATTTGAATATCGTCAATTCCAATTCCGACGAAAAATGGAATCCAATTCCGATTTTTCCAACTCTGCTAGCTACGAGTACAATATACCGGAGAAGGAGCTACTATTGAGACCAACATGATGACATCAGTCGATGCGTCATTCAAGGAGTGCACGCACACGTGGATCTCTGTCCTTGGTCTCCGAATTTCGGCTTCCCAAAGAGGCCACGTCATCTTCTGATCTTACCTCTGTGCCTGTTATGTCGGCAGAACAGAAGGGCCTCTGAAGAAACGGATGGAAGTGCACATTCCCAAATGGTGTCAAGATGGTAAGCAGCGTCCACGGTCAACAGGGAAACACACAGCACCTATCCTGTAACAAGCGTTCAAGAGTTTTAAGACTGGTTTCAAATGAGTCGTAGGTCGCATTATTGTGTGCGCTGTCGCCAGACATTTGACGTCACAACTGTCTTCTCCTTTTCTTGCGACAAGAACGCTCGACGTTCATGGCGCTGCAATATTTGAAGGCACAATGGGCACTGCATTGCTTGCAACGTCGCAAGGTTTACAAACCTCTTGTCACTAAACTGCCTCACGTTCTTCACCTTCAATTTGACAGTCGTGCGAGTTGAAACGCAGCTGCGTGAAACATTGACGAATCAGAGCTCGCTATTGCGGAAGACAGTGTTGCGACGTACGACGAGCGACCAATCGAAACCAGCCTTCATTCCGCATTATGCGACAATGTCGCAGAAGTTTTGAACAAGATAACCGAAGCAATGTATCCGCCTGAAAAAGTCATCTGTATGTGTGTGTGTGTGTGTGTGCGCAGAAGGAGTACCTGTATGACTGTCAACTGAATCCGCTGGCCCTTTTCCGAGAAATGACTTTGTGGTAAAACAACACGAGTCATTATATCAAGAGCAATTTCGCACTTGGTTCGTCGACACTGATCGACATTTCTTGTAGTTGATGTTTCGGTTTGATGTTCATCAAATCCAATGTCAAGCGGCGTTACATCTGTGGCTACTAGCAACAGACGTAGCCCACACGAGTACCTATACTTGTATGTCTCCATGATGGCCTGATATGTAAGCCTAGAAGGTTTTGGCCAAACAACAGTGTGCATCAGATAGCCTCTATCAACAAAGAAATAAGTATTTTTATGAAGTTTCTCGCTATACTATTTGCAATTGAAAGATATCTCACAACGATGACTTTTAGTTTGTTTAATTTCTCAAAGAAACATTGTCGAAAAGAGATTGAGGGCTGGAAGGCTAAATCCTGACAGAAATATGATTTCAGGTCATTCAGTTCTTTTAACACACAGGGCATTCGATTAAAATGTAGTCGAAGATGCATGTAGCTAAATATTGTGAAACGACTTCGCTCCTACGACTCTGTCGCACCTAGACTACCTAGTTCTTCCTAGTTCTCAAAGCACCTAGTCTAGCGTTGACCAATAATTTCTTTGTAAATGACTGATTGGAGGTTCGTGCACTGTCACAATTATTTCATTTTCTGCAGCTTACCCAGAATTTTCATCAGATATTAGATTGACAGGTGTATGCTATAATAAACACCTCAAAAAATAGCGTTCGATCATAAACATTTTACATTTCAGGTTTCCATTGACTGCCAGCTGCACGTTCATTGGTTGACAGCATCAGCTGATTTACGCACGCGGTACTTTGAAGCCAATGCGGAATCAGAAGCGATCAAAATAGACTGCGGAAAATCTCATGCAATATGTCTACTTTCGGAAGCTGTTGCTCAAAGAGCACACGACGGATTCACGGCGACTTTTGATAAGTTAATAAGAGCAATCTAAAGTACAGGGTGGGGCAGAGCAACTTCCTTATTTGAATTCGTCTTCCTGAAGTGTGATTTGCTCCGATAACTTTGAGAAGCGGTTTAATCGAGAGAGCGTACTGTAAACTTTTGTTAACAATGAAACTTGATCTCCCTACACCCTAACAGCATAGCACATCTCCAGTCAGAACGCTCCCTCTGAACACATCAGACGCTGAAATGCGCATTATGATCAAAACAATGAAACTTGATCTCCCTACACCCTAACAGCATAACACAGCTCCAGTCAAAGTATGATAAATTTCGGAGTACCATTAAGTTTGTCCTGGTTAAAACTTGATTCTCCTAGAATATGTAGTCAATTCTGTCGTTTACCTTCAGAGAGACATCGTGAATTCAGGCTCAATAAATATTCAATATGAACTTCCGGATTTTTAATGTAAAATTGAAGTGACAGTGCTCACATTATAATCTATTTCACTAGCATAACCATGAACTTTTAGGCGAGGCAATGATTTAATGTGCTTATGTCCTACAAATCAGTAGCATCTATCCAGGGAATTATAGATAGTGTATCGGGAAGAACAACGCACGATGTTGCGAAATCTGCCTTGACAGGGAGAGGGTTAACATCTCGCGCTGCAGTGACTGCTTACATGACAAAGATAGAGCGAGAAGCTGTCCCTTCCAAGTTCCAATGCATGCGATAACGTGACTCACACCTTTCATTACCTACAGTACTGTGCAAAAAGATTGCCCCACCCTAAATTTTATGAGATATTCGGTGAATTATGACTAAGTAACGATATGGTATCACATATTGGTATAACTATTTCGAAAACTTATCTTAGTGTCATCCTATCGCACTGACTATTGTAAATGCTTATTAGAATTCATATTTTAGCTGATTTCCTTTATGCTGTTAGTAAAATGTAAAACCATCTATACATTTATCAATTAACAATTCATAGAAACAAACTTAATTCACATGAGATTTAGCAAAATTCAGTAAGTCAACGGTCCACCTTTCGCCTTAATGCATTCTGCTACTCTTCGCGGCATCGATTCCATTAAGTTTTTTTGCAAATATCAGTCATTTCATTGGTTTGCATCAAGATGTCCAGGCATTGTTTGATGATTTCTTGCTTCGTCCTCACTTCATGTTTATTAATTTTTTGCTTCAAGATGAACCATAAGTTCTCTATAACGTTCAGGTCCGCGCTGTTCCCCGGCCATTCCAAAAGCTGCACTCTATTTAAACGCAAGAACTCCTTACACACTTTGGCGGTATGGCAAGGTGCCAAGTCTTGCTGAAGGATCCACGCCTCATCTTCCTACCAATCATGCGCCTGCGGTAACACTGCTTTCCAGAACTCGTAGGTACTTCTCTTTAATCATTGATCCATCTACGACATGGAAGCGCCCTGTACTTCGTATTGACATGCAACCCCGTGTCATTAGCTTTAAAGGATAACGAAATCGAGCAGCGAAGTGATCTGTTTTTGGAATCTCACCAACCGTGTGTCTCACGAAGCGGTTCTGAAGTGGTTGGATCTCTATGCATGTTTCATCGGTAAACATGACTTTTGACCAGTCATCAATATCCCAATGCCTATGATCTTTCGTCCATCGAAGTCTTTTTTCTCGCATTGCTGGCGTTAATACTGGACTATTAATTGGCCGATAAGCTGGCCGTCCTGCCTCCAAGAGTCTTCTCCGAACGGTAGAAGAGTCAAGTTGCACACCATAATCAGTCGCAAGCTCTTCAGCCAATTCTCTGGATGATGTTCTAGGAGCGGCTTTTGATAATTTTACAATCGTTTGGTCTTCGTGCTCTGAGGTAACCCTAGGCCGGCCGCTATTGTGATAATCAGCTTCCGTGTTACCTCTTTCCTCAAATCTTTGAATGATACGATCCACAGTGCGACGATCTTTTCCCACTGCAGCTGCAATTTCCCGATGAGACATCGAACCAGATTGATAAAGGCCAATAATTTGACCGCGAGTAAAATCGCTGGAGATTGCCATTATCAGCGCAGAGTGAAAACAAATCTCATTGATAAGACGATGCAAGATAGAAACCACGCGTGTTGAATGCAGCATTGATGACAACTGTTATCTCAATTCCCGCAATGATTGGCTGCTGCCTTGATTCAACCAAACATGACGCATTATCGCAAAGCAGTTAAAATGATGATGACTGTTGTCTCGATTCCCGCAGTGATTGGCCGCGGACTTGATTCAACCAAACATGACGCATTATCGCAAAGCAGCTATGCTGATTAAAAGTGTCGAACAACATAATAAATGTTTGTCTTTTCCTTCAGGCCTACTCCTCTCTATTTGGTAAATTTCACAACTGTTAGTGTCACAGGCCATATACAACAAATGGAAAGGACTATAACTGAATGAGGAAATGATGAAATTGATAAGTAGAGCCATTGATTTTGACCAAATATCATTATCATTACCTATACATATAAAAGAGCCGTTTTCATAGAATACTTGTGGGTGGGGCAATCTTTCTGCACAGTACTGTATGTGTAAATGTGTTAGCTGGGACATTGCTTCGTCTTGCTGACTATCAGACTGTCCGATTCTCAACTTCGCTCGCCATAACGTGCATTACCGTGTAACATATATTTTAAAGACAACGTTCAACCGATGGTGTTTTTGTGCTGCGTTCCTAATTGTCGCAGTGGCTATAAGCCCAGGAAAAATGAGGTCATTGAGAAATACTCAATGTTTCAGTTTCCAACAGACCCTGCTCTACATTCAAGATGGATGTCTGCTATCCCACGAAAGGATTTTACTCCTAATGAGAATCACAGTGTGTGAGAAACACTTCAACGACCACGACTTCGAAACAACGTCGACCGACTCACGTGAAAGTAGACGGGAGAGTAGACTATCGCAAATTCTTCAGAAGAAACGATTGAAATCAACGGCAATTCCTTCAGTGTTCCCAGAGTGTCCTAAATATTTCACCAAATCTCCAACTGTTCCCCGATCTTCAAATGCGACTGCTGATTCCCGACGGTCCTTTGAGAGCAATAGAATTGAGAATTTGATCAGAGAATCTATTCAGGAAGATTCGTTTGATTCTCTCGATGCTCTGTGTTCGAAACTAAGTAATTCTTCAAGTCACCCTCTCCCCACCAATATTGTGAAGGTAGATCATCAGTCGTGTTTGATTTTTATGGGCGTCAGTGTTTCTAACATCGAACTTATGGCTCCTGTTCACAAAGCTACGGTGATCGTCGACGAAAGCATGAGGGTGCGAGTATTCGTGCTGTCATCAAAGTTAGCGAATTCCAACTTTCGCCATATCTTCAGTGGAGATAAAGTAAAAACCATTTCTCAACTTTGTAACGTTATTGCCTGTACGAAGAATTTGTCAGAAAAGCATTTAGATAACAACAGTAGCTCTCAGTACCTAGAACTCGCTGCTTCTTTTCTTGAAACATTTTAGATTGTGAAAGTCAATCAGATGACCCCGAATTTGAAATGTACCACCTAGTAAATTTTGTTATTGAACTTTTTTATGTCAATAAAACGATTGCTTGAATCAGAAAAGAAAATTCGTGTAGTTAGTCAAATTCAGCAGAAACTTATTTCCACTGTTAAGCATGATGACTCCTTTCTGATTGTTAAACCGGACGCTTTATGTGAGTCCAAGTGGTTGGTGGATTTTTTGTCACCAGAATTGTTGGATTTGGACAATTTATTAGAAAATGATGTAAATATTATTTACTATGTTACTGGTTACATCGGTAGAAGTGTTGCACGCCAATTCAAATGTTCGGAATGCAAAATTCTGCTTATTGCAAATGATTCTGTCGACGAGTGTCCACCGTTTACGATTCCGTTGGGTAGTAGCCAGCTTTTTGAAATGGCCAATCGAGGTGGTTTGGCTGAGCCCTCAGATTTGTGTTTTCTTATAAGCGCAATCGGCTACCTCTCTTACGCTGTCATTTTTGACAATGATGTTTCGAAATCACGTTTCCTTTCAGAGCAAAATCATCGCTCTCTGTTTGTGAAAGCAACATCTGATGTAATGATGCGTAAATTCTGTAATATATCGACGAGATGTAAATCAAATCATATTGCTTTTGACCATATTCTCACACGAATGTACAATTGTTTGTCAAAGAATGAATTAAAACGAGTGTACACAAAAGATGAGTCGGCAAGTATTACAAAAAAATGCAGGAAACTTCAGAGTGATTTTTGATGCACACAATGGTTGTCAAATCATGTAAATATGATGTTGTAAATATTCCTTCATTTTCTGTAAATAGTTCTTGCAATATTTTCTTATTTGTTGGATGAATGTTTTAACACGATTTTTTGTAAATATTGTAAAATTATGTAAAAAAACAGGAAAGTGTAGAGAAATGCTGCAAACTGTAATAAATTTTCTTGTCATATTCTTCATTGCTTTCATTATTTATATAGTGTACAAAGATGGGGATGTGCGTATATACATGAGTTATGATATGCAATTAATAGTTGTACATAGCGATTTAGTATCTTGACTTAGGTAACATGAGTGGTAGTGTTCTAAACTACTAATGAAAATAGCCCTCATTATGTCAGTAGTGCGACGTTGTTGTTCTTCCCGTAACAAAAGATGTAATCTATAATTCCCTGCATCTATCTTAGTGAAAGTCAAAGTTGCTTTATTGCATCAATTTGCTAAGAATGACTTTGGATTTTATTCTCCTTACATGGTAGGAATTCTGAAGTTACATTAGGTCAAGACAACATGCATTGTTTAATAAATCTTAACTACATTAGAAATCTGCGTTGAGCAGTAAAAAAATGACTATGAGAAGAAAATTTAAACGTACTTTATTTAAACTTCTAGAATTCAAGTTCTACTTCTACGAAATGACGTTGAACTTGATTAATTTAACAGTGAGTGGGAACTAAAGAAAGAAATATCTGTTGGTTCATAAAATGCTATATTACATCGATTGTGTAGATTGATCAACCAAAACCAGTGCACGGATGATGTTATCAAGAATACATTTTCACAAAATGTTTCCATATGTAATTTACAGCATTTGCTGGCATGTGAGCAGCAATCACGTTTCTAAATTTATTGAGATCTCGAGCATTTATCCCTATTTGACGGAACGATGTGCTGTGCAGCTTCTTAACCTGCAGCTTGTATGTCACAAAGCCTACGAATACATCATCAAAACGGAAGAAGTTTGTAAAATGCATTCCAATATATATGTCAATTAATGCAGACCACGTTACCACATACGCACCAGCAATGGAATAATTAGGAAAATACTCATGTGGATAATCCTTCTTGCTTATGTACCATTTATACCACGTTCTTCTGTCTGGTTTATCTTTCACACGAATGAATCCTGCAAGGACACGTGACCTCTCAATCTCTGTAATAGTCAAAAACTTCCATAGATTCCAGATATTTAGAAAATAGTCGTCATCTGTAAAGAAGACGAATTTAGCATGTGGCACATTCTCAAAAACCCAGCGAAAACCATGCATCGTTTTGATAGTGTTATTGAAGTACACGTCCTTGAAATTGAATTGAACAATGTCATCATGCAGTTTCTGCTCTTCTTCTATCTTTTTCTGAGCTAGAGTATTCCTTGTGTCCACACCAAGAAGGAACACAGCACAGAAGTCAATATCAGCGTATTCATATAATGTACTGTTCATCCATGTTCTTCGTAGATTACTTCGCTGGCCAATATGAGAAGTCGCTGATTTCACCAAAACCACAAGATCTACATGTCGATTGCATCTATTCTGATTTCGGATCACATATGGATAGTTAATAGCATTAACAGGTCGAACTTGCGGATCCACATCGAACTGTAAAGACTGCTGATTGTCATTTTCCCAATTGTTTCTAACTTTATTTACTATTGGCGTAATGTTGACGTTCGGTGGAATCCGAAGATTTTGATTCGGCTCCTTAGGATATCCGTAGAAGAACTTGTATTTACTTTTCATAGCGTTTCTTATGAATGGTTCCAGTGTTGCATTATTTCGGCGCGGCTTAGCTGCGAATTCATTTGAAAGACGCTTATCATTATTTTTATATCTTCGGAGTTTAGAGGTCGCCATTGAAACCATCTGATACTGATAAACAATGAGAAGAAGGACCAAGGTTATTGTTCCAGCAAAAATGACATAGCGTTTAATCCATAATTCCGTCGCAACATGCCAAAGCATACGACACTTAACCATGATCTGGAAAGACAAGTGAACAGTTTTAACAACACGGTTAGTTCCCAATGATGAGCGCTTGACTCAATAATATTGTTTTTCGGACGAAAGTACAATGTTAACTTTAGCACACATGGCAGTAGACCAGCAGTGGTTACTTTTTTGAAAATCACGCCCCAAAAAATTGCATAATCAATAATAATCTCCATTAATTTTACTGGACCTTCTTCTTTTACACTGTAAACTGTTTATCGTTGGAAACAGCTAAAGTGATCATTAGGCTTCACAGATAAGATTCACTATTCACTAAAAATATTCATTCACATCAGAGAGACAGCACGTGTTTTGACCGGTGTTTTCTGTTTAGAATACAAAAGACAGTGAAATTAATTTCCGCCACTACTTTTTAAATGGATGCTGCGCACAGTTTGCAGTGTGCCTATGCTAATAATTCTACTAATAATTTGCATGCAATATGATAGACAATTGTAGTTTCATTTGAGCTTTGTTACAATGATTTCTAGCATCCAGAGTTAAAAACATGACTTGTATAAATCATTTTTTGCTAGATTTGGATTTGTAGAGACTTTTAGGTAATGATATATGATATGAGACTCATTTTTTAAACTGACACTCCTTTTAATAACAAAATAATCCGAACTTTTATTTCTATGTAATGTGAATGTATATACTATGTAAATGTATAATTGTTATACAGTATATAAGCGATTGACACTGTCAAATTGGACCTGAAGTTTCCCTTCTTTGGCAACGATGGGCCTATTAGACCACCAATGACAAATGCATGACTATTTCTAGACTGACACTGCTCTTTATCAAAATTCATTGATTGACGAAATTGATTTGCGCTTCCGTGAATTGAAGCCGGATATTGGGATTTTCACTGAAACGTGGCTGGATCATAGAAATTGATAACAATAAACCTCTAGAATGGAAGTAAAGCTTCATCCAATACACAATAGTGGCACAAAAATCGCACGCATTTTCACTTCGATACCCTTGTCAACGGCTAAACCATTGGGCTAGAAGAAGTCACATGTGCAATTCTGAGCTTTTCATTGGTTCTTCATGTCCCAACTTAGTTCCCCCGGATGTGCCGCGACCTTGAGTCAATTTCCATTCTAGTCAACTGTAGATAAGCAATCTATTTCTATGGGCTGGATGGTAACATTCCGAATTCTAGTATTGGTATTTCTCTCTATGAAATCGTTCGCAAGGATCGTAATAATCGTGGTGGTGGTATTATACTCTTTATCAAAGATGGTTTGAGTTATAGTGAACTGGATATGGTTTCCATAGGCACTAATGTCTCATTATGTCAAAGTGAAATCCTGCCAGTCATCTTTCCATCCATTAATTTATTGGTGATCGCATTGTATCATCCCTTCTGGAATGATATTCGAAGCATGATGATGCTGTTCTTAACATCATGGATATCATTGAACATGTCTTATCTCAACCTGAATATGTTTTGATGAACATTATCCTATGTGGGGACTTTAATGAGTTAATTAATCATACCTCGGATCTGGAGAATACATACTTTCTGAGGAAGTTGGTTCATCAGAGTACAAGGGGAAACAGAATATTGGATCAAATTTATGCCAATATCTCTCGCAATCAGGAACCTGTAGTATTTGCACCGTTTGGTAGATCAGATCATGCTGTTGTCTGGTGGAAACCCAAATTTGTTAGACCAACCGTGCGCAAACGGAAGATTCGTGACTTTAGTGCTTCGAGGAAACATTCTTTTACAAAGACTCTTTCTCTTATTGATTGGAATCTCCTTTCAGAATTTCAAGATGTTGATTTAGCCGCTATTGCTTTACAAAATGTATTGTGGTATATTTACGACAGCTGCTTTCCATGGATAACTGTGCGTTTTCGAAACTTGGAGCCTCCTTGGATGAATGGCCAACTGAAAATCTTGATAAACAGGAGAGATATCGCATATCATAAGAAGCAATCAAACAAATATATGAGGCTACGCTCAGAAGTAATTAAATTAACATCGGTTTTGAAAGAGAATTATCTTAAGAATGCTGAAGTTTCCTGTAGTACAAGAGATGGATGGAAAAGGCTGAGAATTATTTCTAGGAATCATAATCCTCAGCAATTGACAAAGTTGAATTTATCAGTTGAAGATATGAACAACTTTTTTTCGTCAGCTTTTCAAAAGCATGATGTGCATACAGATTTGAATCTGGATTTGGTTCATTCCTTACCTGATCGTGAACTTACTGTTAGTGATATTGATGTGGAATTTTATCTTCGTTCATTAAAGAAGGGCACCGGGGGACCTGACGGCATTCCTTTTTGGATATTCAAGGACCACTCCTTTCTGTTGGCTGGTGCAATATCGTCCATTTTTAACAAGTGCTTTTCCAATGGCTGTGTTCCTTTATACTTCAAGTATTCTGATATTCTTCCAATAGCCAAAATCAGCAAACCCAAAGCTGCTGCTGACTTTAGACCGATCTCGAAACTTCCTGTTTTGTCAAAGGTAATGGAGCGCTTGGTGCTATCTAAATGGATTTTGCCTTTTATTCGAGGAAAATTGGACCCTATGCAGTTTGCGTACATACCTGGCGAAGGTAAGGGCACTGTAGCAGCCCTCACATATCTCAATCATGGAATATTGGAATTTCTGGACCTCAAATCTGGAGCGGTGAGATTAATGGTAGCTGACTACTCTAAAGCTTTTGACAAGTTACTGTTTTCCTCTATCATATCTTCTTTAGTGGAAGTTAAATTACCGTATCAAGCGATCGTATTTGTAGCTGATTACTTGAATAACAGAATGCAGCGCGTTTCCTTTGATGGAATGGTCTCGAGTTGGTCTACTGTGAGTAGCGGAATGCCTCAGGGTAGTGTAATCGGGCCTATCCTGTTCTCCCTCGTTATTGATTCTTTACGTCCTATTTGTAACAATTCCGCTATATTAAAGTATGCTGACGACGTAACGTTGGTGCACTATGTTCGTGATAGTGAGGATGATATGTTGCAGATGGAATGGTCGCATCTAGAGGAATGGTCCATTAACGTGGGTCTCTGCCTGAATTATGGAAAATGTCTTGTAATGAACTTTGTTACGAAGAATAATATGATACTAGCTGATAGTACATCTAATCTTGGTGTGATAATTCCCACGGTTGAATCTGCTCGACTACTTGGCGTGACCTTCAGCACTAATTTCTGCTGGAAAGAACACACTGCAGCTGTCACTGCAAAATGCTACCAGAGGATGTATATACTTCGTAACCTAAGAAGAGCCAATTGTCCGTCAAATTTGATTCGTCGTTGCTATGTGTCATTTATTAGATCTCTTTTATTGTATGCCTTTCCATCTTTTTGTAATATTCATAAAGGTTTGTTTCAGAAGCTACAGCGTGTTGAGCGCTATGCACGAAGATTTTTCAGAACGAGAGCCTTGAGGAGTTAGCAACTGTGTGTGACAATTTGTGCATGAAACTTTTCGACCAGATTGAGTCATCGCAACAACATACTTTGAGAACTTTGTTTCGTGAGCGGGCTCCAACATCAAGGAACAAACGAACTTTGTGTTCTCCGTTCGCAAGAACACGTCGATTCGGAGAATCGTTCATCCGTTTCGGCCGATGACATATATATATGACCTTGATTTTTATGATTGGATTTTTGTGATTTTATAATTCGATTTAAGAGTTCATATGCATGTTAATAATTGCACTACAACATTGTTATGATTTCACCGCATTGTGAAACAATAAAGAAATTTCTTCTTCTTCTTCTTCCTCTTCCAATTTTTGAAATAAGGAAGAAAAGTCTTGCATCATTATTGGGATTCGGTAGTATAATGCTGAAGAAAGCAAATTCTTCGAACAATGTTATTCAAAAAATTTTATATAACATTAGATTCGAAGAACTTGTTTTCTCAAGCATGATGAAAAGTGCTACGACACAGTGAAAAGTTAAGAATGTAGTTCCAATTTCAAATCCGGTGATAAAATAATGTGGTGCAATTGCGACGCTGAAAACAATGTAAAAGACTCTAAACTGCAATCTGTGACTTTGTCGCATTTGTGCCATGCAGGTATACTTTTGAAATCTTCTACAAAAAATCTTAAGGCGCGTTCACACTAGCACGATAACGATAAAATCGTGGCGATGTTTCATTTTATCGTTGAGTTGCACTGACTACATTGCAACTGTTATCGTTGAGAAAATCGGTCTAATGTGAACAGCAGCGATGTTATATATGCACGATTGCATTCCAAGTAATCGTTATATTTTTGCTATCGTAATCAATCTAATGCAAACGTGACTTTAAACTTAAATAATGTTGGGTGAAGATAACATGGCAGCTCTAAAATAAGCGCAATATTGAAAAAGGAATTTCTAGACATTAAAGTACTTTATTTAACTTGATTTTCTTTTCGCTATGGCAAAAATGATGGACAAATTCAAAATTGCTGCGCAAATACACAACTTTTGATGCCTTGATGCAGTTGAGTATGATGATTGATTTCAAATTCAATCCGTTATTCAATCTTGAATTTGTTTTCATTTTAAAGCGTGGTTTGATCATGTAAAGAACAAATATGTGCTTTGGTATTCAGCACGTATTGTGTATTCTTTAAAAGATTTATTGTCCTGAAATCAATTACAAGATGGTTCTGAAAATCAGTTTTTTTCGCCTGGGAATAACCTGAAATGTAATTTATATGGCACGAACATATTCTCAGCAACATCTAAATCCTATATTTATATCACAGCTTAAGCCGAAAAACCAACATCCTCCGGTAGTTTGAAAGCAGATATTGCAAAGACTTTTATGCTATTTATCTTAAATTTTGTGGCCTTCAGCTTTATCAAGACCATTTCGCACGAGAACCATTTTGACTTCTGACCTATAATGTAGTGTTTTCAGTATTTAAGAAGATCTACATCAATCTACGTATATGTAATTTGGAACATACATATAGATAGACCTACTATACGTATGTCTGTACCTTTAACAATAGAACAGCCGAATTATATTTATACCTAGAACAGCCAAGTAGTCAAATTTGACTACCTATGAATATTTTTAGTTTATGTCTCAATGTACTTATGCAATGACATATATCGTATACGGCCTCACTTTATTTGTTTGAAATTTTGTCTTATTAAGTGTAAGATTATTACATTGAAATGATCTAGGTCAAAGCCTACACAGCACTTATGTCATAAATATCCTTTTATTCATCGACATCGAAGCTTCCCAAGCAGGATCTTTTGATCGTACGTGTAATGTAAGCCTGTTGAAAAATTGAATTGATATAGCTACCAGTACCTAAAACATTTTACTTCGACCACAAACTCATGCAAAATATTCTCATGTACAAGTGCTACTACTATTGACTATCTCATTAGGCCACTAGTGCCCTATATTACTAAAAAATCAAAACGGAGATGCCACCATATCAGCCTATATACTAATTTTCAAATTCATAACTATACATCATTTTATGCATTTTTCACATAAGCTGAAAGATACTTTGACTCCACAGATTTTCACACCACAATTGCGACAAGAAGCACTTGCCTTGTTCCTGCAGGCTACAGTCTCACATTTCCTTCGTTTCGTTGGAGGTTCGATAGAGCTGCTGATGTTTGATGGCAAAGAATCTTTGTCCTGTACTTTCGTTAGCTCCTCTATCAGCGAAAGTAAGTACTCCTTACGGTTGATTTTCGATCCAGTCACTTCTCTGTAAATTATCCATCCATTCAATGCCGCAATATCAAGTAAATTCTGCCATACTGCGACAGGCCACCTTCGGGTAGCAGAGCGGCAAATCATCATCCTCAACATGGAATCGACGGCATCGACGGCATCGACGCCACATTTTTCCGTATTATAGAATTTCACTACATTGGGCTTCGATTTGACACCTGGATCAATAGTTGGATTGACGTACATACTCGAAAGTAAGTAAACACTCTTGGACTTCTTGCACTGGTATTTCAATACCATTGTATATTCCTCAGAGTTGTACATAAAAGAGGTTTCATGCAGATTCAAATTCTGTTTCGTTAAGTTCACAGGCAATCCTTTTGAATTGGCCCGCACTGTTCCAATCAAAGAAGTATTTTTTTCTATGAGTTCGTAAGCCAATTGCGCGTTGGTAAAGAAATTATCAGTTGTCATGTTATATGCTTTGTTGTACAAGTGCTGCACAAGGGTGTGTACAACATAGTTGCTCAATCGTTGATTCCCTGGTGCATCTTTCTCATAGGCACCCAAGTAAAGCAATTGCAAACATACTTTGAGGCATTGTCAGCAAGAAACCAATTCTCTAGACCGAATTTGTCCGGTTTATCAGGCATGTATACGATAAATCTACATCTCGTTTTCAGTGGCATGAGCTGTTCGTCGACGCACAAAGAATAGTGAGGAACGTACATCCGTCTGCAATTCTCAGCAACAGAATCATAAACAAATCGGATATGAGCGAAAGGATCCTCCTCCAATCGAAAGCTGCGAGTTTGCTTTTCATCAAATCTCAGATGACGTTTTATC
Organism: Prostheceraeus crozeri; assembly: GCA_907163375.1. Classification (NCBI taxonomy): domain Eukaryota; kingdom Metazoa; phylum Platyhelminthes; order Polycladida; family Euryleptidae; genus Prostheceraeus; species Prostheceraeus crozeri. The sequence goes on along the minus strand of CAJQUW010014156.1, from coordinate 144,387 downwards.
TCAACAAAACGATTTCTCGACATAACTTCTGAAAATATTTGAACGCCAAATTTATTGAACCAAAGAAGATCAACGGAATGATTTTTGCCGTAATATCCTCTGCAGTACTGCAGGCCAACGAATTTCTGAAACTCATTCAGAGTAAAATTATTCAGCTCACTCTTCTCTTGCGCGTGAGAGTTGGTACAATGATAAACATACCTCAAGATGGTCTCATCGATAAATAGGCGCCAAGCATCAAGCTTTGAAGTCATTGTGTTTCTAGCATAGTGACTTGGTCCAGATGCCTCTTTGAACACATTGTGAGCACTTACTCGTCGTTGATCATTAGACGAACCAATTTGAAGATGTTTCCAGTTCGAATCGTCATTCAAGGATAATGAAGTCGCATCACTTCTGGACACACATGAAGAGCTTGCAGGTCCATCACCTCCAACATTACATCTCACACGAAGTGGAGCTGGAATATCCTCGTCCTCACTAGAGTCACTGGAGTTGCTAGCAGCACACAATTCCTCGGATGCGTCGTCATCACTGGATAAACCACCATCTGAAGAAAGCAGTTCTAAAGCAGCAGTAGCTTGAAGCGCAGCAGTTCGTTGAGGTCGAGACATGATAAGAATGAAATGAAATCTAGTTCATGGCGTTATCATCGCTTTCAAATCGTTTTACTTTTGAAATTGACGTCGGTGCAACAGATATCTATGAACATATTGTTACAACAGATAATTTGTCATGATACAGCTATACAGCAAGTTCATCATAGAAAGTGAACAGTCGCAATGAATTTAGCGTTTTGATGAAATTTTGAAAGCACGTCTATAGTCAAATATGACTACATGGCTGTTTTAGGTATAAAACATTTTAAGAGAATGTTTATACATAGAAATCAACGATACCATAGAAAGTACTATTATCCACTTCTATGTGTTTATACTATTCACCATAGACATATAGTCTAATCATCTTACCTACATTACAAGCTAGACAAAATAGACGAAGTCATGGAACATCAACTTCAAATGGGAATTAGTAAAAACTAGACTGGTGCGAATAGGTCAAGTAGTCAAAATTGACTACTTGGCTGTTCTAGTGTTAAAAGTTGCTAAGGGTTAAAATAAGCATCATGGACCATTTCTCTTGTTCGGTCCACCTCTCCACACTGCGGTGGTCCATTTTACGCACATACATGGCCATTTCCCTCCCCGAGCAACATTTGCTTCTGTGGTATATTGTGGGAAATATGCTTGATATCCACTAACTAGAATGATCTCAAATGATAATAATTTCGCAAAGAATACTTAGATAAAGTCTGATGAAAGCATGTAATGAAATCTTCCAGCCAGCCAGAGGCAAGAGATTGAAAAAGAAATTCGTGGGCCAATTCTCCCCATTCTCCTATTTCATCAGACTTCTTTTATATTACGCTTCTTCATTTGCAGGGTCACTAAATCTCATCCTGAAAAATATTTTCTGTGCACCGATTTCGATCATTGTTTAAAGATAGTAAAAATTGTCCATTATAGGACTTATATTATATTATAGTCTATTATATTATTATTGGACTAATTTGGTACACTGGCAAGATTCTCTTTGCTGTTGAGATTTGGTGCATGGTTTAGTTGAAATGTTTGCTTTATTCTGAATAACCTGTACTGCAAAGATGAAATTAATCAGACGGCTTGTACAAAAATTATAGGCCCCTATGAGTTTAAGTACATAGCATGGCTTCTTGTCTTTGATTTAGATCTAACTGCTAGCTTCCCTACTTTCCCTATTTTTAATTTCCAAGCTGACAAAGTATACAACGATTAGTCATGCATTTTAGTACTCAGTCTTTTGTAATCCTTTACCTGTATGAACTTGAGCGACGAATTAGCATAGAAGTCTATATAGATTATTTCACAAAATCCCGTGAATTCGACCTGGTATGATTAAGGTAGTCATGACGGACAGCGATACTATAGGAAGTTATAGGATGCATTCACTTGTTGCAAAAATTCGCTTATTATCTTCTGAAAATAACGATAGAAATAATAGAATCGCTTGAATTTTGATTTAACCCCTACTGTACCAAGCGTGGACATTTTTGTCCACCCATTTTGAAAGAATGCGATACTCTTATTATAAGCCATTTCAGTTATTGAGCTTCCCATTGTGTAAAGATTCCATAACTAGTTTCCACGGCACAAATAGACTGAGAGGCATTTCGTGCCTACTGAATATTTTTCATTCTCGGTTCGGAGCTATAATACTGTACCGTAAACTATTAAACTGGATAGCTGGAAGCTCTTGACCTGAAAGTTTGGAAGCATACCGTTCGTCGCAGAACCCAGAGGTGAACTGAAAAAAAGAGAAAGTGTTTCGCAGGAGAAATATTGAGGATCTCAGCTCAAGCTGGTCAAACTATGCCTTAACACCCGAATGGAAAATTTGGAAAGTCACCAACTTCAACGGCCTCTCACAGGAACTGAAGGACTTGGTGGTAGCTCATGGAATTGTGAGAACTCAGCCTTTACATGTTGCTGATAATGACATCATCCGTGGGAGGTGTGGCTTCTGCCAAACCGCAGAAGAGTGAATCAAACATGTGATATTTGTAGACTACGTGCTTAGAAAAACTATTTGTCGATATGGTGTCCAAATTATGTTTAGAACTCATTCGAAATCTGAGGAAATCTTTTGAAACATATGTTTGATGTAATACAATTGATTATTACATAAATGTATTTGATGTTTTCTATGCTCCAAAAGAATTTGAAACTGTGGACATTTGTGGCCAGGCTTGGTATTCTATGTAGCAAAAGTAAGCCTGGTACGACATGGGCTAAGTACATTCGAGCGATTGATGGAAGTTTCGCTTCCGGTCCCCCCTGAGATTCAACAGGACTTTTCTAGAAGCTTCTGTTGAAGATTTTCCAGAAGATTCAGGACTTTTCTACAAGCCTAAGGTTACAAACCTACTCCTCATCATCAGTTTTCACATACTTTGGGAAAACCAAAGCCAATGGTAAGTCATAATGTCAGATCAGCATCCACTATCTACCTCAAAGTTATCTAGCGTCAATGTGTCGTTCGAAATAGGTTGCTGCTATGAAATTTAGTTAACGTAACTTCAATTTAAGAATTAGAGAGGCTAGTTATTAGAATTAGAGAAAATCAGTTACACTTAAAATACATCAGCGGGTTTCATTATCAGTCGGATGTCAATTTTGATCAAAGGAGGAGTATCTCTTCGACTGAGAAAATAGATGTGTATAATTCAACGTTTTGGGATCAGCTTCAACTGGATGATCGCGAGACGTTGAATAAATACACATCTATTTTCTCCGTCGAAGACTCATTCCTCCTCCGATCAACATTTAAATAGTCTGTAAGCACCTAGGATTTCTAAACCACTCATACTGTTCGCCTTTTGAATGTGCTTAGGCATATATCAAAAACAAGCTGAATAAAGTAGGATGTGAAACATTGGCCTACGAGTGCATAGCCTATTATATATAAATGAGAATGTTGGCATTAACTGTGCTAGCAAGGTTGCTCCTTGGGTTGCTTGGGTTTTGGACCCAAGGCTTTGGTGTCAAACCCAAGACCAACCCAAGCCTCAAACCTAAAAGATGAAGTAGGAATTCTACTGTAAATGTGTAAGTCGAATATTTTCTCTCTCGGTCTCGTGCTATTTATTTCGACACTATTTCACATTTTCCATTGAGTATCTAACCTACTACTGTATTGCTACTGTCACCCAGTCACAGCGCAAAACTGTGGGCTGTGATTGTCTCGAGAAGAGCCAGTCAGTCACAGATTCTTAGAAAAGAGGGAATAATAGCTATCTGGCTGATGATCATCAAGTTCATGATTCATTGTTCCGCGAGCAACGCCCATGGTTTTACTAGTTTTATTGTCCATCGATCAACTACACTAAAGGGATGCTGCTGACTTGTTTGACGTCTAGCAAATAGCGGATAGCGAATGTTACTCTATAAAAACGAGCTGTCTAGATACTAATAGCCACGGCAGTAGTTAGCCCTTTGAATTAGCCTATGGCTGCTGTAATTATTTGCCATTAACATTGTAGGTCTACATGAAAAGAAAACATTTTAGCACATAATTGAGTTTTTGTATTGTGACAATATCTAGCATGTAGGTTCTGCATATCATCTGCTACAGTGCACTGTATGGCCTATATTGTACATTTTTACGGCGAGGCTTAACTAATCACACAGTAGTGGCTTACATAAATTATTAGGCAAGTATGTAAAATAACTACCAGTACGTGCAAGCTTGCATGGTGTGCAGCAGACCAGACCTAATTAAACTATAGCCTAGGCCTAATAGTGAAACTACATATTGTTTGAGCCTACACGTGCGTCTACCTAAGCAAGCATGGGTTTCGATTTATCAGTTGACTAAATACAGATATAGAACAAAAGAGATCTAGTAAGAGGCCAATTGCTTGACATACCCAAAATATCTAAGCTATCTACCCACATGTACATATACACTTTACTGGTACAAGCGTCGGCTTTATCGTAGATAATGGCTATGCTTAATAAGCCCCGACCCACGGCATCATTCATAAGCGTATCAAGAATCAATCACTAAGCAAGTCGTAGCCTATCATGCAGGCCTAGGCTTGCTATCGGGAAGGTAGGTTAGACTTAGAAAATCCAACATCATGACGCTCGCTTTTTTCTATAGCCTGCGATTTATCCTATAGTTTTATTAGATTAGATTTGTTAGGCCCGACTATATGGACCAAAAATCCATTTCGCTTGGCTTGATGGGGTGATACAGAACATAACCATAAGTAGCAAGCCCACGCATAGGCTACCCGGTTACCCATAAAAGAATGGCCTAAACAAATGGGCTAGACAGGCCTAGACAATGTGCTAGTGCATGACGCGGATTTCATGCAGCCAGGTTAAGGCGTAGGCCTATATAGTATAATGCATGCATGGTATAGTCCTATAATAATGGTATGGACTCATGGCAATTAGAATTTTGATTCATGTTAGGCTTGGTATAGAGTTCAAGCCCTCTAGGGGACCTAGGATGCAATTCTATGGCAGTAGAATTTTGCATATGGTTAGGCTTGGGTCATCAAAATTCTTGCTTGGGTTGAGAGGAGTTCAAAACTCTTTATAATCTGTAAATAACTGATATCAGAGAATAGTGTAAAACCAATCAGAAGAGGACAATCATTCCCCCAAAAGATCTAGTATAGGAGTCATCCTCCGCCTGCGCTCACAATTAAGAAGGAAGGTAATTTAATTATGAATAGGTAAAACAAAGGAAATCAATACAAGAAAATATGTGGCATATGTGACAAAACTTAGTAAGCCTGTTTTCACCAACTGCAGCAGATTAAGGAATTCAACATGGAACATTGCTCTCAATGCCAAAGATTTCTGGAAAACCATACAAACCTTAAATTGATGTAAGTCAGTGCATTACGGATTACGCATGAGAAGTTGCTGCCAAGAGGGGGGATCCCTTGTCATTCAGCGTCTAATCATCGCCTCGCCCACACAACAGGTAATTCTAGCGGGGATGTCGTATTTAGTTTTAATTTTGTTTGTTTTGCGAGTGAAAATGTCGCTAATAAAGTCAAGCGTTAAAGTGACGTTCTTTGATTTGTCTTTAATTTTTTTAGGCTCTTTGTGTTTTAAAGTGTTCGGTTCGAATCCGTCATTGACCAATCTGTTAGTCACTATCTGCACAGCTGCACCTTTATCGTTCGGACTAGAACAGCGGTCTTGGATATATCTTAAACTATTTTTGACAAAATTATCTTTTATGTGTTGTGGGAGCCAACTGTCTTTGTGAAGGCATATTCCTGAATGGCTAGGTTTTCTGTACCATTTGTACTGTACTTGGTTATTGGTTATTTTGATGCTTAAGTCCAAAAGGTTCAAAAAGTTTTCTTTCGGAAATTCTAATGTGAATTGAATGTTTTTATTTATCGAGTTAAAAGTTTCTAATATATTTGAAAAAATTCTATCATCTTTGGGGAACGGTCCCATAATTATATCATCTATATATCGTTTATATATTTTAGGCTGTAAGTTGTGCTTATAAGTTAACCTACTTAGTGCTTGTTCTTCTATCGAGTTCATAAATATCACAGCTAATGAGAGAGAGAGATAAGTGTGTTCCCATAGGACAACCCTTCACTTGCAGGTAAATGTTATCGTTATAACTAATTTCATAATTGTAGGATATGAATTTTAGCATATTTTGTATATCCTCAACCTCAAATCCATAATTATTTATTTCGTGCCAATGTTTGTGGGCAAATTTTTGAGTAGCCTCGACACCTTCATCAATAGGGATGCTCGGGTACAAATTCTTAAAATCTAGTGAGATGAGAATTTCCTCTGAACTATTGAAATTTTGACATTGACTTTCTAAAATCGTTATCAAAGATTGAGAACTATCTAAATGAGCTGAAACCTTTTTCACAAGTTGATTCAGAATAATACCAGTCAGCCAGTCAATCTTTTGAATAGGTGTGTTAGTACCATCCGCGATAGGTCTCAAAGGAAAGAAGTTATTTTCTTTTTCTTTATGATCCTTTACTGAAACGTGAAATTTAGCCGGAATACTGCCAGACGTTAAGAGTTTTCTATGGTCAATTTTTTCTTTCATTAGTTATTTATTTAGTTTTTTGTTTTTATTATTTGTTTTATTTAGTTATTTGTTTAGCTTCATCATTATTTAGTTTTATTTAGTTTTTTCTTTCATTTTCTTTCATTTAGCCATGACTAGTTTGTTGGCCTGATTTTCAATAGAGCTATTTTTTTATTTATTTCTTAATTTATATGTGGAGTTGTCTTGCAGCATCTTTTCAGTCCTTTCGATCAGGGTACTTTTGTGCGTTACAACCATTCGATTGTTTTTATCAGACGAAACAGTCGTTAAATCGTAATGTTTCAAAAATTTGTTAGTTTTGCCAATTATTCCATTGAAACTTTTATAGTTTTGCTATTTTTGATATGTTTCGCTTCTTCCTGCAAAGCTTTTCTGGTTTCATGTTGAAAGAGTTTAATGTTATTTTCTAGATCTTTATTCAATCTAGGCTGTAAACTTACAGATTTTTTTTCAAAAGGAATATTTAATTTTTGGTTAGCATTCTCATTTTTTGTTAGTATTATATTCTCATCCTTGTCGTTAAAGTGATGAAACTATCTCAATTTTTGAGAAAAACAGTCGAGGGCAATTTCATTGCTATACACAAAATTGTCATCAATTTTATGTGGTAAGCGATGGTTAGGTCCTCTACTGAGGAAGGTTTTATGTCTTTAGGGATAGAAGTATTTGTTTCATTAGTAATGCGATCATCTACTTCATATTCAATGAGTTGATTAGAGGAGACACCCTTGTCAAACCATAGGTCATCTACATACGTAAAAGTAAAACGACACTTGTTCTGAAGATGATAACGGCTACAATGAATTGGAAAAAGTCTGTCCACCAATGCCACTTTTTGGAATGGCGAGCGTGAATATCTCCCCCTCTTCTTTGATTGCTTGATCAATCAGACTTAAGACTCCTTTCTTGAATGTAGTATCGAAGGGTTGCCTTACAAGATTGGGCTGTGATATTTATGAACTCGATAGAAGAACAAGCACTAAGTAAGTTAACTTATAAGCACAACTTACAGCCTAAAATATATAAACGATATATAGATGATATAATTATGGGACCGTTCCCCAAAGATGATAGAATTTTTTCAAATATATTAGAAACTTTTAACTCGATAAATAAAAACATTCAATTCACATTAGAATTTCCGAAAGAAAACTTTTTGAACCTTTTGGACTTAAGCATCAAAATAACCAATAACCAAGTACAGTACAAATGGTACAGAAAACCTAGCCATTCAGGAATATGCCTTCACAAAGACAGTTGGCTCCCACAACACATAAAAGATAATTTTGTCAAAAATAGTTTAAGATATATCCAAGACCGCTGTTCTAGTCCGAACGATAAAGGTGCAGCTGTGCAGATAGTGACTAACAGATTGGTCAAAGACCGATTCGAACCGAACACTTTAAAACACAAAGAGCATAAAAAAATTAAAGACAAATCAAAGAACGTCACTTTAACGCTTGACTTTATTAGCGACAGTTTCACTCCAAAACAAAATTAAAACTAAATACGACATCCCCGCTAGAATTACCTGTCGACCAGGTAGGAAGATACAGCGAAAAATAAGATAGAGAAGAAAAATAAATGTTCCTGTCAGATCTGTAAATCTATTGGCCCTAAATATAGTTGCGATGACAAATACATAGTTTATGAATTAAGTTGCAACTTCTGTAATATGAAATGCATCGGAGAAAGTTGTCGCCCTTTCAGGCTTAGATATCGAGAGCACGCTAATAGGATTAAGAACAAGAACAGTACAAGTGCACTTAGTGAGCACCACTTAAAACAACATGCCGATAAAGTGATGAAAATTAACGACACTAGTTGCAAAATCCTACCTAAATATAAATCAGCGATATCTACGAGATCTACTAGAATGGCTGAATCACGGAATATCACCAAGAACACACCTCATAAATAGACGTCATGAACTGATGTGAGGAGATGCCCACTCGACATACTCGCCCACTTAGTCATATTTAAACGTATTACCTGACCTGTGCCATTCGCCCTTGAGACTGTCCTGAGAGACGAAACGCGTCGGGTAGCGCTTTTGTAACAAATACAGAATCGTCGTACAAGAGGGAGAGATTGCTTTTTCTGTTTTCCGAGTGAACATGAACCTCCCGTTCCAACAAGCTTTGAGAATACAAAAGCTCTCAGAACAAAAAGGTGGTCACATGATCTCGCGAAACAATAACACAAATAGCAAGTGCTGAAGCTGAAGAAGGAGTGAAAGAGATCATATATATTTGCTGCATGTTGGCATTCAATTTCATTGTCAACGGAACAATGCGCAAAATTGGAAAACTGTAGCCATAGTTGTGATGAGGTCAGTTTCATAACGATACCTGTCTGACGATGACTTTCTCAATTCAAGAGCTTTCTATTGATGATGTAGTACATGCGACTTCTTGTATACGGACAACTTTAAACCGTCCTTTATTGCACAAGAATGGAAGGACTCGATGCCATCGGGGTGAGAAACATTTTGACATGACGCCAGTTGTGGCGGAAGCTCTTAAAGCACTTTGATAAAACACAAAGTTGTAGACTAATAAGTCTGTCGAGAAACAACATCGGCCACGTTGAACTTTGTGAAGATGCAGCCGATACGGGAGCCTGTGCCGTCACGCCATGCTTGATGTCATGATCTAGCATGGAAGAGTAGGGTGATCATACATTTTTAGAAGACAATGCGAATTCTGAGGATCATCTTCAATGAAAAATTAACTTGATGATGATCAAAAACAATAAATGATGATATCTGTAAACGTGTTAAGTACACTTGTCAACCAGAAATCTGGACCGTATTACTAAAGCTAGCAAGCGTTATATCAATAGATAAGGACAGCGCTCAGGCACGCGGGAACAGGGGGCTAGGGTGGGCTAAGCCCCCTAAAATGTCACCTCTTCGCAGCAACTCCGAAACATTCAGTTAGACTATAGTCTAATTCATCAATCGGCTATATCTAACTTCACAAAGCAAATATTTCCTTAACATTTCTGAATGAATTCATTTTAATTACCCTAGCATCATCCATTTGCCTGTTTCTCCTGTCACGTGACTCATGATTTTCAATGAATGAAGTAAAGCTACCACAGCAAGTTTAGAGATGCAGACCAACCCTGTGATACGGAACCCCACAGATTGAGATTGTTTAATCTTCCAAGATGCGATGAACGGACATTTTCACTAGGGCTGTAAGAACTTATTGAATGGACGAGAATCTCATGTATCAGTTGAAGAGCAAAAACTTTCATCGCTTGCGCTTATCTTATATCATGAATACGTTCAGAATGTTCATATTGTCGCGATTACATCAAATTTCAAGAAATCCCATCCACATGTCCGACTCTTTTTGCCTACGAGAACATCTTAACCACTTACTAAGAACAACTTAACTTACTATCTTAAGAACATTTCCGCGACAACTTCGCCTGACGGGTCGGCCAGAGAAATTCGACTTGTGCCTCTAAGCGACCATCAGGGCTCTTTGATAATCTGGTTAATGGTAAAATAAGACGAAAATGCAACCTATCCGGCAGGAATATGATTAATTAATCCTCTTAAAATAATTCTTGCATGCGAAAAGTCTAAGGAAGTCGCTCGTTGAAATCGTTGCCAAAGAAGATGCTTGAAGATGATTGCACGACAACTCATATACATAGCAGCGATGAAGCAGGGTCAGTGGTTCAAAGGCACCATTCGCTGACCCAATCAATGACCCGGATTTTTCGTTTTTGGGCTTTTCTGCTTTTATAGCCATAGAGCAAACTTTTAAATAAATTGTGAAGTCAGAGCAAATTAACTGTTGTACCAATTACATGTACGTAAACTTATGCAGATCACTAAGTGATTGGAAATGGAACTCTAAATATTTTACAACGGAGAAAGACAAGTAAGGATTTAGAGCGTGTAAGTCGCTTGCTGTAAAGGAGTAGGCCCACTACAGGATTATCACTGGTCGGCAAGGCTACGAAGAGGAGTCATGAGACAGGGATGTAAATTTACAAGACATTTTTCAGAAAATTGGTAATTTTTGAAAAGCTAATTATTTTCTAATTTTTGGTGGACGCTGGGCCTAGTTTAAAGCATAAACATTACAAATGGAACTCTTTTCTTACTATATGTATATCACAGGAATTTTACGCGCATCTGATCGAGGTCAACGATTCGTACTATCAGTATTGAAAATCTACACCCGGTACCACGCTAACTGCGTAGTGGCGAAAAGTGAAAGGGAGGGACAATTCAAAAGCACCTTCCTAAATTTTGGAGATTTGAAGTTTATCAATAAAATTCAATGACTTCAGCCAGACTCGAGCAATCTACTTTTTCAGATGTAGTACGAGAAAAATATATAAAAAGTAAAAATACATTAAAAAAAAGATTATATAAAAGATTGACTGAGTCTGATAAAAGCTTGCAAATTATTCAGCAAATGCCTTTAAACGTGTAATGCACATAAAGGCCAACTTATTCACAAAGTCACATCACTGGTCGTTTCGCCTGCCAACAATTAATTGAAATCATTCGAAAAAAATCCTCTCGTAAAGGTGTGTTAATTTTGATTGCAAAAAGCAACATAGATGTTCAGAAATATAAGTCTCCTTGTATACCAATTTAGGTCTTATTTTGGTTGATATAACTTCAATGCATGTAGGCCTACATATTTTCAATGGAGCATTCAATGGAGGATTTTGTTTGATTTGAACAGATCTGTAATGGTTTACACGTGACGTTATCAAATAAATATCACTCCTCCCTGAACGAACTGTTTTACTAGTGAATGGCATTACAAAGCTGCTACAAGCACAACAATAATTAATGGCGCCATTACTAGTTCAATGTAAAGTGCCTTCAGTTTTACAGTGTTTGACATGAAGGCCTTATATCGATTTGACGTTTTCTATATCGAATAGCTTTAGTTTAATCAATAATCACTTCAGTGCAGTTCATCGGAATCTTTTGATAGTGATCTTCTCGTAAACAATATATTGTCACAATATACCAATACAATACATATTCTCTTGTAAGTCAAATATATGGTAGAACTCAACTATATCATAAAATGCAGCTTGAATAAATTGTCTTCTTATTCCAACCTTTAAGTGTCTCATATCCAACAGTATAACATAGTACATGCAGCAATAAAGTAATACAGTACATATGCAGCATATTGATAAACAATCGCTTTAAAAAAATGCCAAAACAGAAGAATTGGCGGAAAAATACATCCCTGTTTCCTAATAATTGAGATACTCGTAATCAGAATGAAATTTGTGAAAGCACAATTCAAATTGAATGTCTGCAATAAAATCAAAATGTATTTACATCTATACTGGTAAAGGGAATGTCAATTGACATGCATGTTGTTATGAAACGTGTGTTTTACATCGGATAGTGAGCCCAATTGTCATTTAGTATATGACAACGATGAAGCAAATTCAAGATTACGGGATGCCATGGTGATATATGACAAAATGATAAGTGACAACATTCAGCTTAAATGTAAAAAAACTGTAGAAGAAATATCAGTTTCATCCAAGACGAATGCGGTTTCCGCCACAGTGAGTAGTATGCATCCGTTAACCGCCTAGAAATTTGTTTTGACCCCCTTAAGGGAAAACCCCTACTGAAAATCGTTCCCGCGTGCCTGGCAGCGCTAAATTAGTTGCTACTTCTTTTAGCAGAAAAAGCATGGTATGAATAGTCATGGCACGGAATCTAACAACCCTAGTACAACTGTACCGGCAATCTACAGCGAATTACACATCACTGGCACTAAAAAGCAAGTGGCACTGAAATATTCAAAAAAGTTGATTTCGACAACTTTTTTGAATGTAAGCGTTTGCTCGTTATGATACTGTCTGTAAGTTAGTCCTGTTTTATGGCTGGTATGGAGTGCTTCCATGTTTACTTAGAGGTAAAAGGTATTCACCTCGCTTTTTGTTGTTGGCATTTTCGTCTCCATTGGATTGTTGTGAAGACAATTTTTTGTCTTGTCTGATAGTTGATGGCAGCTAACGGGGGTTGTTTAATTTCATAGTGAATCTCACTTCCGTTTGTGTCGTCTCCCCGATAAAAGATAAGCTGCTAAAAATACTCGTATGTACAGTCTATTTGCTAAAAGATATGTACAATTCCGAGCTTTCACGAGCCAGCTCGCATTGTCACGGTTTGGCAGGAGTGAGGGCACGTTCAACGTCTGGTCATTTCATGTCTTCGGCTGAGTGCTGGTCTTTGTTCTCAACAGGTTCTTGACAGGTGCAGATCACCGATAGAGACGAGACTGTCAGAAGTCAATCATATTGAAGAACAAAGACCAGCACTCAACCGAAGACATGAAATGACCAGACGTTGAACGTGCCCTCACTCCTGCCAAACCTTGACAATGCGAGCCGGCTCGCGAAAGCTCGGAATTGTACATATCTTTTAGCAGCTTATCTTTTATCGGGGAGACGACACAAACGGAAGTGAGATTCACTATGAAATCTTGTCTGATATAAAAATTTTCAAATATATGTTCTTTTTAAGAAGCTCTCTGATAGTTAGTTTTCGTATGCAGCCGATTAGTGAAATTTAATACCAACTTGTATTGGCAATATACAATCAATATGCTGTGTGATTTTGTGTTTTGCCCATCAATCATTATAAATGAAAATAATTTTTTCCGGATTTTTAATGCAGTTTTGTTTTATTTCTCTCCCTTACTGAAGTATTATCGTTTTAGTCTTTTCATATTAAGTCCCCCTTCATTTGGCAATCCTTCTTGCTTATTATTGTAAGCTCTATACGTAGACATGCATCATGAACAAAAATATTGTAAACTATGCAGTTAACGTAAATTGCGCAGTATCTCTTCATATCATGAATTGCTTCAACTATCAGTCACTACGAATTGCGCATCGTTGTTCTGGTTTCAGTTTTTCATCGATTGGATTCTCAGAAGGGTGCCTAACTTTTTACAAGTAAACTGAAGAATTTGTGAGCACTACATCCTTCCTAGGAATGACTGTGATTTCTTTCGTAATCAATTAGACTGTCTTACAGTTAACTTTGGCATGCAGTTCATACGAAACAATCATCTTTTACATCCAGTTTTGTAGCCCAATTACTATCCCTAAAGTTATAGTTCTTAGAAGTATTTCTTTCAGATCATCCTATGTCCGTCCTTCCTCCAGCTACCGGTTGCAAGCACTATCACACTCGGTTCCTAAAGTAAAGTCCCTCTACTTGGTCAAATGACTGCGAACCTGACCTTAACCATTTTTCATCAAGTATTTCTGTCATCAATTGTATTACTGAAAGATTGCCCTTACTCAAATCCTCATCTGAAGTCCTTCACTCCTTCATTGATCCCATGATTTCAAGACTGTACAATTCTACGTACAATTCATATTGCTGCAGATTTTCTCCGGTTGATTTACATATGAATTCATAAAAGGTCACACTGAAACATTTTGGCTAGCTTATATTTAGCTTGTTCATATTTTTTGATTTTATAAATTGATCCACATCAGGTCAAATCGGTAAAATAGGTAACAAGCAGGAAATGAGTTGATGATTCCTGCTAATTGTAGAGGTTTCTTAAACCGTTTGATCTAAAAAGCAGCTTTTGCAATGTTGTTCAGACACGCTCCTCTTGACAACAGATTGCATAGTGGCAAAGTGGAGAACTCCAAACTGCAAACAGTTATTAATAATTTCCACATTCACTATTGAACTCTTGAGCCAGTCGATCAATTCAGCTGACACTGTGAAGCACCGGTAACCTTCTAGTTTACCATTCCTATTTTTTTCATTTATATGAAAAGAAGATTCTGCTCTTTATTTGCCTTTGCAATGGCTGGCTCAAGTAGCACAACTTTTTAAACAGAAAGTTGTTTTGCTTGAACAGATGACTGAGGGATCTTTGATTCAAACATCGATCGCGATCGAATTTTCGTAGGTAATGGCTTGGTTTGGTATTCTACTGTATATTTCTATTAAATAATTGCAGCTTTGTTTATTCAACAGGATATTTCTATGTTAGGTTAACTTGCTACCGGAACATGCGCGTATCACTTAACTGAGTAGCGTAAATTGTTTCATTTGACTGCATACAATGCCGACTAATTTCATTTTACTGTAGAACATTAAAGGCATGACATCAAAATGGGTTATATGCTTTGTTTTATAGTAACTGAGGTGATATGAATACTTGCTATATAAGAAGATAACAAATTTGAATCAATTTGCATCAACACCATTCGAGCGAGAAACTTTGTTCCAAATGTGCATATAGATATTACTACATTATTTTGTACATTATTATACACACTTATTATATATTATATAATAACGAGTATATATATATATATATATATATATATGTATATAATGAAATTAAAATTGAAAACACGACTTTTACTTATAAGCATGAGCACTATCTTTTCTTCAGATGCTTTATAAGTAATGAGATTTAGATAACATGCTATTTACAAAATTTGAAATATACATCATAAAGTTAGTCACTAGAACATGGAAATTTGGAACATATCTTCAAAGTCATAGGATTATGTACACCATAGATTTCTGTTGAGGGTAAGATAATTAGGTCGAATTGAGTGATGGATCAAAGGATTCTATGAAATATCTTTCTTTGTTTTTTCTCTCTACATCACAATCAGAAAACATCTTATAAAAAGGGAAAATAGAAAAAGATTTTCGTCCACATACATCTAAATGTTCACTTAAACTTATCTGTCTATAAGTAGGGTTGTTAATCTGTTGTTTGTGAATTCTTGTTTTGCACCTTATTGTATTTTTAGTCTCGCCAATGTAATATTGGTTGCATCCGTGCCATGTAATTACGTAGATAACATTTTGTGTTGAGCATGACATGTCATGTCTTATTGTAAAAATCTTTCCATTGAAATTATACATAGATCCTTCCCTCAAATAACTACAAGTTCCACATCTAGGATTATCACATTTCTTTACAGAAAATATTTTGTCTGTTGTTAGTTTAGAACTGCATAAAATTCTCTTGAGACTTTTTGGTTGTCGTTTACTTATAATGAATTTTGAGTTTTGGAGTATGTCTTTAGTTCGTTCATCTTCTTTTGGCATTGAATTCAAAGAATGGATTGTTGGGGAAATATTTGGATTTCTTGGATTATTTGTCATGACAAAAGGAATAAGATATTGATTGTCATTGTTGGCTTTTAAATTTTGTTGCTCAGCTAAAAGTTGAGATCGATCAAATTGCAAGGCCTTATCAATTCCATTTAATATTAATTTTTGGGATACTTTTGTTTAGTTAAAAAAGAGTTCAATTCATGAAGTCGTTCATGTCTTACTTGTGGATCGCTAACAATTACACAAATGCGACGTGCTAAATTATAAGGTATAGCTCGTTTAGTATGTCGTGGGTGACAGGAATGAAAATGTAAATGTTGATGGGTATCTGTTGGCTTATAAAATATGTCTGTTGAGATGCAATCGTTCGTTTTAATTACTTTTATATCTAAGAAGGCAATTTCAGCATCACTTGTTTCCATAGTAAATTTTATGTTGAGGTTAAGACTGTTTAATAGATTGTAAAATTGATCCAATTGGTTCAAGTTGTGATTTCAAATCAGGAAACAATCGTCTAGATACCTTTTCCAATATTTCAAAGTGTTTTCAGCAAAGTCCTCACCCCATAATTCTATCATTTTCAACTTCACTTCCAAATATCCCAACGTCAAGGTTGCGTATGTTGGGGCGTGGGGACGGCCATGGGGACAAAAGTCGCCCCAACATACGCAACCTCAACAGACATATTTTATAAGCCAACAGATACCCATCAACATTTACATTTTCATTCCTGTCACCCACGACATACTAAACGAGCTATACCTTATAATTTAGCACGTCGCATTTGTGTAATTGTTAGCGATCCACAAGTAAGACATGAACGACTTCATGAATTGAACTCTTTTTTAACTAAACAAAAGTATCCCAAAAATTAATATTAAATAGAATTGATAAGGCCTTGCAATTTGATCGATCTCAACTTTTAGCTGAGCAACAAAATTTAAAAGCCAACAATGACAATCAATATCTTATTCCTTTTGTCATGACAAATAATCCAAGAAATCCAAATATTTCCCCAACAATCCATTCTTTGAATTCAATGCCAAAAGAAGATGAACGAACTAAAGACATACTCCAAAACTCAAAATTCATTATAAGTAAACGACAACCAAAAAGTCTCAAGAGAATTTTATGCAGTTCTAAACTAACAACAAACAAAATATTTTCTGTAAAGAAATGTGAAAATCCTAGATGTGGAACTTGTAGTTATTTGAGGGAAGGATCTATGTATAATTTCAATGGAAAGATTTTTACAATAAGACATGACATGTCATGCTCAACACAAAATGTTATCTACGTAATTACATGGCACGGATGCAACCAATATTACATTGGCGAGACTAAAAATACAATAAGGTGCAAAACAAGAATTCACAAACAACAGATTAACAACCCTAATTATAGACAGATAAGTTTAAGTGAACATTTAGATGTATGTGGACGAAAATCTTTTTCTATTTTCCCTTTTTATAAGATGTTTTCTGATTGTGATGTAGAGAGAAAAAACAAAGAAAGATATTTCATAGAATCCTTTGATCCATCACTCAATTCGACCTAATTATCTTACCCTCAACAGAAATCTATGGTGTACATAATCCATAGACTTCCAAATTTCTCTGGACAGATAGGTTGAAATTTGCCTCATACATGTTCAGGCCAGCAATCCTAAATTAGACTACTGCAAATAGACTGTCATCAAGCGTTGTCAAATTTTAGAGAACGTGTTGTCAGAACAATGCAGGTAAAGCACAATATATGTGTCTATATTTATGTACATTGGGAGTAAGGACGCATGAGAATGAATGGTTATGCGTTGAATACATGTGCTAGACCTCCGCGTTATTTGCCAATTTTTGCGATTTTTCTTCTAATAAGTCTCAGAAATGAGGCATCTGAGTTGTCATGAACAAATTTCTTGCACATGCTGTTGAAATATTTCATTGAAATTTCGGAAATCTGATTCCAAGATTTTGGGAAGAAGTAATCGGAAAAGTCACCAAGAGAAATGATATATCGATAGCTTATTCTGAGCACCATCCTTTCATTTCTTTAAAGCAAGAAGCTATTTTCTCTTAGACAACTATTCAGTTGGATCTCATAGAATAGCCTCTTGCAAAGAATGCATGGCTGAAGCACAGATGCGTTTGGACCCCCCATGATAAATTTTATTCTAAAGTTTTGCAGCTTCAGGGATGTCGAGCATTGCCAACTTAATACGGTATTTCTGACAGTGGATATTCACTACAGGAATCACATTTTTTTTGCATTTCAACTAGCACCACTGGCATCATCTCAATTATTAGGATTCATATTGAAATCAGTCCTTGCATGCAAGCATTTACATCATGGATACATTTCATCTTCTGTGGTTGACTGCATGATATTCTATCATTAACATTTCTCAGAGTCCAAAAAACTTCAATAAAGAAATTGTTTTTATTTTATTTTCACTCTCTGTGCGATAACGCAAAGAGGTAAAATAATTTGCTCCAGTCAAAACACTTATAAAAATAATCCGATTGCACTTTCTCGAGTACTTCTCATTTTTGTCAGAAGGCTCTCCATCATCTGTCGGACCGCTCCATATCTGCTCCAACCTCCTCAGAAGTGGCTGCTCAGGTTGGGAATGCTTATTGAGTCCATCATCATTGTAATCATTGAAATATAAGAAGGAGCTCCGTTTTCTGTTCCTCTTGATTTCAGGACATTTAAAATGTGGGAATCGGCGGCTTCTCTTTTCCTCTCGAAATTGTCCCTTATCATGTTCAATGATATTGGTAGGATCTATCGTTAATCTTCCGTCCGTAGACTTCAACTGCACCAGCAACTTTGTCAGCCTTTCTCAAGTATTACATGACTGAATCCGATTTCGAATTTCTTTTACTGACTGGTCATCAACATATTATACAAAAGTCATCAGATTGATAACTTTGGAAAACTTGTGATACATGATATGTGTTGGAATGGATTTCTCTCTACCTGATAGATGCGAACATTCGCAGACGACACTGAAGGGAAGATTTCAACTCATGTTCGTCATTTTGTAGTCCATGATCGCTTTCAGATATCACAAACCCAGATAGAAAGATTTCCTTGTAGATATTAGACAAAATCTTCTTTCCAAAGAATCTTCCGAATGCGCTTCCATTCCCAGGACATGCATTTAAAAACGTGGCCCAACCGAATCGCAACTTTGTAGTTGTTTGAAGAAGAATTTAGACATAAAGGAATTTTGATGGCTCTATCCTTTAGATAACGCTTTTTCATTTTTTCATCTTTGCACTTTCATTTTTTTCATTTTTTCACTTTCTTCAAGCGATAATGATCTATGTACTTCGTGATGGTATTGTCGTCAGGTTCGTGGAAATGGAAGTCACACAAGACGGAATGTTTAGTTGGGATATAATACTTTCTACTAACTCGATGCAACTATTTACAGATTCAAAATTCCTTGTTATGTAGCGGAATGCATTGGTGTTACACTATCATTGCATTTAGGTTGACAACCAGCAGCGGCATATTTATTTGGTATTTTGCATTAGATTGAATCGCACAAGAGACACATCAAATAGTCATCTATCCCTTCGATTAGCTTCAAGATTCGATCTTCTGTAACACAACAGTTGGTTGGCCTGAACATGTAGAAAATGATTTCAAATTTTGCTCACCTATCTGTCCAGAGAAATTTAGAAGTCTATGCATAACACTATGACTTTGAAGATATGTTCCAAATTTCCATGTTATTTCTAATGACTAACTTTATGATGTATATTTCAAATTTTGTAAATAGCATGTTATCTAAATCTCATTACTTATAAAGCATCTGAAGAAAAGATAGCGCTTATGCTTATAAGTAAAAGTCGTGTTTTCAATTTTAATTTCATTATATGTTTCTCCGGTTGCTGAGTATAGTTATTAATATTTTTCTTGTTATATATATATATACATCTATACATATAATTAATGTACATAAGTTATGTTATGCATGTTAATTGACATTTATAATAATATTTTAATGTTATGTATATATATATATATATATATATATATATATATATATATATATATATATATATATATATATATATATATATATATATATATATATATATATACATATATATATATATATATATATATATACATATACATATATATATATATATATATATATATATATATATATATATATATATATATCAAAACTATCACCAGCATTTTCAAGAAAAGTGGCTTTCCTGATCACATGATTAATCGAACTCTCATAAAAGTGATAGAAAACTTCGAAGAGAACAGTGAAACTAGCAACTCTGATAAACGTATTATATATTGGTCTATTCCTTTCATTGAAGATATTTTTTTAAACGTCAAACATCGCATGAAAGAAATAAATCGCAAGCTCCCTGAGAACGTCGAAGTTCGTCCTATTTTCAAAATTAATAAATTGCAAAACTATTGCCCCAACAAAGATCGCATTTCAAATGGCTCGAAATCTAACCTCTCTTATTCATACAGTTGTGACCGCTGTCAAATGCGGTACATCCGGGCCAGTAAAAGGCACCTTGCTACTCGAATAAGCGAACATCTTAAAGGCTATCCATGTACGACAGAATTTTCTATGCATGAACATCACCCAAAGTCTGAAAATTTCTCGATTCTCGGCTATTGTAAAGGCCCTCTCATTCTTGAATCTATTTTCATTAAAGAGAATCAAAGTGTATTGTCCAATGAACGGAATAGATCAGTGCCATTGTATCTCGGATTGTAAATTGTCTCTCTGACCTCACTCTTCTACGCAGTTACTTTGAACTATATATATAAATGCATATTATTATATTACATATTAACTAATATATCAATTACACATTATTATATATTACTACTACATTATTATGTAAAAGTTTTTAATTGATTCATGCCGCTTATTCTTCGCTGTAATTACAATATTTTTGCTCCGTCGATGAGATAATAATCTTTTAAATGCATATGTGCTATTGATTATCCTCATCTTCCACTGTTTCAACATTTCGTGACCATTGATCATGCATGCTTCTATCATATGTAAATATCACTATGCATCACCGTATCGTCGTACCCCATGATTATGAATCCATTATTATTTTTCATTGCCACATTGCTGTCATTCATGACCTTTATTTTTTTGTCATCACCAAAACGTGTTTTCTGTTGAAAAATAAACGTCCTGCTATTCTGCCATTAAGAGCAACTAATATTATGTTTCGGTCTAGATCAAGCTGATCGCACGTTGGTGGCTCTTAATCTAGCCAAAAACCATGTTCGAATCGGGTTCTGACGTGCACTGAGTTCCGGTGGAGGGAGAGGCTCATCACTTTCTAATTCCTTAAGTATTTGACTGAATTACTTGTAAACTATCATTACAACCAAAAGTCACGAAATCGTGCGTAGCGCTGTTAAACAGTGCGACAATATGGATAGAGATCGGTGAGAGTGTGCTGAAACAATTCTCTGTACGGGATCAGAGGAAAAGGAATACAAATATAAATATGAAATAGACTTACGATTAGGAATGGTCTTCAGGCACGGTCCTGTCGTTAGTCAATTATTATTCAGTTAGTCAAATAAATTCTCTTATTGTGCATTATTAGCTGCATGCGTCAAAGCCTTCCATTCATGACTGAAGAAATAATGTACCTTTTGCAATGAAAGCATAAGTCTGTTTCAAAGCTTGATTGATCAACCAGAAAAAACGCATTATCTGAAAATAAAGACGAACATGCGACATCATCGCTGAAAAACAGCCAATCATTAATTTGACTGTTTAGAAAAACCAAGCGGTAACACCTATACATCTTAGAAAGACTGATTAGCTTCATGTGCTGATTTTTTAGTTCCTGATAATAAGACGGAAATCGACATTCAATGCTGCGCATTACAGTTGGAAATGATGGACCTATTGACGTGTACTGCAAAATGATGTCACCTCCCTAAATCAACGCATTCTCTTGAATACGGCCCACCTAAAAAAAGACCGTACACGAATTGAAAGAAAAATCATATATCCCCGCCCTCAAATACATGCATAGACAGCGCCTAAATTCATCAATGACGAAGAACTGACTTGAAGCTGATGTTGATGTAATCGCATGTTTTGCATTTTGAATATGTATGTGTAGTGTTAATTAATATTACATACATACATGTTCAAAATGCAAACTATGCGATCATATCAACATCAGCTTCAAATCAGGCGATCCGGCAACAATTCTTCAACCTAAGAGGGATAAATATTAAATCCTAAGAGTGGATTGTGGCATTATAGGGGATATGTGCATCAAATTAATTCCAAACTTTGTGGCTCCTTTTATATTGGCGAATCAAAACGAACAATGAGGACTAGGATAAAAGACCACGTGAAAAATAATTCGTCATTAGTTTACCAGCATCTTCGGAATAGACACTCTATCGATCCATCTTTGTGCTGTATTAGTTTGACCATTTTGCACAGAAATCTAAATAACTGGACTGTTAGGCGAAATGTTGAAGTGACTGAGATTAAATCTTGATGCTTAAAATTAAGCCCTCATAACTGAACAAAATTTCGGTCTTATGTTTTATACTCCGTTTTCAAGCCAAGGCGAAACATCTAGGTACTTTATTGTTTTAACAGATATCTTGGTCGAAGAAGGATTCTGCCTTCTGTCATTGCACATATATATTTTTTTCTTTGTAAGTTTTTTATTTCAAGGCCTACAAGGCTTGATTGAAATTGTTCTGCTAATTTGTGATGTTCTTTGTGTTGATTCTTTTTACTGATCTTCGTATAATTTGGTAATAAATTGCTTTCTTCACATGTGATGTTAAATTGAATGTCTTTTTCCAATATGATGCATTTATTCAGTAGTTTTTCTGTTCTTCTATATTGTTGTAATTCTGCTGTTGTCAATGTTTTGATGATGATGAATGAGTACCATTTTATTGCAAAATATCTACATTTTATTGACGGCGACGTTTCGGTCATCTGTACATAGACCATTTTCAAGTTAACATATTAAAAAAATGATGAGCTGTGGTTGAAATTTAAAAAGTCTCAACCAAGATGCTATTTAAGTGTCTTGTTAATCCCTTGTCGTGTTGATTTAGCACTGGAGCAGTTTCCTTTATTAGTATTGCTTCAGCGATTTGTAGGGAGGGTGTTAGCATTTGAAAAGCGAGTTATGACTTTTGTGTTGTTTGTTAAGTCTCTTGGTTTTTGTTTATGTTCTTTCATGTGGTGAAATTTTATCGAACCATTATTTTCGTGTTGCTTCATTCTCACATTCAACAAATTTGTGGTATATCCAATGTAGTGAGCATTAATTATTACATATGCTCTCTGGACATGCATATTGGTACACCACATTGTTGTTTGAATGAAACCTGTCCATTTCTGTTTTTATTGAGTTAACCAATTTGACATTTTTGTAATACACTCGCACATGGACATCGCATGATTCAACTTTTCCCTTCACATTATCCTTGATAATCTTCTGGATGCGCTTTTCTTCTATCCGTTAATTTGATGTAAGCTGGCCTTTAAAATAGAACACCATCTCTGTTTTTTCCCCTTTTTCTTCATTTTTGAAGTACTTTTTTAAAATCATTTTCACCTGTTGATCAATTGCACTCATGGAATATCACGGGATACAAACAAAAACCAAGAGACTTAACAAACAACACAAAAGTCATAACTCGCTTTTCAAATGCTAACACCCTCCCTACAAATCGCTGAAGCAATACTAATAAAGGAAACTGCTCCAGTGCTAAATCAACACGACAAGGGATTAACAAGACACTTAAATATTATTTCTTGATTTCTATTCTTTCACAACTTCAATATGTCATCAAATCCTCCCTGAAAAACTATGAACATGTAACCTACATCCAGTATTATATCTTTGAGCTTTCTGTATAGCATCTTGGTTGAGACTTTTTAAATTTCAACCACAGCTCATCATTTTTTTAATATGTTAACTTGAAAATGGTCTATGTACAAAAGACCGAAACGTCGCCGTCAATAAAATGTAGATATTTTGCAATAAAATGGTACTCATTCATCATCATCAAAACATTGACAACAGCAGAATTACAACAATATAGAAGAACAGAAAAACTACTGAATAAATGTATCAAATTGGAAAAAGACATTCAATTTAACATCACATGTGAAGAAAGCAATTTATTACCAAATTATACGAAGATCAGTAAAAAGAATCAACACAAAGAACATCACAAATTAGCAGAAAAATTTCAATCAAGCCTTGTAGGCCTTGAAATAAAAAACTTACAAAGAAAATTGATATCAATAAGAAAAGAATTGACTGTAAAATTGTTATATTATATATATATATATATATACAATCCAATGAAAACACAGTGTTTTATATATTTTTAAAGTATGCAAATAGATAATCAATACACAAATCGCGAGAGTTGTTCAATGTATTGACCCTCCTGTTCGACACAAACAGCACAACGGCGAATGAATGATTCATAAGCTCACCTGATCACATCAGTGTCGATCTCGCGAAGAATCACTGAATCATCTCGGAGATCACTGAAGAGACGGTGTCGCACATCACCCCGCGGTCAGAAATCGTGTCACTGATGAATATTTCATCGGTTGAGGTGAAACAGCGTGAAGGTTATCATATGAATAGATCACCGCATTGTGTTTATTGAATCAATAATGAGAAAATATCTGTTTTCTCTCCCGAGTAATTTTAATGCCAGCAAGTTAAATAAATACGAGTAAAAAATATATATACACAGCCGACGTTTCGGGTCCACACCCGTTCTCAAGGCAAGGCAGCAATAAAATGACAGTGTCTAAACTAACTCATTGGATACGCAGTATTGCTCCGGTTGTCTCATGACGTCTGTTCATTTTAGGATGGCACTCATTGATTGATCGCGATTCCACCACGCTTATTAACCGTTAACAAGACAGGTCTTACTGTGTTGAGACAAAGCATCTAAATCATTTTTATTACGAATACTGAGACTGTGTTTGTTGTATCTAAATTCACGCCTACAGTTAAATAACCTGATTTATAAAATATACATTGATGACTTCATCATCGGTCCGTTAGAAAGAAACAAAGAATATTGTGACTTCACACGATGTTCCCGAGCTGACTTTAGTTGTCAAAAAAATCTCCAGAAAAAATATTGATATTTTCGGATACTACATGGTATTAGTACTTCGGAAAGAGTAGTCCGGAAAATTAGTTTTGAAGGAATTGTAAATGCGAGCCATTTTTCAAAATGGCGGAATTTCTAATATTTATTGCTTCTATTTTCTATGTATGCTTTGTATTTTTACGATTCTGATAATTATATCATAAAAAGGTTTAAATTCATGCAGAATAACTGCATGTGGTACAAATAACAAAACTGACATTGATTTTGTCCAATTAAGATGGATAATATGTATAAATAGTACAAGTACATTAAAGAAAGTAATAAACTAGTAATAATAATCCAACAGCAATTAAAGCATATATTACAGAAAAATAAAAAAATCTGCATGTTAACTTTCTTGAGCTAAGTAATGCATTGAGGACAATATGTAAGTGATAACTAATGACTCTGGAGGGGGATATCTGTTTAAATCCCGAGAGTCGAAGGCTGGAGGGACTTAATTATGTCCCACAATGATATGTCTGCAGAGTGATCTATCTTTCTATATATAATCTTTGCACACACCAAAACACACACTGATGGCTAACATTCGATTAAGTGTTATCTATGTGTCCTCACTATGCAGTGAGGAATGGTGGGAAGGGGATGATGAAATCATCAAGTGAACTAATTTTCGTACGCCTTCCACTTTTTTAATAATGATCGGAAGGGACAACATAATGGAGAAAAATTGTGCGCAATGATCTGAATTCTTCGAATCTGAAGGAATTGTGGCAATCGAAGCACTTTGCTTGAACTCACATTAATCCCTGTTATTAACTAACAGGGCTATCTCTCTGATTTCTGACATTTTTCTGAGAAATGGCTATAATAAACGGGTTATAGATCGGATTAAAAGGCAAACTGAAAGGAATCTATCTCTCCACAAAACAGCATCTGACAGTGAGATTTCCCGCAGTGTTTAGTGGACTGTTCCTTACATTGAGAGTAAAAGCAATGACTTGAAAAGGAGGATCAAAAACATTAACATTGATCCTGCTGATAAAGTAAAAGTTGTTCCTGTTTTTGTTACTGATAAAATCCAAAACTATTTCAATTACAAGGATAAAATTGCGAATGGTGTGAAATCTAATGTTGTGTATTTATACACGTTTGATCGCTGCCCAATGCGATAGATCGGCTCCACGAGGCGCCATTGTGCCATTCGTATAAGTGAGCACTTGAAGGGATATCCCTCTCCTACTCAGGTGTCGATGCATGAACATCCACTTAAAAGTGAAAATTTCTCGATTGTTAGCAAATCCAGAAATCTTCTGTTTCTGGAATCTATTGTCCTAAAGAACAACAAAAATTATCTTTCTAATGAAAGAAACAGGTCAGTACAACTGTACTTGAAATTGTAATTGCAGAATGCAATATCTAAGTCGGTGCATGGTCAGACAGCTACTGGTGACTTGAACTCTTTTTATCAATCATTTGTGCATTTCCCGCATTTTGCATATAAATTTTTATATAAATGATTTTACCGCTGAAGATGGAGTGTTAGCATTCGGAAACATCTTCAGTCAATACAAGAAACGTTGTTTTCTTTTTTAAAAAAAAAATATATATACGGTAATTTTATATGCAATATACAGTTGCGTAGAGTGCTCAATGGGTGTTAGAGCCTTGATAAAATCAAAAAATGTTGTTTTGCACTACTCCGACTATACTTAGAGTTTCACGCTACATGCGATCTTCATATTGCAGCAAACATGAAACAAGGAAGCAATATGAACATAGTAAGTTATAGGTAGTTCTTTTCAAATTACAAAATTGCCAAGAAGATTGGGGCAATGATATTTCACTGATCAGCGAATAGTTGACAATAAATATTTTCTTCTACACTACATGTCTACATGTAGATATAATTTCACATTTGTTGTTAATTAAATTATTAGTTTTTGTGCTAGAATGTGATATTTCTCCATCAGACACAGATTGCATCATCTTGTGCGGTGATGTTTCAGAAATTATTTTCCATTTGATGTTATAAATTTTGTTGTTGTTCTTCAATGTCCAAAAAAATTTCGACAATGTAGTTTTGTTTTCATATCTGATGTTCGTGAAACTAAGTAAACGCAATCCAGTGAGCAACAATGCAATTGCACGAAAAATATAAACGCTCTCTTGAAGGAAAATCTTTGAAGGAATGCGTTATGTATAAAGCGACGATAACAACAGAGGATGGCAAAGATCAAAACAGAAAACAGCTGCAGAACGAGATATCGCAATCACAAAAAGTCTTTCACGAATATCAGATATGAATGCGAAACCTCATTGTCGAAATTTATTTGGATATTGAAGAACAACAACAAAATTTATAACATCAAATGGAAAATAATTTCTGAAACATCACCGCACAAGATGATGCAATCTGTGTCTGATGGAGAAATATCACATTCTAGCACAAAAACTAATAATTTAATTAACAACAAATGTGAAATTATATCTACATGTAGACATGTAGTGTAGAAGAAAATATTTATTGTCAACTATTCGCTGATCAGTGAAATATCATTGCCCCAATCTTCTTGGCAATTTTGTAATTTGAAAAGAACTACCTATAACTTACTATGTTCATATTGCTTCTTTTTTCATGTTTGCTGCAATATGAAGATCGTATGTAGCGTGAAACTCTAAGTATAGTCGGAGTAGTGCAAAACAACATTTTTGATTATATATATATATATATATATATATATATATATATATATATATATATGGTATATATATGGGCACGGTAGTTTTGTTCGACAAGTTCATTTGTTCGACAGGTACATTTGCTCGACATGTTCATTTGTTCGACACGTTCATTTGTTCGACACACTTTTAGTTATGCTCATATGCTTTGCATTTCTTTGAATTAGCTTCAGTACATTTGCAATGGGATTTGTCTTTCCTCTTTCTGTCAGTAATGTATGCATATTCATTACAGACAAGTAAGCAGAGGTTCATCATTTGATGTTTTGTTTCTTGAAACTCCCTCTATCTTATGAAATGACGGAAGAAAACTAATAACTATCGCAAATTATGTTAACTAAGACATACCATTCAAATTTTGATTTGAGCCTCTATATAGATCATGCATACTGGAGATCTTTCTATGCACATAGATAGATCTCAATGGGATTTCCATGATTCATGCATGGACTCCTAGATTTTATTTCACTGTGCCCTGTGCATTCCCTTTCTATGTAATGAACATTCCCCAGTCGGGAATCGCACGATTTGGAATATCAAAACACATGCATTTCTAGTTAGATATCATTTAGCGTGCGGTTCCCAGCAGGAACCGCACGGATGTCATAGAAATGGACAAGGACAAATAATTCATAAAGAACATACAGGAAACAGTTCTTAAGCAAATTCAGTTTTATGGTGATAATTTCACCATTCGGCTTTTGTATGCTGATATTCACCATGTACTTCCCGCCATCATTGTCATTAATCCCACTTTGAATGTGATTTGCTTCACGACTGCTGCACGCTTGTCCGTTCAAAATCTGATCTTGGACTGTGAAGTCTTCTTTCGTCTGGACATCATACTCCATAGCTCCGTCTAAAGAACGATGCCCGGTCCTTTTCATGGACTTGGCAGCTGAAATACCGCCTTGTCTAAGACGACTGTAGCAGGTTCTCTTTAGAGAGTGATTGGTGTAATATCCATCTTCATCAATATCTTTCATCATTTTTGAGACAACACCTCCGATTTTGTTGATTCCAGCTGGTTGGTCTTTGAACCATCTCTGGTTCTTCGCTGCTGCATTTGGCATGGGCTGCAAATAGAACGCGTTTGTCTTTGTTGAACTTGGACGATGGTGTTTATAAAGTTTATATAGCTTCACAAGGCACCGGTCACTGCTTTTGTCCTCGTAGACTTTCACTTGTTTTGGTGGAACAAATCTGTGTTTCAAACCGCCTTGGTTCGTCTTGGAGAAATCTTCTGTGTATGAGAGATAATCAGTCCCATCAACCGGATCGGTGAGTAGTTTTATCTGGCGATCCCATTCTAACGCTCTGTGTTCTTCGCGAGCTCTTAATCCGAAATGTAGCCCAATTTTGTACACCAATGTGCGGAATAGGCTTTCAGCGTCTTTGTTGGACAAAATGCTCTTTTCCCATAAACTATCCTCGAGTTTGCCAGGGATAAATTGGTCCTTTCTTTTATTTCCACCAATTCCAAGTTTAGTCGACCGCTTCATTGCTGAATCCAAAGCTGTTCTAGACTCAGTGAATTCTGGATCTTTGAAAAAATCCCACGATCTTTTCAAACTGTGTCTCAAATGGTGAAAAAGTGAGACAGCTAAGTGTCTGAGAGACTCTGATGGATATTGAGAGCCGTCGGTTTTGCGAACTTCGAACACGTATGATTTTAGTGCAAAGTTAAGGTCATTCTTCTCCATTTCGTCTAGGGATTTATAGACATTCAGTTCATCGCCTCTATTCACAATTCTTGATAATCTCCATGACTCAAAAGTCTTCACTGCCCATGTTACCTTCTTGTGTGTATTGTGTGGCACTCCTTCGGCTATTAACTTCTCAATTTCATCTTTCTCCATAAATTCATACCGCTTGCTGCTTCCTGTCATCATATCACTTTGTGTGTAGTCACCACAAGCATCCATTTTACAATTATGCAAACGCAAAATGACATTCCATGAGTCGATTACATTTGAAATTTAAATATTCTTTCCGTTATCAGGGCTGTCAAAGATACTGCATACCTGCCTATACTACCTTTACATGTATCAAATACATACAAATCTAACAATCTATTTCGATGAACAATTCCATTCATGGATATATGCATGTATTACCTCCCACAGACATATAACGATGCCACAGTCTATGTCGTGAAATAAATATGTTATTTCATGGCTGAAACGTGGACCAGGTCAGGAACCTATGGTTTTTGGAACTCGTGATATCTAACAGCACTCGCCTTCGGCTCGTGCTGACCGATATCACTTGTTCTAAAATGCCATGATTCCTGACCGGGAACCACTATTCAGCCATGAAATAACATATATTTATGCTATAAATGATCTACATGTATGTCATAGAGAAGTAATACATTGATATCCAATGATCGATTAATCCGATGATATATATCAATACAAAATTGAAACACCTTGACTTATAAAGTTTTTGATGAAAATTGGGGCAAAAGGGAAAATTCATATTGATATTATTATTATATATATGTACAATGTCCATGAAGTAGCCTATATACATGTATAATCAAATATAGGCACAAGCTGTGTTACAAAAGATCAAATTCCAAAGAGAAACTCTAAAACATCGTTTTCCCTGACTGGTTTCTGTTGGTCATGAAATTGTCAAAGGTAATGATTAAAAATGATTTAATTATACAAACATAGAAATAAGGACTTTTACTGATAAAGAAATACGAGAGAAAATACAAAAGGAAATCACTGTTTATTGAGTTCGCGATTAGCCATAGGAATTAAATTACCTTCTTTCATCTCCCGGTAGAATTTGTTACCCTGTGGTGGAAATTTGTAGATGGGACCTGCTTTAAATTTCTTTGTTTCACAAATGGCGCATGAAGCTATGTGCCTATTTAGGTGTGTGAAATAATTGGTTCCATTTTTTTGTTGTTTATGCAAAGTTAATCGATTGCTAAACATCCCAGCAGTTTGTCCTTTGTAAATCTTATTGCATCCGTTGCAAATTAAGCATAGGCGGCATTATTCGAGGTACAGTTTAACTTATTTCACATAATAAAGTTCCTTGTTGTGATAAGTGTTTCAAATTTAATTTCCTTTCCAACTATATTATAGAATCGCAGCATCCGCATCTGGATTCATTACAGCTCTACTACAGTCCTACTCATTTACGGAGCTGCTGTCACAGCATCCCCCTTGCCTAAGCCACTGGTTCCTACAGCAAATTTGTCACTCGGGTGGTTTATGTCTCAGGTAGCGCTCACAATCTGGCAAAGATGGTTTGCTGTTTTCCTGCACTTTTACACGTTTTACTGAACGATTTCTAGAGAAATATAAATATATAAAAAATTGACTCGGTAAATAAGCGTCAGTCCATGATCACACTTGAGTCTTAGACGTCGTCCTCTATATATCACCCACACTTTTATGGAGAAAATGTTCGAGAGCGGAAAGTTTCGAAGCAAAAATGGGCTATTCGGCAAGAATGTGCAGTTCAAGCAATGTTACTGTACTTATGCATGAAATGTTTTGTATCCTTACCCTGTTTCAAAAGGAGTTGGGGAGATCAGATTTTATCATGCCAGATGCATTGATCCTGCGCGATGCTGCTTTTCGAAAATTGTCTGATATGAGAGACACTGGTGGACAAGACGAAAACTAAAAAATTTAAGGAAAGGAAGCGACGAGGACATTCAGTGATCAGAAGCTGAAACATTTTCCAACCAAAGTTTGCATAGATCTCATCAGAATGGGAGCAATGGTACAATCAACCGTCTGATAATTGCCATGAACGGTGTTGGCACGGTCGTTTTTGATCACAGATATTGAGATGGCGAACTTCATGACTGAAAGAACGTCGAGTGCAGAAAACTATCATTACAGATTTGTAAAAGACTTGTGAAGAAGTTTCTCTGTTTTGGTTTTGGTGCTCACAAGGTGAAACATATAGGCTCTGCATGATACACTGAACACCAAAATGAAAAACACGGTATGGCAAGGAATTGCGCCATCTATATAGGTTGCCTTTCATGATAATCGTCAGCAAATAAAGATTTCGAGTAGATTGATATTTTCTATTTAAATGTCTGGTAATTTGACGCTTCAGTGATGCCGAGCAGATAGCAAATTTTCGATAACTCTCAGCTAAGACTTAAGAGCTCTCAAATCAATGCACTGTACATGTATATGATTCTGGCAGCACCCTGGTTTGAAGCATTTTCAGTATTAGAATCATGCAGGTGGGTTATGCAAGGGATTTTTTCATATCTCAAAGTCACTAACTTTTATTCAGAAAAGTACAGTTTCGTACGCATTCAAAAATTTGTCACAATCGCAGCTGCTCTCGTCTCATACGTTACATGCATGGCAGAAAATAAAATTGTTAGTTGTAATGCATTGATTAAAAATGCATTAAAGTCCTTTTATTTGCATCAGGAGAAAAATAAAAACATTGCTAGGGTATCTCTTAGTAGAAATTAACTCCTTAAATGAAATATTTTCATCCTGCAGAGCAATGAAGATACATGAATTGATAAATTCACTGATGATAACTGATACAATGTTTTGAAGTGACGAGATAATTATAATGAATTATTCATCTTATTGCTTCTGCAGCCAATTTGATATTAAGTGAATAGATTGATACTTTGCAAAATAATGAAAGATAGCGACAATGTGAGAACATAGACGATATAGACAACGGCTTATTTTAAGTTAATTGTTTCCTATATTTTTAATTGAATTACTGACATTTCGTCTATCACTGTACCGTCAGCTACCAAATAAAATAAATTTCGCTACTAAACCAACTCATCAAAAAAAACTAACATTTTTTCCCAAATGAAGATGGTTTGGCTTTTCTGGCTACCAGACAGTGTTCATTTGGTAGCGGCCGCTTGGGTGAAATCCGACAGTCTGGTAGGTAATTTGCTTATTATTATTAATAGGCATTGGCATTTAATTCATTGGTTACTAACTCATTTCTATTGTATTCATTTCGCAGCAATGATGATTCTCTGCAGATGATTTGGAAGCCGTGTTCCTAAATTTCTTGGAACTTTCTTTTTTGGAACTTCTCATATTTAGCTTATATTGACAACTTGTACTACTTATAAATTAACAGTAGTTCATTTACTACATATCTTTACGCGGCAGTCTTATATTATATTCTTTGAAACATGAAGAGTAAATGACCTTTCTGAAGTCGTGTGGTATAGAATTCAGATCTACGCTCTTACTTCTACCCAACTCCTTAAATGTTAATTCCATTTACTTAAATGACTACATCCGTTTAGATTGGCCGATAACTTCACTTCAGCCACATTCATTTATATATCTCAAACATGATTGTATTCTTTATTTTATGAATCATTTTGAATTGATTGCTAGCTTAATTTGGAATTTGCGTAATGCACATTGTTTACAGTTGCAAACTTATTGATTTAATTATTTGTAAAATCTTTTAGACTCCGTGCAATAAAATCGAATTCAACTTTGTAAGTTTGACACTTAAATGTCAATAGCTTACTAGCTATATGCAGTAATGAGTACCATGCCACGTAAGACCGATGGTGTAAGACGAAATGCTTCAAATCCATATATTTTTTATTCAAAAATTCGCCTTGAAGTTGTAATTCAATTTTCATGAACATTAATTCATGAGAAACCTGATGTTTCATAGACTAAATTGGCATATACCACTCTAATACCACTCTCCTACGTGGTATCAGCTTTGTCCAGTAGTTCTCACGGAAGCTATTGAACGTGATCAATATTGGCTGACAGTGTGATCTTCCCGACATCTTTTCCATAATGCAAATGTTTTATGATTTTCTCAATGGACAAAATAAACAGTCTGCTTCAAATTATTGCTAGCACATTGAAAATTTGGAGAAAAACTTTAATATCAGTTGATTTCAATTAGAGAAAAGTTATAATTTCAACAATTACCCTTTGTAACCTTTTCATTTTGATATGCTTATCTGTCTATGATATAGGGCCTATGCGGCTAGGAAACATCATTTTTGAGACTCTCGCTTTTATGAAATGACATATAATTCATGGAATGAAGGTGTCTACAAACTACAAAAAGCACTTCAAGTAATTCGCAATCTATGATTCGTATTGTCATGTGCATCATTCAAGAAGCAACAGGAAACAGTGCTTTAAATCATGCACGAATTTATAGTATGAAAAACTTAAAGCTTTAAAAGAGGTTACCTGCACGGCTGTTGAAATGTCATGAAAATAACTTAAAAACGTTGTTAGAAAATAAAGTCTAAAGTTGAAATGTAATTACCATAGATCATTCCAATGCAAGCTTTAAAATTGCCATGTAAATCATGACAAAGCATTGAAAATTGCCAAAGTTAATGCATTTTATGACAATTTCAAAAGAAAACAATACTTTTTTCTCGGAAAGAAAGAGGAATCCACAACAGAGCCTGAACACAACCACATGGTATTGACAAAGCAAAACTTGAAATGTGACTAAATTGAAATCGACCGTGGAGAATTCAAATGAAAATCGGATAAACAATTATCGATAGCATTGATTTCAGCCATCTTCATGCTGGTAGAAATTTGATGTTATTCATGATACAATATTATGAAAATTATTTGATCCAAAGTTACATGCATGTATGCTTTATTAACATTGCACTTATGCGACTAAAAGAAGGAGAAGCATCTGGTAGGCACCATGCTAGGTGCTACCAAACCGTAAAAACGCTACAAAATGAAAAGCAATAAAGCATTTGGTAGCAAGCATTTCATCGGTTTGGCAGCGTACGGTTTACAGTGCAAGTTAGTCTATCAGACATAATCACTAAATGGTGCCTTTTGAAAACAGATTGTAAATAGAATATTTGAATATTGAGTTCCAATCTCAGTTGAAGATGAGAACAGATTTAAATATTTAAATTTTACTCATGACTATCAAAAAATTATTTATTGTGCACATGCATCTCAGTTTTACTCCATGATGATTATGGATGTGAACAAGGCTTGCTGATGATTCCTGGTTTTGGATGAAATAGCAGCTATTCAGATCTGGCACCATTTCTCAATTTAGAATAAATAAGTAGTTTTGAAACTTACAGAATGCAGAAATACAACACATTTCAATTTGCAATATTGATAGATAATACGAAATGGCTTCCTCATTCTTAATATGTCGACAAAAGTCAGGACTTATCCGCACACAATACGACAAGTACACAAGCATTAACCAGGGATGTAGAGCTGACTTTCTAAAAGCCACCTCCGCACCCGTCTGAAACCTAAACATGAAGCCCGCATCCGAGCAAAACGTTCGCCCTCGCCTGCACAGACTGTGAAAACGGCTATTCCAACAGCAGCTTCCGCCTCCGAGGAAAAAAGGCCTCCTCCGCCTGCAGAGTACTAAGCAAGACTGTGAAGGAAGTGGTTTTTCTAACAGCAGCTTCTACCTCCGTCGAAAGAGGCCTCCTCCTCCTGCACACCACTTAGCTGAGCAGGACTATGAAGGAAGTGGTTTTCCAACAGTCGCATCCGCCTCCGACGGAAAAAGTCTCATCTGCCTGCACAGCACTAAGCAGGACTGTGAAGGAAGTGGTTTTTACAACCGCCTCCGACAGAAAGCCTACTCCGCCTGATATGCCACATCTGTGCCGTCTCACAAAGTGAGCTAATTGATTTTTTTAGTGCACTGAGCGGATAAATTCAAAATGAGCGGGGAATTGGGTGTACGAAAAAAAACTTCAAAAGAACGAGGAGCTGAATGAACCGAAAAACTATTGGTGAAATATTCATTGAATTTGTGCGGAAAATGGCAATCTTTGGCGCAGACTGAAATCTCGAGGAACAAGTCTTACCTCTCATTGGTGGCAGCATGACAGTGCCCACTACCATAGTTCTGCAAATCTTTCAACTTTTTGAGGGACAGATTATTTCTCGCAACAAGCAAACGCCTTGCATTTCTGACTATAATCAGTGTGACCGCTGGGTCAACAGATTTTTGAAGCAAGCGCTCCGAGAAGTCAAAGTTTCAAGCTGAGACGAGACATTCACTGCATGAGATGCGGCAAATCTACGAATGGCACTTTGTCCGAGTTTAAAAGCCTTATGGATTATTGCTTTCGTGTTGTCGCTTGCAGAGGTCATTATTATACCTATGTAAAACTGGTGTCTCGCCTTACAATTTCTGCTATTTCAGCACACCTCTGTTTTCACAGTGCTTAAATAAAGTATATGTATAATACTAAAAGCAAGCCTTGTTCCTCCTACAAGCATAGTGAGTTCCAAATGTTTGTGCTCAGCCTACCTTCCATGAAAGAACCATCGAGTGTGTACCCTCGAGTCTGTGAACTTGCTAGAACATTTTGAACTCATTCTTTATCGAAAAAATATTTCCCTTTACAAATTATCAGATTACTATGAGAGGATACGCAGCAAAATTCCATAATTAAAAAAGCTAACTTAGGTAACACAGTCATAAATATCCAAATTTGCCAGTTTACTCCTAGCAAGGTAAATGCGGTTGCTGATAACATAAAAATGAAATGCATGCAAGATAAACAAGAATACAAGAGCATGCTAGTAAGCATGTACACTCTTACTATACAGATTTAGTCACATTTATCTAGTGACTTAGCACATAACTTTAGACTTAAAAGCTGAAGCCCTGCAGTGCTCGTTTAGACATACCCGTGGATGCATGGAACAAAGGTAATCTAAGTTAGCATCAATGCGAGCGACAGTACTCTGAGAGAGCATGGGTTTGCCCCTATAATGCTGTCTTGAGCACACAGTCGTTAAGTGCCCTCCCGAGCAAATGGTTACCTAGTAGAAATGCCTAAAAAAAATCCCCTGATTGAGGTCTCAGTCGTCTCATTCAAGTCGTACTCGCTCATTAAACACATTAAAGACATTAGACAGGGAGTACGATTTATTCAAAAGGGTTATGTAAAACAAAACAATTACAGTATTTCTGGAGATGCTGTATACAGAAAAGTATAAGATGGAGATTTTCCGATGTTGAACAAGGAGCGAAAAGGGCTGACTGTAAAACTTCCACTGAGAAAATCTCGCTATGCTGCTAACGCTGTAACTTTTGTCACGATGCCGACATAGGCTCTACTAACTCCCTTTTAATTTCCGTTTTCATGAGCATCGCCACAGCACTATTATTTTGGGTAGTAAGTGTGCCATTTGTGGATACATATCAATGATCAGTCTGATTCTCTTTATTGATGAATTTAGTATTGATTTCCTTGACTGTCAGACTGACCCTGCCCGTACTCGGATTTCTGAAGCTAAGCTAAGCTTATTGACCTTTATAAACCTGCTATGAACGGCAAACATGAGCTGATGAACGGCAATTATCGCACTGCGCTGCATACATGCTAGGCCTATATGCATCGGCTGTCAATGTATTTGACTCACCGAAGTCCCATGAGTATGTGTCTGCGACACGTAACGTCGGGCAGCTTGCGCATTTGACTAATATTTTTTCTTATCTTTGACCAAAAAATTTCAGGGAAAGATAATTCAGTCTTTTTCTGATAATGGCCTATGGAAACCTTCCGTCTGCGGTGATAAATTTAATCTTTTTGTATGTGGCGTGATACCGATTATTTATCTTAAGTGTGAATAAAGGGTTTATAAATGTACATTATGTTTACATAGTTGATGGGGGGGGGGGGTTCAGCTTCACGAGCAAACTAAAATGAACTCACTGTATGATGTGTATCATTAAATTATACCCTGAACATCTCAACAACTACGCATAGAAAGGCTTACAAACTATGACAAAATTCACCTTCATTCGTGATGTCCATATTTTGGCTATATGTTTTGTTCATATAATGGCTACCTTCCTATAAAGGCCTTCACTGTACATCCTCGTGAAATCGGCTGTTCACTCACTGGGCGCTGCGCCTGCGTTGCCAAATCGTTGCAGAATGCCGGATACGGCTAGAAGTTACAACTGATGTGAACACTTGCTTTTAAGACAATGAAATCATAAACGAATCATACCCGGAGTACACCTTTAAGTTATTGTCACATTCCGTCACCAATCCAGAATAAATTTACTCATCTCACCTAATCACATCTCGCATCAGCGCAGTGTAGCCTGCTATGCAATCTTTCCCGACACCAACGCACCGATTGATCTGTAGAAGTATATCGATTTAATTGATTTCTCCAACAAATGAATCGAAACGCGTGTTAGCGGTAGCGTGGCCGAGCGGTCTAAGGCGCTGGATTTAGGCTCCAGTCCTTCGGGGCGTGGGTTCGAATCCCACCGCTGCCATGATTTTGATTCTTTCAAGAGAATTGTTTATCTGCGTAATAGAGTCCTGTGATAGAGAGTGGGTGTTTGCATTGGATGAGTCAGGGACGTATGAAGACCTTTGCTCAAGAAAAAGAGATTATGAGATCGTAGATGCATAAAATATTTCGTCACATGTTTCCTGTTTATAACTACCATTATAACATACTGTTGCAATACATGGACACGACGTGTTGTAATTGTTCATGTGTGTTGTTTGAGAGAGCCCATGAAAGACATACTGAAATGATGTATACATTTTGTAGTTCACATATGTCGATCTGTAGCCTTCCCACTATTTCTTATGGTAGAAATATTTTAAATATATTGATTTTATGATATATTTTATGATTTTGTGATATTTGTAGCTGTATTATGAAATCACTTTAGCGCATTTTCGAAATACATCCTGCAAAAGTCATAATCCAAAGTTTATAACACACAGTTGAATACAGTTTCGGAGATAAACGGCAGGTTTTATTGACTCTGTATTGTTATAGCACTTATTGATTCTGTATTGCGAACCGAAGACAAGGCTTTGGTATTGACATTAACAAAAAAATCTTACATTTGGTTGATGATATCAGATAGGTACTAGGAAATATTCGTTTTATGTCCCGACACAGCTTCAATTATTTTCTGCATTACTAAATCAGTGATTCCAGGTGTTCCGATGTAGATATATGGAATATAGGGATACATGTTCAACTTGTAGATGCACTACGAACGCATTACTGTGCTTGACGGTTGATAAATGCATCACACTTATTTTTGAGATTTTGATTTTGACATAATCATACTCAGTCACATAAATTGATTTTCTGTGACTTAAACTTTGTGTGAATGTATAGCTAAGAACTGTGACGCTTTACCGGGAAATAAATGCATAAATATTGATCTAGCCAACGCACTATTTGCTAAAAGATTATTGCGTGATGGTGATAATTTTATTATGTCAAGGACTGCAAAGGTGTGATAAATCTATCACTTTTAATTTTGACTTGTAATGGCCTCCAAGAATTTTCGTTATACTATACTCATTGACATAATTAATGAAACAAACTATCATTGGCTTGGATTGAAGTTTGTTTCATTTTTTTCTCAGGTATGATGCAATATTTCGCTTTCTATGTATTACCATTCAACACATTAGAGAATGGAGAAAGATTTATGGAGGTCAAATTTCAAATTTTGATATCGATACAACTGTCACAATTGCTTTTGCAAATTGAACATAAACGTGAACTGAAATCCAGCTTTTGTAAAATAAAATGGCACACGATCAGTTTACCAGAGGTATGGCTATTGGAATGATTCGTTGTGGTAGAAATTCTGCGAGTGTTGCCGAAGAGCTGCAACTATCGAGAGTCGTTGTTTGGAGGTGGTGGTGTCGATGGAAAGCAGATGGCGATGTTAAAAGAAGAAGGGATCTGGTCGACCAAGAAAGTCTGCAGGAAGGACAGACGCACGTCTAGTGTCAGCTGCAAAGAGGAATAGATTTGTGTCAGTCCCAAAGCTAGTCGTACACTGGAAGAGTGCCTCAAATATAGACTGTAGCGTTCGAACGGCTTACTGAAGATTGCGAGAAGCTGGAATTCAATCGCGACGACCAGCTGTCCTAATTCCATTGAGTTTTGAGCACCGCAGAAGACGAGTTGCCTGGTGTGATGCCCATCGCTCATGGAATGACCATCACTGGCAGAAAGTCTTGTGGACCGAGGAATCGAGATTCACTCTGGATTTCAATGACGGTCGTGTCAGAGTGCATCGTCTTCCAGGTGAACGCCTTGCCCCATGCTGTATTAAAGAACACGACAGATATGGTGGTGGAAGTGTTATGCTGTGGGGTGGCATTTGGCATGGCGGACGAACGACAGCAGTCATCATCAAAGGCACGTTGACTGGAGAGAGGTATCTCAATGAAATTGTGCTTCCTGTTGTTGCCCGACTGGTCAGGGTGGAGGATCTCGTCTTCCAAGACGACAACGCAAGACCACATCGCTCCTCGGCTGTCATTGCCACTGTTAGGAGATTGAACATTCAAACCCTTGACTGGCCTGCACGCTCACCTGACTTGTCACTCATTGAACAAGTCTGGGACGAGCTTGGGCGGCGAGTGAGAGACCGCTATTCACTTCCACCAGTGTCCCTGAAGATTCTCTCTGAAAGACTGACAGAGCAGTGGCTTCTCCTTGAAACATCCTTCATTCAGAAACTTTGTGAATCCATGCCATCTCGGATTACTGAATGTATTAGAGCTAGAGGGGGGCACACGCGCTATTAAAGTTGAATCTGCTACATGCGTTGTTTTTCTGTGCTAGCGACTTGGTGGAGATTGTGACTAAATTATCAAGGTATCATACATACATGTATATGTGACAGTCAAAAATGAAAGAAGTTAAAGAAGTAAATGTTTCAAAAATTTTGTCAATGAGTATATTTCACAAACAGAGGTTGGCCAATAGTGCGTTTTCTTAATCAGCTGGACGTCAGAAATCAGAACATTCACTATATAAAAACTCATAATAATCATTTCCCCGGTCATCCAACCATATCATGAAACAGAAAGTGCAGTTTTAGACAGAGTTTTGATTATTTGAACCAATAACCGAGTGGAGTGCGTTAGAGTGCGCTATAATTCATTTGCGCGACCTGTGGGCTTGCAGGCTTGGGTCATCTTCCTCATGGGCTAATTTAGTGGTCGACTGCGACCGCAAATTCCCGAAGTTACAGAGGCAGATGACAGCAGAGAAAGTGCAAGAGATGTCAGAGATGCCACGATGCTGAAAAACTTTGAGGATGATGCAATTTATTAGAATTTGCAATCTAAATTTGATTTATCATTTACGATTTTAGATTCATGGAAATTTGAATTCGAAAGAAGAAAAAATGCAAGGGCTCAATTAGAGGAACCATGTAGCTCAATAGCATTGGTTTTTATTGCAGATTGGGACACGCCTGCATCTCACCGTCCGATAATTGATTAACAGGGAGGAATGAAATACCTCTTCTGCCTATCTACTGAAATCTGACCCTATTCGTTCTTCTACTAATGTCGAAAGTTCACGCTAATTGTTAGTCGACTAGTTGCTAATTGTTATACTGATTATTCCCTTAGGAGAGTCATGTTTCGTCATACATTTGCACGTGCTTCAAATAAGACAATTTGAAGTTCGGAATAAATTTCAATGGATCATTCAAACATTACTTATATATATTTATGCTCATTACATTATATGGCCTTCATTATTTCATTATTATGACATAAATTTTATGATATTTTTGCAATATTATGAGCAATAATTTCAATATCATATTTACTATTCACATTTCGTGTTGACGGATCAAATTTCAATGTTCATAGAAGCACAATTTATTATGAGACCAAAAAGTGACAGGCGTGTGGTATGAATAATGGTGTGTCGTGCGAGTGAAGTCGCACATGAATTACGTTCGCATGAGTTTAGAAGTTGGGACCAATCAATATTAATGGCAAAAGCGAAATCTAATTTAATTTAATGTGCCCAAATTGCAGCATAACTCACATTAAGAGCACTCGCTTCCCATGAAAAGTGATGGCAAATACAAATGTAAACATGTAGAAGTTGACACCGAGATTACTATGTCTAAACTTCCATCACTTTTATGTAATCGAAGGTTAGATCAAATAAATGTCTTAAGAAAGCGTTATAATGAGGCATTCTAAAATAAGCAAAAAACATGTTTAAAACCATCGTTTTGCGACAAGCAATGTTTTTAATACAGTTGCAGGTAGCGGATAGCGACCGACCATCAAACAATGGCGGCTAACTGCGGAAATGCACATCGTGCAAATGAGCAGCCTGCAACAAACATCGATCGGTTGTTCCCCCAGGATGCAGCGCAACTCCATTTGGCCTCATCGACCTGGAGAATGCTGCATAGTTCCGTAGATACTACGTGTCAATGCGATCATGGCCTCCCTAAAAGCCTAGCACAAAGCTGAGCAGCAGCAGTGTAACACCGACGATTTTATAAAGAAGATGAACGACTTGCAGACACCCTGAGAATTCATGAGATTATGGATGGGCTTAAGCATCACTATTTAGTTGGGCAATAATTAAGAAGTTTAATAAGCATTACTCGCCTTTCCAAAATCAATGTCTATCGTATAATCCAAAAAAACACACTGTGTTAAATAGAGTACACATTACGAATACTTTAAGAAGATAAAGCACGAAGACGGAAGGTCTGAGAGAATAAAGTGCTCTATCTGATTTAAAGCATGTTTGCCATTTGAAAGCAGTGCTATATTATCTCTTGGAAAACCTATCATCAGTGAGGAAAATGAAGTTCTACTATCCTATTACGGCAACTCAAATTTCGCGGTCCTAGATATATTTAACTATGACGATATAAACATATATCACGTCCTATGACGAATTAAATAATTTCGGTTAGAACAGTGGCACCACTTTGAGAAATAAAGGCTCATGCTGGGAAAGAAACGTGCTTTAAATAACAATGAAGGACTAGAACGGAAATGAATATTGAAAACAAGAGAGCGGCATGAGTAGTAAGAAAACGGCGAACACTCGACCGGCGCCCCCCCCCTCTGGAACGACAGAGTGTCGTGGTCGCCCGCCGTGGTGCTTCGAGTCTGACTCCCCCCCTCTGGAACGACAGAGTGTCGTGGTGTGCCGGCCAAGTGGGTCCGAAAGGTTCGCTGACGTCCCCCCCCTCTGGAACGACAGAGTGTCGTGGTGGACTTGGGCGACCACCAGGTTTTGACTTGAGGCTATAGTGTGTGATGATTTTCGAAAAAAAGACAGAGTTAGAATTTTGCTCGTTTTGGGCTGTAGCGCCAAAACGAAGCATCGGATGGGAAAACGGACGCCAGATTCGGATTCAGCGTGAAATTCTGCATCGGTATGGTGAATTTGAACGCAATCGGAGAGAAAAATTTTCGATGACGTCCCCCCCCCTCGGCACCGACCTTCCAACTTTGCTTCTAGTGGACGGATTTTGTCGTGCAATAGCTCGTTTGAAAGCTAAGAGTGAGACAAATTCAGTGAAGCAAACGGCTTGTCCATATCTGTCTTCGTTTAGATGTGAGACGCCATTTAAGATTTTGGGAGATTGTCGAAAAACGACAGAGTTAGAATTTTGGACGTTTTGGGCTCTAGCGTCAAAACGAAGCATCGG
This sequence comes from Prostheceraeus crozeri, assembly GCA_907163375.1. Lineage (NCBI taxonomy): Eukaryota > Metazoa > Platyhelminthes > Polycladida > Euryleptidae > Prostheceraeus > Prostheceraeus crozeri. Next base: position 101,216 of record CAJQUW010014156.1, on the reverse strand, counting down.
ATGGGAAAACGGATTTCAGATTTGGAATCAGCATGAAATTCTGCATCTGTGTGGTGAGTTTCAAGTCAATCGGAGAGAAAAAATTTTCAACATTTTTCGAAAAAACGACAGAGTTAGAATTTTTGCGATGGCTGTGGGCTGTAGAGCCAAAACGAAGCATCGGATGGGAAAACGGAGGCCAGATTCGGATTCAGCGTCCAATTCTACATAGAAACAGTGTATTTTCAGCTCAATCGGACCTCTAGAATCGGTGATAGAAGCGTTTTAAGTTTTTGGATGATGGGTATTACGTCATCAGCTGATCGCCACAAACTATATAAGCTGGGAACCGACAAAGACTTGACATTAATACGAGAGATTGTCAACGGTAAGTCGTCTCTCTGAGCTCCGATGATAGCTTTGGACATCCCAAATTTCGGGTTTCTGTAAGAAACCGACAGAAAATTTCATTGCTGATATCAGCTAAGGCGTCAGACTTAGAGGTTAGCCAGGAGAAGGCCTTCGTCTCCAGGCCATAAAAGACTCCAAAACTTTAAAGGCTTGTAACTTTGCTTCTACAAGTCCGTTTGACTTGATTCAAAAAAGTTTCGGTCGCTATTGACCTGCCATAAGTGATGGACTACTTATAAAATTTCATAAGTAGTGTTAAAAAGTTGAAAAATTTAAATTCACTAGTTTTGGAAGTTTTCTGGGGTTTTCGACCCTGCTGAATTCAACTAAGACATTTATAAAGTTGTGGGAGGCGAGCTTCGGCCTGGAATTTGCAACCTTTGTAAACAATCCACTGGTTTTCATGTCAAAATCGGGGTCCGGATACCAACACAGTGATATGACGCACGCTCTGTCCGCGGGAGGTTGGATTTGTGGGCCGAGGCCTTGGAGTTGGGATAAGATCCCCTCTGAGTAATGCCTGTAACGGATTCAAAGGTTCGACACTTTCCACCAATCTCACAATTTAGCTGTATGATTATAAAAGTGACTGCCAATGTCGCCCGTTAGTAATTCTATTTCATCCTTCCTTTACAGATACATCAGTTACAAAATAAGAGGCAACTCAACATTTTTATTTAAAAAGTGCTCTTGCGGAGAAATAAAGAGAGACGGCGAATTCAAACGCCACATTAACAAGTACAAGAATACTCCTCACTTTCACGAGGAAAGAGCCGTTATTTCCGGCTGTACACATTGCCTGAAATTTTTAAAAGGCAAGGAGCATGAGGCATTTTACATCGCCCACGCCGAATGTCCGGTCAAAAAGGCTAACAATTACACGACATCAGACATCGGCAAAGTGATCGCGCCCTTCTTCAACGAAGAAACAGTCGATCTAGACGCAGCACTACAAGAGGCTATTGCAACAATTTTGGAACCTGCTTTTTCGGTCACTACCTCATCGACAGCAGAAGAGAAGGCCCAACTAAGCGATTTGGACAGCTCAGATGACTCCGATTCTGAGGAGGTCGTCATCACTAAAAACGCGGAAGAGATAGGAAAACCGACAAATCAGTCTTCCCCGAAAAAGAAAGTGATCGCACCTTCCCCAGTAAAGAAGGGGATTAAGCAGCAGATGAACAGCTGGAATAAGGATGAGCAGATCGCAAAAGTGAGCCAGGAATATGCACTCACGAAATTAAAAGATGAGCTCACTCGTTACAAAAACGAATGTTCGGCCCTTAGGGATGACAATTTCCACCTGAAGGGTCAGGTAGCCGAGATTCGGGCCCTCATGACCCAAGTAATTAACTTAGAACCTTTCCGCGAAAGGGCGCTTGCCAGCGAAAAACGAGTTGAAGAGCAGGCGACGTACATAAAATCACAAAAAGCTCAGGAAGAGGTGTCAAATTTAAAAATCGATCAACTAAAGACTAGCCTGACTGACAGTCAGAAGAAAGAAGAGAGACGAACAACGCTCCACATTCCCATCATCAAGAGCAGAATCGTCGACAGCGTCATCCTTGAGAGTGAGGACTTGGATACCACATTCGAGTGCTACGATGGGGCGATGGCGGAGATGCGCTGCCTTCATCTCTCAATAAAACATGATGGTGACATCAAGGAATTACGCCACCGCAAGCGGAAACTGCCGGCCAAATACTTGCCTCAGCCACCACCATCGAAGGTTCAACAAACCGGTTGAATTGATTTATGGTAAGTTAATATCATCTTATCACTTGAATATAATTTCATCTATTTTTCCTTCTATTTTCAGATACGACGAGAACGAACCAACGGCTCTCATAAGGGCCACCATGGGTCAAGACATGATAGAACCTCCACGCGGTTTGCCCTGGGCAGTCTTTAGACTGGCGAATACTATCATTAAGTTGAATCTGCTATCAGTCAACTTGAACGTTGCATCACATTAGAGGGGTATATAAACCACTACCTCTCATTTCATTTTATTTCAATCACGGAGACACCAAACGCTGCAGTCAACTCTCCTCGCGGACCGCAGTTAAGACCGCGAAATTTATTTAATGAATTTGCTAGAATAGAGGAGCAAGACAGAGTTCACAACAATCTTGCTCAGATTGGCAATGCGATGACAGCAAGTGTTGCCAATCCAATGGAATGGCGCTACATTCCACCCTCCACTCACATACCAACTAGCATGGAAGTCGACACTGCTGAGATTGAACGGTTTCGACTCTCTCTCAGCAGAATCGGTATGGAGTAAGATTGCTGATGACGACTCCCGAGAACGAACCATCGGCTCTCTTAAGGGCCACCATGGGGCAAGACATGATAGAACCTCCACGCGGTTTGCCCCGGGCAGTCTTCGGACTGGCGAATACTATCATTAAGTTGAATCTGCTATCAGTCAACTTGAACGTTGCAAATGAAGTTCGGTGTAATACTTCCTTTCGACGGGTGTTCCTGTAAAGGGCGGCGGTGAAACCCGTAGCTATGTATACCGCAAGGGACATTCGGCAATGGTAAATCTTGTTAAACCTCTCTGCGTCATGTTTGCAAGTGATTGCCTCTGTCTCAACGTAGTATGCATTCGCGCCAGGGCGACATTTAGCCAACTGTCGAAGGTTGCCTAAAAATTTCCATTGCATACGTTATGAGAACCATGAGTTCTACCTGTCTCTATCAATGAGACGAATTGATGAATGGAATGAAATGGGAGGACACTCACGCGCCACACGCAACATAACACACTTCTCTCTTCCGTAGTCTAACAAGCTCTTTACACATGGATCGCAGTCGATTGCTATCCCTGTATCAGAAGTGTAAGCTATCTTAATTTTATTTAACACTTTTTCATCTACCATCATCGCCCATATGAAATGTTATAAGATTTACAAGTTAGACTAAGCGTGCTACTATTTCCAAATGAAAAAGTATACATGGTTAAATCATCCACTGAAGCCCATCCGTAGTCTAACAAGCTCTTTACACATGGATCGCAGTCGATTGCTATCCCTGTATCAGAAGTGTAAGCTATCTTAATTTTATTTAACACTATTTCATCTACCATCATCGCCCATATGAAATGTTATAAGATTTACAAGTTAGACTAAGCGTGCTACTATTTCCAAATGAAAAAGTATACATGGTTAAATCATCCACTTAAGCTCATCCGTAGTCTAACAAGCTCTTTACACATGGATCGCAGTCGGTTGCTATCCCTGTATCAGAAGTGTAAGCCATCTTAATTTTATTTAACACTTTTTCATCTACCATCATCGCCCATATGAAATGTTATAAGATTTACAAGTTAGACTAAGCGTGCTACTATTTCCAAATGAAAAAGTATACATGGTTAAATCATCCACTTAAGCCCCTCCGTAGTCTAACAAGCTCTTTACACATGGATCGCAGTCGATTGCTATCCCTGTATCAGAAGTGTAAGCCATCTTAATTTTATTTAACACTTTTTCATCTACCATCATCGCCCATATGAAATGTTATAAGATTTACAAGTTAGACTAAGCGTGCTACTATTTCCAAATGAAAAAGTGTACATGGTTAAATCATCCACTGAAGCCCCATTCAAGTAAGTCAGTATGAAAGCAAAGATAATACGAAATAAAAATTTATTATGGCATATATTTCAAAAGGTCTTCATCGTCAATATCGTCCCAGAGTCTGGCTTCACATAGATCACAAAAACAGTTCACTTGCTTTAATCGTTCTTCCACTGCAAGCCTCACTTCGTCGATATAGTCTCACTCCGCCATAGTTCGTGGCTGGGAGTTAGGGGTGTACCACTCCCATAATTGGTGGAGGAATTTGTTGCTGGTGATCTCCATCACATCGTCAGTATCGTACTGGAGATACTTCCACCTCACGCCTGTTAAGTCGGGACACTCCTTCTCACATACACTCTCCTCTTCGTCATCCGCTGCTAATGACAACTTTCTGATATTGTCCAGTCGGTACACCTTCTCTACCTTCCCCTTCGTTGGAGCGTTTGGTGCAACGAGCGCCTTTGGTGTTGAGCATGGAGAAGAGAATTTTGTGTTTGGTGTTGTCGGAGGGTTTGTCATGTTGACTGTGAATAATAACTTTGAAATGTTTTCTAATTCTTAAGTATCAACAAGCAACCAATCAGAATGAACAGCCAATGAATGATGAATATGAAAGTATATATGTAAAGTGACATCCGTGTAATTTCACTCTGTCTTTGAGACGTATAAGTGAAGAGTTCTCTGGCGAATTCTATATTTGAGGCGTACAAGTGAACTGTTCTCTCGTGAATTCCAAATTTGAGTGAAGTCTCTATCTTGTTGAAGTATCAACCTTAAACTTGATTTCGTTGAAATGGTAAGTTAAGGAATTCATCAGTCATCTCCCTCAAACGTGTGGCTAATAGCATCTTCCTCAATTTCAGGCATCAACTTCATCACCAACGCCCTCCCTTCTCGAGGAAAGTTTAGAGTTGTTGAGTCAAGGTAGGTTGTAACAATACACTGAGACTTGAACAGAGATGATAGAATGATTTCTCTTTCAGGTGATACCAGTCCCATCTCGAGCAAGTCCATGTCAACATTGTCGCGGGAATGCAACGATCGGGAATGTGCTGACTGTGGGCACATCTTCACAAGGAAGCGTGATCTCACCCGACACATCAATCGAGGTGTTTGTAGACTTAAGTCAGCATCAATCTCCGAAGGTGGGGATGATTCTGTTAACGATGTCTCCTTTTCTTGCGATTTATGCATTCAGTCTTTTGAGTCACATTTTGAACTATCTTCACATAGACTTCGACATACACACAGTGACGATAGTTATACTAACAGCACCTCCTCTATCCGACTCTCTGAAGTGTCGATAAATAATTTAGTGAGGAACTACCAGATGGAATCCTCAGAAACCATTACTGACTTTGAAGAATGGTTTCATCAAAATTCATCTTTGATTGGTGCGCTCTTCAACAATTTAGTCAATTTTAGAATGAAGGCGCTCATCTATCTCAAAATAAAATATGTAAAAATCGACCACCATACTGGTCAAATAGTAGAGGGGTTGGAATTTCACATACCCTCCTCTCCTGCAACCGAAGTAGTAGACAGCGAGTCTTGGATGAATTTTCATCACCAAGGGTTAAAATTAAACATAGATAAATTTAACGAGCGTGATAGTGGACTCGTTTTTGATGGTATTGAGACCGCCATGATTAAAATCACTTTATTAGAGAACTACTCTGGACGAGGCTCCTTTAAACTTCCGAAAAATTTAAGAAATAAAGCAGCAGTCATTTCTGTAGATTGCGAATCGCAATGTTTTAAGTATGCCGTCCTCTCCATTCTCCACTATAATGATGTACAGAATAGCCGATACCGTAAGAGTAAGTATCTACAGTGGGAGAATGAATTAAAGTTTGATGACTGCAATAGTGAAGATATGAAAATTAAAGATATAGAAAAATTTGAAAAATTGAACAACATCAAAATAGTTCTCCATGTTTGGAAAAATGGATTGAAGGGTGTCCGCTACAACTCGCGTTCGAGTTGTTATGACCACGTTGTTAACCTTTTATTAGTAAAACAAGATGATAGTGAGGAATGGCACTACTGCGGTATTCCCAAAATTTCTCGCTTATACCACCACCTAAGAAATTCTAGCTCATCAGAGATTTATTACTGTGACAGATGCATTCGGAACTTTAGGAGTAAAAACAAATTTAAAACTCATTACGAATGGTGTAAGCGAGGTAAACTACAAATGGAGCGCATGCCCAAAGATCAGGAGTTTTCATATAGAGAGAATGGCGATGAACTAAGTCCTCTTCGTGTCATCTATGCTGACATCGAATGCTATATCGATGATAACACCCATCGAGCAGCAGCCATTTCCTGCTATGAAGTATGGCATGGCCATTTCCAAAATAGAAAAAATAAAATGCACGTCTGGCAAGGTGAGGATTGTATTTACCAATTCCTACAATTCCTCGAACAGGCTGTAAAATTTCAACAAAAGTATGATGGTGAACTCTATCGCAGATCATTGCATATGACAGCAGATGATCAAGCAAAATTTGATAGTTGCAACGTTTGCCTCAAATGTAGGAAAACATTTGATGATGATAAGATTAAGAAAGTGCGCGACCATGACCACATCACTGGTAAATTTAGAAACGCACTATGTTCAAAATGCAATTTTTCACTTAGGATGAAACGGCGTACATTACCCGTCATTTTCTATAATTTCAAGGGCTACGACAGCCATATGATAATAAAAGGAGGTTTAGGTCAAATGAAAGAGTGGAAGCTTGATGTAATAGCACAAACGAGAGAGAAGTTTATGGCCATGACAGCAAAAGTGCCTGTCGATAAAACTAAAGAAAATAAGACTGTCTATTTTGATATAAAATTTTTAGATTCCTACCAATTTATGACTGCATCACTGGCCTCTCTCGTACAAAATCTAAAGTCTCTTCCACTAACACAAAATCTTAATAAACAATATCCAAATCTGACCGATGAAGTCATCACACGGAAAGGAGTCTTTCCATATGCATATTTTGATGCGATTAATAAACTCGGCGAGACTTCTCTTCCACCCATAGATAAATTTTAAAATGATTTGAGCGGTGCAGAATGTAAGACCGAAGATTATGATCATGCACAAGATGCATGGATAAAATTTGACTGCCATACATTTGGCGAATATATGATTGCCTATCTTAAGTTAGATGTATTTTTGCTGGCTGATGTATTTCAGGAGTTTCGAAGAGTGGCATTAGAAGAAGATAAGTTAGATCCCGTCCACTTTGTCAGTCTGCCAGCCATGTCATTTAAGTCTGCTTTTAAAATGACTGGTGAGACCATTCATCTCTTACAAGATCCAGAGATGTATAATTTATTTGAGCGAGGAATTCGCGGTGGTCTCACATTTGTAAATAAACATAGGTTAAAATCAAAATTAGTAGGCGATGATCAGACTCATCTTAAGTATTATGACCAAAATAAATTATATGGTAGTTCACTATCCAAACCACTCCCTCACTCTGAGTTTAGCTGGTTAGATGATAGTGAAATTCAGCATCTCTCCAACCCTTCTAACATACTAGCAATTCCAGATGAAGGTGATTGGGGATATTATTTTAAGATAGATCTAATCTATCCAAATAATATTAAACATAAAACCGCAGATTTTCCACTCGCACCCGAATCAGGTGAAGTGACCAAAGATATGTTTTCCGACTTTATGAAACAATTTCATAAAGATTTAGAATCATGCGGTCAACCCGACTATAAGCCTTGCCGCAAACTTTTACTCACCCAGTATGATAAGGAAAACTATCTAGTCCACTTTAGCATCTTAAAATTTTATTTAGAAATGGGTATGATTTTAAAAAGAGTTCACCGCATTATTAGATTTAGACAGAAAGCCTTCCTCAAACCATATCTTGATAGCAACAGCCAGAAACGTTCACTAGCCGAAAATAATTTTGAAAAAGATTTTTATAAGTATAAGAATAATAGTCTATTTTGTAAGACGATGGAGGATGTTAGAAAACGTGTAAACTATAAACTAGTCAATGATGTTACAAAATTTAAGAAATTGGTCTCATCACCTCTATTCATCAATAGAGACATTATCGATGAGGACCTTTAGGTGTTAAAATGATAAAATCTGAAGTTGAGTTGTGCAAGCCCATCTATATTGGCCAAGCTGTACTAGATTACTCTAAGCTTGAAATGTACCAACTCTTTTATAAAATACTAAAACCATGTCCTCTCGTAAAAGAGGTTCGTTTGTTGGGTGGTGATACAGATAGTTTCTTCTTAGGTATTACCACTCAAAAAGATTTGAATTTCAGTGAAGTAGGAAAATCTTTAGAAAGATATTTTGATACATCAAATTATCCTACTGATCACCCACTCTACTCCATCAAAAATAAGGCAAAACTTGGCTGCTTTAAGGATGAGACAGCAGGGAAGGAAATAGATGAAATGATTCTCCTCCGACCAAAATTGTACAGTATGAAATTAAGGGATAGCGACGATAGTATTAAGCGTGCTAAAGGCATATCAAGATCATTGGTCTCTAACATGAAACATAAAAATTTCAGGAAAGCCTATAGAAATAAAAATATAACGTTTGTCAATATGACAATCTTAAAATCTAAGTCGCATGAGATCAAACCTCATACTTTTAGGAAACGGGCGCTTTCAGCATGGGAGGATAAGAGGTGCTGGTTAGAACATAAAATATCTCTTCCACATGGACATCCTGACACAAACATACCACCACCTAAAAGAATTAAACTCACACTACCACATTCAGGAGACGTCTTAGCATAATCATCCTTAACTTAGTATTTTCATGTTGATTTTTGTAGATAAACATTGCTGTTTTATGTATCGCATTAGATCATTTCTTCCTTGTGAATATATGCCTACAGTCAGCCCATTCCCCCTATATCTGTGAAAAGACTTTTTCATACACATTTTTATTTCAATAAACATATCACAATGACTTCACTTTGTTTTCCGAAACACTAAAGTTACGAGGGATTTAGTATCTTTCACATGGATGCACTCTTGTAAACCATTGGTAATTTTGATAGCAATAGAGGGTATAGTTTGTTTGACGACGGGATGATAGAAAATAGATTCAAACATCTTCTCGACTATTCCATATGAAGCGTCTTTATCATGAATGAAATCGCGTAAAATGTATTCTTTTTTCTCACCAACAGAAATAGGTAGAATCAAATCACTTTGAATGTAAAGGTGCTGTTCATGTTTATCAAGTGTCATTGGTGTTTCTATACCAATCGTATGCGCAGCAGTAAACACTGTTTGTAGCATTGAAAAACCAAAGAGTTTTTTCAAATTTTTACTCAATTGACATTGAATGTCATCACCCAATTTCAGAACAACGCGTTGATTTTCAATTAAAAACAAAATGTGGTGTGTCTTTACATCATATTTACTTTTCATCACATGCTTCAACTTCTGTTGTATATAACGATTTACTACATGAATGAAGCTTTCAACTATATGATATAGACGCGGCATTATATTGATAGCAACTTTAGATTCTTGATAAGACTGGTAAATTTTCTTGATGCGGTCACCATAGATGTCCACCCACCATTCATCATTAACTGAATCAGCTTTAGTGTGATATTCATGAGAAGCATACACCAGACCGCTCCCAATAATAGGGGTTGGATGTCTTACAAAATGGCTCAAGGTTGGAGAGAAATAAACTGTAAGTTTGTCATTATATTTCTGAATAACCAACTTATTTTTGTCCGCCATAATTTTCTCTCCATACTTCTTACCCACAGCCTCATTCCATCGTTTTACTAACTCAATAAGTGATAAAGGTTGAACACCATGCTTTTTCAAAATGATGCGTTCTTCGCATTCTACAACATCTTCATCAAATATTTTAAATTTATAATGAAATTTGTTGATTCGATTTAAATAAACTTTTTTAACATTTGCAGTAGCAATTGACGTTAGATGTAGTCCATGGCCAAAACCGAGATGTGGATAGAATTCATTATCCAACCTCAGTGTAAGACCTTTAGTAAAAGAATGAAAGCGAAGGAACTGTCTGCCGCTCCAATGATAGATAGTACACTCATAAACTTTCTGATCCTTATTCTTCATGATGGAAGTATTACCACTGTTGAATGCCTTAATAATTTTCTCATTCCCAAATGGACCATAATAATCTGATTTTATCTGAATCCATTCATAGTTCCACTTTCTATCTGACGTTAAATTGTATGGGAACTGGAATGCATTATTCATCGTTATTCCATCATGGGTGCGAGGAGTCAATATCATTTCTTCCAAATCATTCACATTCTGAATATTGCTATCATAGCAAATACTAGAAACGCCAACCTCCCATTCACCTTCTAAATGTAGTGGACGATTTAATTCTACTCGATAGTCTGATGGTTTATTTTTGGGAAATTTATTCATAGAAGCATTACTGGGCAAGTAGATTAGAAACGAGTCCTTATTTTCACTTTCCATATTATTCACATTGGAAAAATATATTAGCATACTTTTGCATTAACTTTTCATTCGGAAATGGAGTATGATACTTGTCACAGCATCTTTATGAAAAGGAATCAACGCACCAGCATCGTCATAAACTGCAATATCAATTTGTGGGATGTAGTTTGATTTCAGCTTTGTATAATGCACTTTCTTGAAAGTATGCTCAGATAAAATACTGCAGCTCTTTGGCTGGTATGGTATCATTGCTAGCAATGGAGCTTCAACATCTCCCACACGTACATCTTCACCAATATTGGAATATATCTGAAAATAGTTAATACGACGCGATAGCGACATGTCTGCGCTAGCTTTGGTTACAGTACCACTTTTAAAGATATTTTGGTCAAAACCCAAAATGTCCATTAGAGTTTTATCCATAATTAGCTCAATACCTTTCCACTTATAGTGAGAGACAAAACACTTTCTTTTTCAGAAAATGAAATATGTTGCTCATTAATCACTTCATTTAAATAATCTACAACCAATTTAACTGAAGTAATAATGCGAGGCATCAACACTCTCGTTTCATGTAAGACACCACCGAAAGGCTCTACACACTTTCTGTATAAAGATACGGTCCATTCTGTATCAAATTGATTTGACCTTTCACATGGTAAATGTTGCATATCAGATTTTTCATGAACAGCTGCAGAACGATGTCGTAAGTACTGATGAAAATCTTTTGAACAAACTAATACTAGATCATCATCATTTAATTTACTTATTGCAATATGATTAGATGATTTGATATAAGTCAATGTTGAAACTTGTTTACCATCAACTCGAAGGAGATAATTAAATTTCTTCAATAATGTTTCAGGAGTCATGTTTGTCTTTCTTGACTTAATCACAATCTTCTTCACCAACGTCTTCTCATTTTTTGGAATAAGATCTACATAATAAGCTTCCTCTCGATATATTAACTGTTTATGACCACTTGGGTGGTAATTGACGTTATAATTATCATAGCTTGTTAAAGCGCTAGCGAGGTAACCTAAATCATTTCTTAAACTTGGACTTAAACCAACAATCCAATCTTTCTCAACTACATGATGTACATAATTATGATCATCATTGTGCGGAGTAAATTGGACAATATGTTTACACGCTTTATTCAGGAAATCATATATAAACTTTTTACATGATAAGAGATCTTTCTTTGGCCACTGTGGAATGTATACTCGGCAGCCCTTTTCACATTGGTAAGCAGCTGTACGTCTCATATTAATAGTCATCACCTCATGATCAAAAGTATAGACACAGTTGCTATAAGCAAGTTGAGTGACACCCACTTCCAATTTCCATTTAGCTGTTGTGTATGATCAATGGGAGTAGAAAAGAGTGCGGCTCGATTACTAGCAAATCTCTTTGTAGCCGCATTGCTAAGCAAAATATGATAAAACGACATTTTGATATTGATGATCTGCGGCTTTACATAACATCATGAAGACTTGGATTTTGGACTCTCTACAATATATCAGAGTTGATCGTGATGGGAACGTGCATTTCAAAAATTCTCATGGTCATACATCAAGAGGTATTACATTAACATGGCGACAATTTGTCAACCTCAATGATATCATGAGGGATTTGGAATATTTTGAAACATTAAGATTCATCTCCTTGGGTGATCAAGTTTGGCTTCAACGTCGCAACAATGAAATTCAAATCTGCCATTCTCATTCCGCAAACTGTTTCTCATTTCGCAAATACAATTGGGAGAAGTATAGAAGATACATACATCGCTCCATCTTGACATTTATTCGTCGTGAGTTCATCGCCCTACTATGCAAATATTAATCAGACATGACTACCACGCACCATGAGTTGGAAATTAGATTCCCTACAACGTATTAAACGGATCATGATCGAAACGTCTATTTCAAAGATTCAACTGGAAATGTGAGAAGAGAGTTTGCTTTATCTTATCGTCATTTTCAATCTCTACATCATATCATGAAGGATTTGAAATACTTCTATATGAAAAGACATTCACGTATTGGAAATCGCATCTGGTTGCGCGTCAACAATCGGCAAATTCAACTCTATCATTCCCAACTTCATACTAACTTCACATTTCATCAAGGTAGTTGGGAAAAGTATAAAAGGAAGGTACATCGCTCAATTTACTCATTCTTTCATCATGAAGCGCCATCGCTACACCATCGTCAACATTCTCCGTCGCTTCAGACTCTACACCAAAATCGATCTCACAACATTACACCAACACCTTCCAAACAGCAAGTATTACCCGGGCCGTCCTCAAATGTTAGTGGTGAAGATGAACAATTCACGGAATCTTCAACTCTTCCCAAATGGGACTGTACAGATTCTCGGCGCCCTTTCTCATTCATCGGCGCAGTCAATGCGCTTAGAGCTACAAAGACTACTACGTCGGATATGGAAGAGGGAGAGGTGTGTGATGTCGAATCTGACTGTGGACAATATGGTGACCTCTACTCAATTGAGTTAAAGTGTATCATTTTTGAAGATTCGTACCAGCAGTTACAATTTGTGTTATGAACCCGAACTTTTTCCTGCAGCTCTCATTACTTGTTGGTTACCTGTGCATGTGGCAATCTTTCATAATAGTAAAGTGATCATTACTGGAGTAAAATCTCATGTACAAGCAAATGTGATCCTAGACTATCTCATCGAGTATGTACGTACCCAGCGGATTGTAAAATAAAAAACAATTTTTCCAACATGATGTTTTTATTTCAAATCATGATAGAACTTACAAATCATATTTTCATTAGAGGATGGATTACATGAAAAGTTTTGAATAACAGATACAAATCGAGATACATGTAAACGTTTTAAGATGCAGTACAGTACAAAAGCACCACACGTTGATGAAAGTGGATGTTGTAGTATGCGTTCATTTCGCTGATATTGACGCGTATGTTTTCTCAACCACTGCTGTGTTGGTATATTTGGAGGTTGAGCAAGAGAGTCAAATAGTTCACCACGTCGGTCTTCTCCAATAAAGATCGCTTTCCAATGCTCACCGCCTAAATTCTGCGAATGAGTGTTTAGCACAATAAAGATGGGATAGTGATTTACTGCAGGTGGTAAGGTATCGAGAGAATAGACATTATCGAAAGCTTTCAACGTCGCTTCGTCTGCATTACGCTGCACTTTAGTCTTAATATCGTCAGCAGTCAACCAACTCATAAACGATTATACTGAAGAATCACGTCACGATACTTTGTAATTTCAATATTTGAATCGAAGACTGCATAAATTAATACATACACCGTCTCAGGTAGTGTTCTTTTGAACGTCAAATCCAAACAAATATTATGAGGCACGTTCGCTTGACGATAGGGTGCACTAATATCGCTGTCAGCAGTCAAATCAAATGCATAAATAGTATATCCACTCTTAAACTCTTTCATAGTCAGTCCGTTGGTGTCATCCGTATTGTAAAAGCCAAATACATCCATAAAATCAACATAACTGCGCATAAATTGATCCGCAGCAAAATCTGGTTTGTATGGTGGACTAGGATGACTAACACCATTTACACGTAAAGCAATTTCACTTAACTGATTGTGTTTAAAATTGAAAGGATTCTTCTTTATATTACCATTAAATGCATCATTTTCAACCATTGCCACCATGAGGAGCTTCGGTGCTTCCGATGGAAGGAGGCCAGCTTTCATGAAACTCTTTTGATCTTTCGGAATTGTAAAGGTCAGAAGCTTTGTATGCTGAACGGGGTAAATGGCATTTTGGCGGTTAAGACCTTCAGCATGTCCTCTAATGACACTTGGATTCGGTACTACTCCACGAATGTAAAGTGCAATATCTTCCACATGAATTCTAAAATTGTCAACTTTAGCAAATGCATTCAGCGCAAATTCAGGCTTATTCAATGTCAGCTTGAGTCGCATGCTGGTATTACAGAGTAAAAACTTTGACTGTCTAAAGAAGTCTAAATTCAGCGGACCATATAGCTGACATACTTTACTATCTTTAATCATAGCAGATCGCTTTACAAAGCCACTGCTTGTTTCAACTTCAAATTTTCCTGCTTCATCTCTGTACCATCCCATGGCTTCCATATGACTTTTTTGTGCTGCTGGATGAAACTGTGATACATGATTGAAATATGATTTATAGGGATAATCGCTTTGACCACCTTCCACCTGCTGCTCTCCAATCGTTAGAGAAACATCACGAAGTAATGTAGTCAATGGTAAATTGTTAAGTCCAACTTTATGTGTATCGTCAATAGCAGTTCCATCTGCTTGCTGAATTCTAAACCTCAAATCAAGCATCGCATAACTCAAATCTATGTAGTCATCACTACCACCAGGAATAACAAATTCAATGGGGCCAGCATTCTCAGCTGTTCGAGGATGATAATCTACAATACTTGAACTAAGAATATCTGTCTGTATGGCTTGTTGATCAAACAAACAAAAACCGGAAGTTTTACACTCCATGATTAGAAGTTATAGCAGCGTCGTCGTTTAGCGCCTGATGAATGATTAGAGCCTCTGCGACGTTTGCGTGAATGCCTTTTGACTGAAGATCGCACCTTACCAGCTCCGCGATGTTTCCTCCTTCCTTTATTCATTCATTTAGGTGATTTCTTTCCTTGAGTAACACCAGCAAAGGTCTGCTTCAATGTTTTTAAACCGCGTTCCTTCCCACGATTCAACAAACTGCTCTTAAAACTTCTACCTCTGGAAAGATCACTAGCAACATCACCAGCAAAGCCAACGGCATTCCTTAAAACATTTCGTTTTAAAGATCTACCGACATTGGATATGAGAGGTGCTACAACAGATTTCAGTGCACCAAGTATGCTACCTCCACGTTGGCGGCGAGCACCGACGTAAATTTGTCCTCCACCACTTACATAGGAGGGTCGTGAATAAAATGAGGCAGTTGGATTCATAGCTCAAACCCTAAACATTGTTAGTTACAACTTTGCATGAACCACTGTCGATCACTTAGATGAAAGATGTCGGCACGACGCATCCAAGAGTTCATACTTGAAGGATAACCAGTCCATTTAACAAGACATCATTCTTCACATTGCCGTTTTTTACATCGAATGATTTTCTCTACCAAATATGTTTCACTTTCAGTGACTACCTCAATCTCATCGCGGTAAAAGCTACCCTCAATTTCTTCATTATCGTAATCTTTCAACTTGTAGGTGGTCGGAGAGTCTTTTTGATCAATCCTTGATACTGTAAATACCTCCTCTGTCCAATTCGGAAGGTACCCTTTAGCAAAAACACTTTTCACTTTTGAGATACGAACTTTATCACCAATTTTCACATCACTTTTCACATGAGTGCGTTTACGTTGGAATGATTCGCGCACTTTATCTACATTGTCAGCATTTACATCTACTGGTCTGAGTCCAATACAACGATGGATAGAGTGATTGTAGGCATGGAGTGTATCTTGTAGAACCTTTGTCCAATTTTGTGTCAAGTTGGCAGTAAAATGTCGCCACAAGCGATTTTTTAATGTGCGATTAAAACGTTCAACGAGTGCAGCTTTATAAGCACTCTTTACACTAAACAACTCAATGTCATGCCTCTCAAATAATCTTCTCACATGCTGATTTTCAAACTCTTTTCCTTGATCACTCTGAATTCTTTTTGGAATCCGACCTTCTCGAAAAATTGTTTGGAATGCTTTTGCTACTCCTTTCCCTTCTTTAGTTTTTAAAGGTTGAGCCCACGCATAACGCGAGAAAATATCAATGACGGTTAAAATAAAATTATTGCCCGAGTTATGTTTTGAAATGGAGGCGACATCGCACAAATCTGCTTGCCACTGTTCATCGATGTCATGAACAATATAATGGCGGGTGCGGTACTTCTTTTTCGCTTGTTTGTGGAGTTTATCGGTAGCCTGAACCTTTAACCATCGTTTCACTTGTGATTGTGGAAGACCACTCGCTTTTGATAATTTCTTGATAGATGCAAATCCTGCCGGATGTTTTACGTCATAATAGATTGACTTCAAACGTTCAGTCGATGACGACTGACTCTTTTTCCTCCTTCTCATCTTTTTGTTTTCTTGCCTTTCTACATTTACAACAACTGCAGCATTTAGCTTTAGCGGTTTTGCGATCGTGTTCACATTGCTTAGGGGTTTCATTGTGAGAGCTAGCGCTGCAAGTGCAAGTGACAACGACATTCACCTCTGGCGGTTCATTACATGGCAAGCAACACATCTGCTTCATATTAATAGTCTGAGAACATGTATTTCTTGGGAGGAGCTGTTTTACGTTTTCCTTTTACTAGTTTTAGTGGTGGTGTAGATCTACGTCGAGTTCTTCCTGTTGTTTGCTTAGTGAGTGTGAGAGGGGATGTAGCAGGTGACGTCTTAAACCAATTTGTTGGCATTTTGATCGTCTGAAGCATTGGAGTAGTAGCCACTGTTGAATCAAGTTCTTTCAGTGTCTCATTATTCAAAGCAAATTTTGGTACATTATGCTTTTTCAATAGTTTAAGAAAGTATGACCAACCAGGTGGAACATAGCCCTGACGGCGCTTTCTACGTGTCGCATACTGAATAAAGTCTTCATAACGTGAAGCATCAATCACTTTATTTTCATCTGTAATGATTTCTCCTCTATCATTTACATTGAGATGGGGTTCAATACTATTGAAAAGAGATATGGCATGTGCGCGAGATGCTAAAGGTGTAGCAGTCGATACAGAGTCACGCATCTCATTCTTCAAGTTTTTCAATTGCTCAACAGTTTCCGATTGTAATAATACAGCACGATGTGGATCTTTGATGTGAACATTTTGCTGATAATCTATTTCTTTCCTATACATTTGATTTGCAAGAGGTTGCTTTACTTGCTGCATGGCAGTCAATTGTACATATTCATCCTGAGGAATAACAATCATGCGAGAATAAGAACTCATAGTTTGTAGATAATCATGGGAGTTTTCAAAATATCACTTCGAAATCTAAATTCTTCCGGACACTCTTACGTAAAGTCAATGAATAAGTAACCGTGTGGTTTTTCAGTAGCTGCTTGAAAAATTTCAATTAAGGCTTTTGAACCTCTTGCTGCAACTTGTCGCGCTAAAATTTCAAATTGACTTTTATCTCGCGGATTCTTGAAAATAGCATAATAGTGTGTATTCAGGTTTCGTGTACGAGCTTCTTTTCCATCAGGAAACAAATTTTGTGTGATATAGATGATAAAGCACCTTTTATGGTGTGCTGCGCGAGTGAACATATCTGTAACATCTTCTGAATTCTTACTTTCTTTTAATAAATCATCCAATACAACAACATCATTAGACTGAAGTTTATCCACTGGAATAATTCTTTCATGTCGAATAAAGTTGCGACTTTGCAATTCCTGAAACAGCGACGGTTGATAAATACCCTAACACCAAATCACTCGATTGATAGGTTCCTTAAACAACTCCCTTCTTTTATCCAATAAATTCAGCGTGAAAACAGTTTTACCTGCATGAGATGGACCTGATACAGTCAGAACTTTATCACATTGAAGTCTGAAATCCATTATAATACTTTGAGATTCAACATTTGCATAATTAACGTCTAGAGCCAAAGATATTACCCAATACGTTGCCCACGATAGGAGCTAGCATCGGTAGTAACGCTGGAAGGAAACCACCCATTTGTGTTAGAGTTTCCCTCTTTCTTTGAAGGGTTACTTTAGGATTGGAGATGAAACGCAATTTCGCAGCATATCGCTTAAGTAACTTTCGTTGTTTTGGTGCTAATTTCTTCGTCCTCAACTTCCTCACATGAGAAATAATTTCACGAATGAATTTATCGTTAGCATGCCGTATAGCATTGTATCGCTAATTTGCTTTCATTCGTCGGAGAGCTTGAATGGCTGAAGAAAACTTTGAAGAGTTTTGACTTTTACGTTTCGCCATTTTTCGTGTTAGTCTTTTCTAAAACCTGTCTTTACCACATTTGCATAGGCACTAACTATTGCGGCATGAGTGACACTCGAAATGAGCAATATCACAGTGGTTACATTGGCAAAGTTGAATGCAATTACGTATGAAACAGCGTTGACAAAAAGCATGCTTACATCTCTTGAAGATGCGCTTTTCATTTCCATCCTTTCGCTTACATACATCGCAACACATAGTTTCACCGTTACTGATGTCTATAGCAAGTCTTTTTGAAGATATGAATTTGCTAGCCTTTTCTAAATAATAGACGCATGTACAGAAGGAATATACTTCGAGAGTGAGCAGACATAGCTCGAAAACCAGTTGTGCTACAATCAAGTACCACTGCATTTTCAATTTTTCTTTATAGAAAGTTGAATGTGAATATCTGAAATCGCTTCAATCACTAGACTGCTGCCATGATGGTTAAATGCGTTAAGACGTTCAGCAATTTTTATCATATGTCTTTTAAAAATTTCTTCGGGGTGATCTACCACTTCCATTGAATAAGAAGCAAAATGGAAAGAGCTACTTTCCACCTCTTCCTTTCCAAAATGATTAAACTTAATTTTCGCAACTAATCGCGCCATGATAATGCTATCAGAGAATGTATTCATTAACTATAGAAATAGAGTGCCAGCATCATCGACCACTGCTTCGATGTCGGTCTCATCGTAATGAAAATGTATCACATAATCTTGAACAGCTCCTTTTAAACTTTGCCTATGAAAATTTAATGTTCCGCAGTCGTTTGAGAAAGACATGATCGCCCTTTATCTAGCCCATCCATTGCATGAAAACAACAACTCTTCTCATTGTAACATTTATTGAAGTCAATAAGAAGAGCACTCTCACAAGAAAAGCCATAGTCTTGCAAATATTTCAGATTAAGTCCATGAATGTGTTTTCTCGCCCATTGATCAACATTGGGATCGCAGTTGGCATGTTGATGATAGACACTAACAATCTGATATGTCCAATTGTTCATAGCAATAGCACTGAGCTCCTATACAGGTTCACCCTCACAATCCATAAAAATGATGATAGAAGCCTAAAACGGAAATTTACACATCTAAGGAAACGTTCTATAACATATTACAAAATGAAGAATTACATCGATGGTTTTCACGACAAAATACACAAATGATATGATGGCAACGAAGAAGTAAAATGTATCTAATAAGACCACGTCTACGACACTCAAAGCACATAAGCGAATTGTCATAGGGTAGAGTTAGGAAAGGACTAGTAATTCTCCTTCTTTGATTTGCGTTTTGATGCAGTTTCTTCTCCGACTTGCGCTTCGTACCACCGCTGTTAAGGATTTGATCAATTATGTCATCTACGTTGGGTGGTTTTGGAATATATAGGATGGATTCCATATGCATGGAGAGAAAGGCTATTTTATTATCCTTGTGTCGACCATAATATAGCCCATTCACTTTGAAAAGGATATCCCAAGTACCTTCTCCGAGCTCATCACATCTGATGGGTATTGATTGATCTCCATCCTTTTTATAATAACTACACCAATGTGATACCGGTAGGCAAATGTGATTACCATCCCAAATCTTTCTATAGGGAGTATCCTTGTCATCTCTCGCCTTCCACTCTTGAGCAAGAGGAGTAGGAATGCCCATATTTAATGTCACGTACTCCTCAATAATATCAAGTTGGCGGCGAATCAGTATTGGGACTCACGGGGATCAGTATGTAGTCCCAATACTGATTGCGCATTATCTTGACATCCGTGGAAGGGAGCATTCCCGTTTGGAGTACTACGCTATGATCGTCATAACGCAAGACTTGTTTAAATTTACGCTGTAGCGGTGTAGGATTATGTACCTTGGTTGTTTCTTCCACTGGCCTCAGTTGTAGATGATGTGATCGTAGCGAACCTTGTAACGTTTGACCGCCATTTTGTCCTACTAGTGCAGCAGATGGAGTAGATGCCTGAAAATGAAAAAGATTGTATTAAGTTTACGTTCAAGGGAGGAGAGGGAGGAAAGTAGCGACTTACCATTTTAGTTGGATAATAGAATAGAAAGAGAGAGAAAATGTGCGTCCGTCACTCGTGTGATTCAACGATGGAATGATTCTCACTGTGGAAGGCTCGCTAATTATATAGAAATGCTTGATTCTCATTGGATGATGATCCTCATTGGACAATAACATCAAGCTGATTCCAAATCTGGCCTCCGTTTACCAATCCGAGCCTTCATTCGCCCGCTGGAGCTGTTTCTTGGGAAATTCTAACTCTGTCGTTTTTCGTCAATCTCCCAAAATCTTAAATGGCGTCTCACATCTAAACGAAGACAGATATGAACAAGCCGTTTCTTTCACTGAATTTGTCTCACTCTTAGCTTTCAAACGAGCTATGGCACGACAAAATCCGTCCACTGGAAGCCAAAATCGAAGGTAGCTCTCCCGAGGGGGTGGGACGTCAGCGAAACTTTTTCTCTCCGATTGCGTTCAAATTCACCATACCGATGCAGAATTTCACGCTGAATCCGAATCTGGCCTCCGTTTTCCAATCCGATGGTTCGTTTGGGCGCTATATCCCAAAACGACCAAAATTCTAACTCTGTCGTTTTTTCGAAAAATGTTGAAAATTTTTTCTCGCCGATTGCCTTGAAACTCACCATACAGATAGAGAATTTCACGCTGATTCCAAATCTGAAATCCGTTTTCCAATCCGATGCTTCGTTTTGACGCTAGAGCCCAAAACGTCCCAAATTCTAACTCTGTCGTTTTTCGCCAATGTCCCAAAATCTTAAATGGCGTCTCACATCTAAACGAAGACAGATAGGAACAAGCCGTTTGTTTCACTGAATTTGTCTCACTCTTAGCTTTCAAACGAGCTATGGCACGACAAAATCCGTCCACTGGAAGCCAAAATCGAAGCGAGCTGTCCAGAGGGGGGGGGACGTCAGCGAAAATTTTTTCTCTCCGATGGCGTTCAAATTCACCATACCGATGCAGAATTTCACGCTGAATCCGAATCTGGCCTCCGTTTTCCCATCCGATGCTTCGTTTTGGCGCTACAGCCCAAAACGAGCAAAATTCTAATTCTGTCGTTTTTTCGAAAATCATCACACACTATAGCCTCAAGTCAAAACCTGGCGGTCGCCCAAGTCCACCACGACACTCTGTCGTTCCAGAGGGGGGACGTCAGCGAACCTTTCGGACCCACTTGGCCGGCACACCACGACACTCTGTCGTTCCAGAGGGGGGGGACGTCAGCGAACCTTTCGGACCCACTTGGCCGACCACCACGGCGGCCGACCACGACACTCTGTCGTTCCAGAGGGGGGGGGCGCCGGTCGAGTGTTCGCCGTTTTCTTACTACTGTCATGGACATGCGCTGTCATGATAACGGTACCTAAGAGATTTTCAATGACGCAAGTCGGACAATTTGACGCAGAAAACCTTTTTTACCAACTGAATTCGTCACTTCAGATACGGGACATGACGTAAGTCGGTCTTTATGATGCAAGAAGTATATTTGACTCAATCTGAAGTAAATGAAAATTGAAGTCAGAATTTTTGACGCAATTTGTATATTTCACTCAAAATCATGAAATAAATTCTGAAAACTTCCTGACGCTTTCGGACAATTTGACGCTTTTAGGATATTTAACTCAAAACAACCGATAATGCAATATTAATTTCTAAATATAGGTCTACTGTCAGAAGTCCTCTCAACAATTTATTTTGTATCGAATAAAGCGCCTATCTAAAAAAACAAGTAAACATTGAATCAAATAGGCCTATATTAATTGATGCCCAAGATTAACAATCTTAGTTCAGACAGCAGTTCATGGTAAATTTTACACAACAGAAATAAGGCAGCTTCATACTTTCTTCTAATTCAATGCTATCCGCTGTAAGAATTATTTGTCAGGCTAAATTGATCAAAGTTTCAATGATCATCACACTATGAGCACACAATTGATCTAATCGCAGGAGTAATTTTCTGTCATCTGGAAAATTCATCATAATCGAAATATAATTTGCAGAATTTTCGAATCGATTGATTAGAAAATTGCCATCTCATGTCAAGTAATCAGACCGGAAAGTTGACACATCGTTTATCAGGAGGGCAACGACAAAACGTGAATAGTAGGCCTTGCCTACATTCTTTGGCTTATACAAGGGATCTTCCAGTAGGCATGTCCACATTGTACTTAGTCCATCATTGTGCTTAGTTGCGCACAATGATGATGCTGAAGCGTTACAACATTATTATTGTCACCTTCTTTGAATCTCACCCCTCCGAGCAAACGGATATCCGATTAGCAGATTATACTTTCTCCGGAATTTCACGGTTGAACGGATGCACACCATTTTTTCTACGTCAGGAGCCGTTCGGGTAGGCCCTATCCAGTCTATCTCCGCGGATAACAAATTCCTATCCCAAAGAGATCCGTATCTTATCAGCGGATATGCTTGATATCCAACCGATATCTGGCTTTTTTGACGGATATCCGTGCTATCGGCAGTGCATTCTGATTATCCGCCTGGTATCCCTTAGCTAACAACGGAAATGCAACAGTCGCGACTTCGATGTCCATTAGTTATCCCTACGCTGTCCTCTATATGATTTCGATATTCGTTGGTTATACATTCGATACATGAAGCTATCCGCCAATGCTGAACAATCCAAAAACCAACTAATCCTCAAGTCGGACAGATTATTGTAATCTATACAATCCAGGGATCCACTGGCTTCTAGCACAATTTTTGGCTGAAAACCGAATAACGATTCTCATCTTACCTGCTGACACGTGTATACAACTAAAAACATTCATGTGATTTATGCAATAACAGAAAAACCAGACAAAAATAACAGAGATGCCAGTAAACCTCAAGCAACGTAGTTTTAATCCATTGGATATAACAACACATCCATAAGGATTCAAAACCACCGAATTTGAGGTATATAAAAAATTACTGAAAATACTTGTATTTGTCAACATTAGGAGGCTTGCCAAATTTGAATGTGGTTGGCCTCACAGACAAGTTTGCATGCATAGAAAATGATCTGAAGAAATTCCATATCAAACATTATGGCTCAAGACAGCATTTTTAACTAAATAGCCGGAAAGATAGAAAATTCAATTGTTTCCAAAAACTGCAAACCTCGTCCTATTGCATTAAAATGTGTTTTTTCTTTGATCGTGTCTGACAAGATGAGGAACCGGATAGAACTCGACAGACGCGTAGCTTCGTAGTAGGCATATTTCATTCTGTAAATGTCTCATTTTCGGCATCGTTCCTTGCAGAATCTCGTTGTGGCTGTTTGACTATTTCTGTGCAGCTAGTGATCTTTGAACTCGTGCGATCAGGGCATAGAAATGGATTAGGCCTATTCAGGTACTCGACCGCTCTGTGTTACTCGAAAGGAAGTAACACTGAAATCGATGACACATCACCGGGCCATAATAGAGTGACGAAAAGAATGTTTAGACTAACACAATAGGGTCCTGTATGTGAAGTGTTTCCGAGTTTTATTTAAGTAAACCTACTTCAAATAATTGTCGTGAGGCATGTACTTCTACTCTTCTATAATAAAAAGTCAATTCGAAGATGAAGCAAAACAAATAATTCTTATTATATTATGCTTCTGACAACTTCTGTAAATGATTTCAGCCACTCATTGTAAGTGTAGAATTCTTTACACACTGAGTAAATAACTATCCCTCCTGACGCTGTGGTTCTTTCGTTGACTGTTTATGCAGCCGTTTAAAGCACGAAGACCGATTTGTTGATTGACTACATCCACATTTGTCTCAAGTTATCCTGGGTAAATGATGTACATCTGTGATTCACGGGAACTCTAATTTCACAGTCCTAGATATGTTTCAAGCATTGCACCATTTCTGTGATAAATTAAATAATTCGGCTAGAAATAAAGCAATATTTTGAAATCTACAGTCTCATAATGGGAATGAAGCATTCTTTGACTCACATTATTTGTATACCGGTAAATATCATCTAAACTTGGAATTGCGCAGTTGTAAAACATATTTTCTCTTTCCTTTTTGGTACAATGTTGATCAATTTAGAAACTTTATCTGTCGAGAGATATGTCGGAATCCCAGGATTTGAAAAGTCATGGGGATTGCAGCACATTGTCCTTATATACAAAAGCCTGTCATTCCTGATGCAAAATTCTCTTGTCACTTTATTATACCAGTTTTTTGTGGTATAAATGCACTAATTAGTAGCCTAAAAATTCTTGAGGTTGAAAAATCTGATCACAGTTAAACTAGACTTGTAAATGTGTGCTTGACAACTTAAATCGTCACACACCATTGCAACTTAGTGATTTCCATCATGATGAATTATAAACCTATCTTATTAATAAGAAATAGCTCGAACTTGGATTCCCTAAAATTGCACTTACATGAACTTTCAAAATACGGATGAGATTGCCGAATGATTAAGAGTGCAAGCAAAGGTAATTGAGTTTTACTTTATGTAGTACAAATAAATCACTATTACAAGCCTGAAATCGACGATGACGCTGCAGTGAGTTGTAATGATACGTAGGCTACACAGTAAGGATAGGCGAGCGATTTTCAAAAAGTATCTGATCTAAGGTGTGATGCACGGCGTGTGACAGAAGATAATTGACTAGCAAATGATGAGCTGACTAATCGGTCGCTTATGAATTCCGAACTTTCGGTTTATCTCCAACCCGTTATCACAGTTGTTGCCATCCATCCACTCAGCTTAAAGAAGCATAGAAATACTATCTCTTATTGAATAGCTCCATCATTCCTGATGTTGAGAATTTAAAATGTGCAGGTGGTTATGACTCCAAATTAGGAATTCCAAAGTCTCGGAAAGTTTTGATCCCGGATCAATGCCAAATTTTGTTGCTCAACACAAGCCTATATTATCAAAATTCAGATTATTACTGTATGTAAAGACGTTCATAAATGTGGCGCATGTGAAGAAACGCATAAGCCATGAATAATGTGGAAATGTAGCCTACGTACGTGTAAGTCATGAATTTTTAGTTTTCATGGTGTATGTACATGTAATGTACCTTAAATGTCAAGACAAAGGCTATGAAGTTGTCGATAAATGACAAGCTTAAAATGCATTATTAAAAAAATAAAAGGCTTTTTTAATATTAAACCCAAACCCGAGCAGAAGTTGACAAAATTAAATGCACTTTAATAAGATGATAAATTATTAACTCGTTGCAATTATGTGAAACACTAGCAAGCAAGCAATTGCAGGAAATTATTACTTGCTAATCACCGATATCTTCTCATCATTCTAAGATGAACGCCGTCGAGTGAATCAAGCTCAGAATGCTGAACTGTGTCATCGTTTTTTCTCATTTTTTTAATTTAGAGTAGCAATTATTACATGCACATTGTCAGTTACAGTCCCTAGTGGCCTATGTTGTCAGTCAATTGATGAGTTTACTGCAGCTATGCGTTTTGTGCAACAAAATTAGGCCTACGTATAATCGCAATTACACAGCGCCTTTGTAATCAATAGATTGATCGTCATGATATAGCAATCAAGGAATCGCAATAAGGTGTCTTAATCAATTAATATTCACTATTATTCGTATTTCTTGTCAATCTCTGATCCCTGCTGCACATCTCTATAGCAGAATTTGCATGATTGTAATCTTAGATAAGTTACAAAGAGCCTACTAAACAGAATGGAACATTCAGACATTAAAAAATACACTTTTGAATACTATGCGTATAGCCGCAGCACAACGTCAAGATGCACGACATTGCAGCATACCCGGTACATGCAATAATGGGAAATAGCAAGAGTGTTGTAGAAAGATAATTCCTGGACCTGTGTAAGATCAAGCCTATGTCATTTTTATCAGACTTAATTAGAGTTTTAATTAAACAGAAGCCTGATTGATGACATGCATTAATTAAGAGAACGCCGATCGATTTCGAATAAGAGACGCTACTAAAATTGACATCCCGATAAAATCAATGTGTTTACTGTTCACACTATATTAATTAGTGCTGCCTACAATTAAATTTTACGATAGTTATTCAATATTCTTCTCCTCGTCTCTGCTTTTGGATTTGTAATCTAATTGTGTGCTACTCTGAGAGGTAGGGGGCATACATTAAATTGCGCTATGTATTCGACATCAAAATGCAGCTTCAAAATCTGCTTCACGGTAGGCCTATGTGAAATGGAGAAGATCCTTTTCAAGAACTCCTATACCTAAAGTACTGCATCGTTCCTATAAATATATAGTGCCGCTATATAGTTAACTGCTTCTTGACAAACATCCGTCCTTCTGGTCCATATTTCTCTACAACCAAGTTTGTGCACATACACATTAGGCTAATTATGTTACTTAACTCGATGAATTAATTTATAGATTATTTACTTGTGTAAACGACGACTGAACTGTGCTTTGTAAGCTCAATGCTATGGCTGCTTTTCATTTGAAGCAAATTCTAAAATTATAGTAGAGCATTATATGAAATTTTTTTCTAGTCCATTCCTGCAAATAAGACTACCTATTGAACACTATGCATAAGGCTTATATTCGTAGCAGTAATATGATATGTTGCCAATTTTATGTTGCATGTAAATTCCAATAAACAAACAGGCGAGGCGTGCCCATTCACGCTCTCCAACAGTTAGATGTAATTGAAGCAACTCTGTAAACGCCTTTAAAGAAATGACACTATTTTACAGCATGCTGCTACTTTGCTTTAAGGGGTTGGAAATTTTTTTCATAAGAGGCATTAGAATGATAGGTGAACCGGGCCAAGCTTTTAACAAAGTGACCCTGTAGAGAAAAATATCGAAGAAAAGCACCTTAATTGACAAAGCATAGGCCGTAATATTCAATTTATAACACTATATATAATCTGCAGATAGAATCCATGCTTTTCGAAGTGAGTAAGTAGGGTTTTTTCTTACTTTTTTTACCTACGTTTTTACTTTTTCCGCATCAATTCATCATCTCAAAATAAACAGTCATTTTCACAGTTTTCTGCTTGAGCTTCGTGTGTGTTTTTAAGATTGCAGGCTTGTCAATATTTCATTATTTTTATTGATTTTAGCTGTAGAGAATTTTCCTATGAGAATGCTATTGTGCAAAATTCGCAAGCGTGACGCGGCAAAATTCGTTCCATGTGGAAGCGTTTTTTCAATGGGATGAATAAGTAGTGATTGGATTCGCGCATGACACACTCAGAATTTAGCCTAGCTTTAAATTTCACGCCTGTGATTACAGAACATTTAAGAAATCGCATGAGAGTTAGCAGCTTTGCTTCCCTTTGTTTCTTTTCTGTACCCAGAAACTATGCCAATATTTTCATATTTTGTAGGTCATTGAATACTGATATTTTGCGAACTTCTGAATTATGGTTATATTATTGTGTAAATGGTTGTCATTTGATCAAAATGAATAATTCTAGGATGTGTATGGAAACTTGCCCTGTATACGAGCATTTTGATGTAATTTTCATTTTGTTTTTACTGCTTTTGCTGCAAAATTTCTGCATACCGCAAGTGATGACTAAAAATTGCTGATAGTTATTTGCCAAATCTGTATGTCTAGTGCTTTATCATCAGTGTCCATCATATACTGGAAAAAATGAATTTCTCGATTCAAGATGATGCATTTATGGAAAACAGGCGGTCACCCTGCTGTAGTCATGGAATTCGGCACCTTGAAATTTTCCCACTTCAATTAGATTATGGTAACCTACTTATTGACTATATTGAATAATAAATTGTAAGGGGATCTCGTCAACCAGTCCCTCTGATTCTATTATGCCATATTTGCATGCAAGCCTAGGCTATATGGAGAGATAGAGACATTTTGTAACTTACCCTGTGATGGTTGATCGCGATTGTGAATGCATGATTCTCTACTCCAACTTATAAAGCAATCGTGAGTCAAATATTCAACATGCGTCAGAAGGTCTGACTTGAGTGAAATGGTCCAACGCATCAGAATGCCATCGTGAGTCAAAAAGTATGACTTGCGTCAGTAAGAACGAAAATCTGGAGTCTCCGAAACCGAAACCGGCGGAAATTATTGAATGCATGTATTGAATACATCTTAGCAAAACTCACCTGTACACCGAATATGGTGAGATGCGAGCGTGCGGCACAAAGTCCATTTGCGTCAAAATGTCCAACTTGGCATCATTTTGTCTAGCGGTTCAATCTAATGGTTGACAAAAGAAAGTTACTTGCAGCTTATTAGTACACTTAGTAAATATTCACGATTACTATCATTTCCTTATTTATAAAAAGCATTTTGATAAAATAACTTACAATTCGCCTTACGGCAAGAATCTACAGCTGTTGCCAGATTCGACAGTTTGCTTTTTCTGAAGATCTAACATAGCCGAGTGGCTGAAAATATCATTAACATCCATCCTATCCTTGCAAACTTAAACAAAGTAAAAAATCAGATTTCGACGGCATAATCGATTGCTCATGCACTCATGTCTGCAATATGGGCCAACTGCACTCATATCGCAAATCGATGCAATTGCTCAAAGGCTATCAAGAAATGAAGTTATGATAAAATTCAAACCTTAGACAAAATACTTCTCTAAATCATAAAAAAGTTACCATTTGACCTTCCAAAAAACGTTGGCAAATCCAACGTTCTTTGTATTTAATTTGAAAGTCCACTAATACTAAAAAGCCACAAAATTGTTGGTTGCGTGGCTTAGATTCAGGTGGACCACCGGAAAGTGCGACAGGAAATCTGCTTCGAAACGGCATGGATAAGATGAATTAAATTTAGCAAAGATTTATGCACTATAAGATGTTCCTAACTTTTCCACAAAAGAATTATTTCAAGCCATTTTCTTTCAGAATTTCGAATGAATCACTCCTTAGCATGTCCTTGCCGATGCATTTCTCCGGTGCATTTCGTCAGCGAAGGACGCTTCAAACCATTTCCTAAGAGAGGACCTTCTGTGCCGTAGGCCTTTCGTGGTCAAAAAAATATCATGCTAAGTTGCCTCTCTGCGTTTTGGAGCAATGTTCGTACAATGAAGATGGCATCAGCAGTAATGCGATTGAGGAGGAATCCAAACTGTCCGTCCGATATGTCTGCAATCTTCGATGCACGCTCACAATATCAAAACGTGACTGAGTACTCTTGCTCCTCGATAATTGTTGCAGTGGATATGATTCCCATTTGCCTTTATGAATTGGGGGCAGTGATGCATGTGCGTTTCCCACATTATACCATATGTCGTGAATACTTGCCACATCTACCATCACTGAAGGTTCAGCATCTTGGTAAAGCAGTTAATAAAACTTTAACTCATTGAAGCCAAGCAATCGATGGAAAATGCTGCAATAAAGTATGACTGACTGCCAACATGCATCGATTGCATCCAACTACTTCAAGTGGTCATCACTTTTTAGCCTATGACTTAGCTGCCTGCCTATGACGACAATTCGCTGTTTAGAGAATCAAAAGTGAGACAATGGAAGAAAACTGATAACGGAAAATGAAAGTGACTAAGCAATTTAGTTCAACCGTGATTTCTAGCACCTCATTGTGCTGTGCACAATTTCCATTTTCTGGTTGACCTGTCAAAATAGCGATTGCTTTGCAAAAGATATATGCATAGAAAGTTCTCCTATTTGTGTGTTTGAGATGCATGCTATGAGGAATTTATAAATTAATTTAATGCGGCAGCGGCAGTTTGCAAAGTGAACGTGAATTCTCACCCGCAAGTTGATATTTCGTGTTTTGTATTCACTTCATCTCCCCTACAGAGTGTACATATATTTTTTACTGAAAAAGTCTAGTATGATTAAGACACCGGTCATTAAGAGTCAATACGATTAATTTGTTCGGTTGAAAATTGTTTGATAATCTTTAGATATTTCGATAATCTTCGAAAATATAGACCGGCAGCCCAGAGCATTTAATTAAAGGAAAGAAGGTGGAAGGTTTGAGTATTTGGAGATCATGATTACAGAATGACATTCATGAATATGTATTGTTGCCGGACTTCACCCGAATCCGTGACCCCTTTTGCCCCCCCCACTACGTGCATGACATAAATTGAATTTATTCAATGGAACAATGGTACGGCTACAAGCCGTTTCAAAAGATTCCTTAGAGTTCTATTGACAGCAAACTAACAATGACAGCAATTTTACCTGAGCCCTTCACCCTGACAGCGAGCCCCAAACTTTGAAAATCACCCCTTCCTGTAAACCATTGAATGTATTCTATGGAACAATGGCACGGCTACAAGGGAACGTTGCGGGAATTGCAACATCGGGCATCATCTGGAGCTCCCGATAATCGAAATCTCCGTTGCATCGCACAAGTTAACGCACTCCAAAGGCGGACTGCTTCCTTCACCATGAATGACCAAAAGCCCTCTGCACGAAGTCCATCTCGTGGATTTTGGCCGGTCTCGGACTTTTCCAAGTCCTACTATTCTTCCATAAAGTTTGTTTCGTCGTAGGAAGAGTTTCACTGTTTTCAAAGAGACAATTGACGCCAAAGTCATGGAAATGCTCAGTTCGTTTGCAATTATTCTTGGATGCTTTCTTGATTAGCGAGCCAAGTCGAAACCGAGAGTGGAGCAAATGTTTGGCAGAACTGAAGGTATCTGATGTTCTGATGAAATCATTGAGTACGTCTGTCGCATCATTGCACCCGACACGGCTGGACCTTGCACTTTGGGTTTAACGTTGGTCCTGGGTGAGCTTGGTTGGTCATCCCAATGTTCTAAAAACTTGGGTCGTGAAAATAAGTTTGGCCCAAGTTTAAAAGAATGTTTTCGGCTAATTTTTCACTAAGTGTTAACTTTTTTATGCAACCAATCATTTGAAGAAAACGGAAATAATATATTTGGAATTCATAGCGCCCACGAAACTTCTATATGATACATGAATTGTGTGATTTGTTCTTATTCATTCAAGTACGACTAAATGCAATTACTGTACCACAGCGTAGACAGAAGTCGAAAATTGACTGTACCATCTTCGCCAGTTTTTAATTTACAAAATGCGTCGTACAAAGAGTTCCTGAACACAGTATAGCAAGGTTGATGCATTTCACAGACCTTGTACTTGCAGGTAAATCAATATTTGATCATAGGGTACGACAATTATTATAAGGGGTTGCAAATATCAGCAAAGTACGGCAAGTTTATGGGATATTCATAGGAAATGACAAGCAACAAGACAGTTGTTCAAGATCGTTTACAAAGCTAATACAAAAATTAGGGATGAGTACATGTTACTCATTTTTCACATGGCAATGGGTTGTTGGATACACATAATTTCATATTAATATTTATGTAACAGGGACATTCACGGCAGCATGTCGTAATGGTCGGCATTATCCAAGCTTATCAAAAATGACCAAAAATGTAAGCCTTATAGTTCAAGTACTCAAAACGCATTATCTAGGTTCTTCTTTCTTATAGCATGATAACGGATTTTCAATGTGATCCTCAAAAATCAATGCACACAATTTGATGAAGGTAATATAAATAAAAAGTTTTGAAAAGCACTTTTTCGACGCTTTACTTTGAAATAAGTGTACAAAAATTGCAATAAATTTTCGGACGTTGGCCTTCACGTGGTGCGATATTATACCATTCAGCATTCAATTAATGCATCATTTTTCAATATTCTCATAGTAGTGTAAGTGTGATGTTTCCGGACACGCGGACACAGGGGAGGTGCATCCTCTGAAACATGTTTTCCCGTCCATTCCCAAAGTTTCTGCGCAAGTAATAAAATGGGCTGATGAGTCGTCGGAACCGACTGTTCCACCGCGACCCACGGCGGTTCGACGACTAACTTAGGCAAACATCTGGTCTTGTCCGCAAATCGCCAAGCCTAGCATTGGCCGTTCTCTCGTCCAATGACAACTTTGGTGATTCTAGGACTCGCAGACAAGGAGGGAGGGGCGGCTCATCCTCTGAAACAAGTTTTCCCGTCCATTCCCAAAGTTTCAAAGTTTGGCACGGGAAAAACTTAGAAAAATTTAGTGCGTGAAATATGCCAGGTCACGAGGACACGCCGAAACGTGGACACAGGGGATAGGAAAAATATATCTGGTTATGTCCGCAAATCGTCAAGCCTAGCATTGGCCGTTCTCTCGTACAATGACAACTTTGGTGATTCTTGGACACGCAGACAAGGAGGGAGGGAGGGGAGGTTCATCCCCTGAAACATGTTTTCCCGTCCATTCCGAAAGTTTGGCACGGGAAAACTTAGAAAAATTTAGTGCGTGAGGGAGGGGAGGGATGAGTGATGGAATGAGTGAGTGAGGGAATGAGTGAGTGAGTGCGTGAATGAGTGAGTGAGTGAGTGAGGGAATATCGACTCGTTATTGTAATTGAAAATAACTAATTGTAAAAACAATATTATTTCGCCGATCCGGGCCCCTTCAGCTGTTATAACACCGAGATCGGCCTGACCGGCGAAATAATATTTTATTTTTCAATTACAATATCGCGTCGAATTGCATATATATATATATATATATATATATATATATATATATATATATATTTATTAATAAGATCAATTGAATATCATGTTTCCAAAGAAATTCTTTAATAAAAATTTCAAGTTGGCAAAGTGTCATTGTATGCGGGCTTACAGCTGAAACAAAAGTTGTGCAATCTTACTGTGAATTTCGTCCAGCAAAACGTGACTCAGTTGAAATATTATTTTGCTTTCCATCCGGGTCAACTGTATAAATTAATGGGAAACACTTGTCTCAACTAGAGAATACTGGAATATGTCGGCATTATCAAAATATAAATATTATTTTATCAAAATATAAATCGCCAGATCTTTTATTCAGTCGTTGATATCTTTTCTTTCAAGTTGAAGTTTTGCTTTCAATATGGGTGTACAGTTTAATTATAAGTTCCATAATCATTTTGTGATTGACTTTCGACGCATTAGATCTAGGATTACGTCAATTTTAACGGGATCAAAATATAAATATTATTTTATCAAAATATAAATCGCCAGATCTTTTATTCAGTCGTTGATATCTTTTCTTTCAAGTTGAAGTTTTGCTTTCAATATGGGTGTACAGTTTAATTATAAGTTCCATAATCATTTTGTGATTGACTTTCGACGCATTAGATCTAGGATTACGTCAATTTTAACGGGATCATGGTTTCCATTCTGTCATTAACAGCCATTACTAGCATGCAAACAACCGTATCTGCGCTAATGGCAGAGGCGAACAGGGAGAAGACGAAGCTGACTCAACATCGGACCTTATTTCAACGGCGACGACGACAAAATAAGCCGCGACTATGCATCCAGCTTCTGTCACCGTGTGCGAAACTACCAACACGCGGCAGTTATCAAGCCACTGGATTGGCTTTATATGCGGCAGAGCGGAAGACTATTGAGCCCCGCGACAATGGTCTCGTTTCGTTGGACATTTCGATCATATTACCGCCCGGCTGTTATGGACATATCGCGCCTCGCTCCGGTTTATCTCTTCAACAAAAACTAATGGTTGGCGCCGGCGTGATTGACCGCGACTATGCTGGCCCGCTGAGCGTCCTGCTATTCAATTGTGGTACGGAAGCGCACACCGCCAACATTGGTGACCGAATCGCTCAGTTGATTTATTAGCGCTACGAACATGTGATTGTAGAAGAGACTGAAGTGTTGGCTGTGTCGTCAGATGAGGCTGACACTGAGAAAGTTGCTGATGATGATGATGATGATGATAATGTAATAATGGGCCATGCGAAGCGTGGTAGACTAGGTTTCGGTTCAACTAGTGTGTAAATAACAGTAATAAAGAGCTGTGTGCTGTTTTCATTTCTGTGTTTTGCTTTTAAGCAAAGTTTCCGGGGCGTTAGTTTTACATTAACAAATGAGTTTCTATCACGTACTGCCCAGCAATGCCGCGCCAGAGGCCTATCCCAAGAACTGCGCCTCCTCCTATATTACACCGATGAAATTGCCTTATCAGCTAACTGGCGAATGGGAGGTGGCGGTAATGAATATCATCTACCAAAGTTGCATCTATACTTTCACGCCAGAATATTCCATCACTGTGGTGGAGTCCCAGCCTGCTTCTGAAGTTCTACTTAAAAAGCCAAATCAAACGTGGACGAAGGTGAATTTGGAACAGATCGTTAAGGAAGCGGGGCGAATGATGACGCATTTTATCAGAAACTCATTGCTAAATTGAACACTATCATCCGGGGGATAGCGGTAATTAAGTTTGTCAATAAAGAGACGCGCCGCATCAAGTACCGGTTCACGGATCATCATTTCGTGCTCCTCATCGACAAGCATCTCGCTGCCATACTGAAATTGCATGACGTGCTCATTCCGCTGGACAATTATCCATCCAATGCTGAAAAGTTCACCATGGCGGGCAAAGATGCCGCCTACAAGGCGGGTTACATTATGTTGATACGCCTTGGAGTGCCTGCTCGCCGGCTTGTGGTAAAACCGGAAAATGCACTCTATTTATCGCTTGATGCCCTGGTCGCTGTTTTGAGAAATGTGGCAGTGATAAACTGCCATATGGCGAGTCTAGTCAACTTGTTAGCAGCACCAGGTCGAGTGGCAACAAGAACGCTGGCACGAAACT
Source organism: Prostheceraeus crozeri (assembly GCA_907163375.1). Classification (NCBI taxonomy): domain Eukaryota; kingdom Metazoa; phylum Platyhelminthes; order Polycladida; family Euryleptidae; genus Prostheceraeus; species Prostheceraeus crozeri. The sequence goes on along the minus strand of CAJQUW010014156.1, from coordinate 66,186 downwards.
TACTTTAGAGCGCGTTTCCGCCGGCAGGACACCAACAAATTCATTCCTATTCAACAAAGCATTCAATGAAGCTGCCCAAATGCGACAAAACGGGCTGTTGCAGTGGCGAAATATCCAATCGGCGCCACATTCAATTTGAAGGGCTCGTTCAAGGAAGAATCGTCAGTTCAGGTGTATCCACTACAACCACGCGTTGATGCGGGCGAGATGGAGCAGCGGACAGTAGAAGTCATCAAATTGGAGGCGGTGCTGCACCATAGTATAGGAAATGCGTGCAAATATTTGACGCGTCATGTCATTATCTCGTCGGATCAAATTCCTCTATCTCTACTCCAACCTTTATGACTACGTCCGGATTGGCAATACACGCGCGCCCGTACTAGCTGTGCTGCCACACAATACAAAGATACGCCCCAATATGGTGGAACGACCCTTCAAAAACCCTATGTACATCAAGATGATCACCCCGGTAGTGCATAATATCCACATAGAGATTTATGATGGTGCGGGCAAACTGATCCCATTCCACGCGGGTGCGGTGACCAACATCCGACTGCATTTCCGACAGCGTGAACCAGCTGGCGCTATGCAATAATGGAAATTGGCCGAATAATATTGCTACTGATGCCCGACTCATTCAAATTGTACTTGCCAAGTAATGCTTCGGCGGAGAAGTATCTAAGTAACAGTCCCTCGCAGTACACAACTGCGTTCACTGGGAAGTCGGTGTTGAGTGTATCTTCTATGACAGTGACATTGGTGACCAAAAGGAAGAGAGGAGCATCACTATTACCTGGGTTGAGAAACAGCTGAAATTAGTCAATGACATTTACCCTGTGAAGTATAAGGTGCTGGTCGGCCAGAAGTGGGACTACAGCTGGCACCGCTTCCCCTACATCCCGAAGAAGAATATCGCTGGGGAAATGGAGCGCGGGCTGCGCTCCTTCCACGACTTGGTGATGGAGGCAGGGCCGGCGGCCTTCCAGTGGAAGGCGACCTCTGAAAAAGATACTCTGCAATATACCAGCCAGTTGGATAGTCTGGTTATGCGCCTCTCAGTTAAATTAGCGACACCACTTGGCTACTTCTATTTTGTACATGTGTTGCGGGAGCGTCTCCCGTGGTTGACGCGGCCGCTGAAGACGAAGGAAAAACTGTCCGCGGAGGACTTTCGCTGTGTGATATTTGACCGCAATATGGTCAAACGTGATAGACGCGTGATCTTGAAAGAACGCCATGTGGAGCCCTATACCATTGAACAAATGGTAAATGTGTGGAATGAGAAGATGCGGTCACAGTCTCGTGCGAAAATTGCTAAGGACAAATTTATCATTACTAATGATGTCAATGACTCTGCCTTGGTTCTGAGCGACGGCCTTCGACACGCTGTCCAGCACTTCGAAACATTGCTCTCCAGCAGCGAGTTTTGGGCGAACTACTCGTACAGGAGCCCGGCTACTTATGTGGAAACAAGGCCCATCCCTGTTGAATGGTATGTGGATATTTACTCGACAGACCTGGAGAAGACCACCGTCTTGGTGGAACAAAAGAAAAAGATTGTGCTCAAGCCACGCCAATTCTCTACAGTGGGTGCATGTTTGAAAGAGATGGAGAGTAAGAGCAACGAGTGCCTCAATAAAGTGGGAGCTGCGGGAAATTTGAAGATGGAGCTAACTAACCATTTCACACAATTGACCATCCCACAGGACATTGCCATTGACCTCACCCAGAATCTCTGTGCTATGCTCGGTTTTACATCAGGGTTGAAGGAGCATTTTGCTGAAGGCGAACACACTGGCGACTCCATTGCCGCAAGACTGGATGAGCGGGATTTGGAACTCTTGCTAACAACTGACATCATTGACCAAGTGTCCGTCGGCGCCACTAAAGAACAGCTACAGCAACATTTTGTCCACCAATCAGAACGCGACTACGGCATCGTAGAGCGCCGGTTTCACCCTATCAGCTATCTGCCAGTGGCCCCCCAGCGTATCCACCATATCACCATCCGTCTGCTCAACACATGGCGCCGCCCTATCACAATTGCTGACTCCACCACCCTCGTCCTACTCCATTTCTGGCGCCGCCCCACATAATAATAATAATAACGAGAAGGGGAAAACAGCGTGGTTATTATTATTATTATAAGAGCATCCTTCACTCCTCAGTGCGCTCATTTCTACGCCAATATCATCAATATGAGCGTGACTAGCGGCCGGATTGTCAATACTATGTACGAAGCAGATCTCAACTGTGAATTCAATCTGACCGCCCTCCATCAATGTCTCGGCGGACAGCTGTAGTGCGGGCGGCCGCAGATGCTCAAAACGGCAGTGCCCGTGGGGAAAGGGCTAAAGAGGCGAAATTTACAAATGTTTCGTTGCGGCAAAGTGCAAATCATGGGCCGGGTTTCTGATTCCGACGTGCTCTCCATGATCTCTGCGCTAAAAGACCAACTAATTAACCACGGGTTGTTGTGGCTGCCCCTGCAGCCTGTGAGAACAACGAGGAAGAATATGGTGATATGTGCCCAACTTTCAACTACTCTTCGGCTGTCTAACCTCCGTAACTCGTCCGATGAGGTTTTCTACGAAAGTGAACTCTTCCCGGCCATCCAAATACAGAAATGGCTTCCTATTCATGTAGCCGTTTTCAAAACCGGAAAGTGCATCATTACCGGTCTGACTACCGGGGAACAGTTGCGGGAAGTGTTGGAAAAACGCTTGAACTATCTCAAACAGAATGATCTGTTAAACCGTCTTCAAGATGCTGCTGTACAAAAATGAATAAAAAACACGTTATATTTCATCATATGATGTTTTTATTCACCGTTCGTTCAAAGAGGTAAAATGAAAGTGGCGCATGCGCGCTTCATTCAGATTAAAATTTGTGGGTGAGAAACTGCTTGAATAGAAGGAGCGAAAAGAGTCATAGTTTCTCCGCTTCAACACATGATAGAGTACGTAGACACCACACCAGGAGGACAGTGGGTGTTGGTAGGCATGCGGGTTAGTGGCCCATTTTCGACAGTAGGTGTTCATGAAGCGGATGACAGTGTTACTGGGAGCCATTACCATAGAGTCAAATACTTCACCAATGCGCTCAGCATTAATGTAAATTGATTTCCAATGTTGGCCACCTAAATTGTGGCTCTGGGTGTTGAAAATGAGCAATGCTGGTAGCCGGCGCACAATTTCGAGGGCAAGAAAATCTCGTGGGTATACACCATGAAAAGCTCGTTTGCACTCCGCATCACCATGCCACTGGATAAGCTGTTCCAGTCGGGTTTCTGATAGCCAGCTCATAATAATAATAATGAGTGGGCCTTCCTTCTCCTCAGCGCGTATACTCCGTTTGAATGTCGAGTGTTTGGGTCACCTAGGTAGGAGTCAAAGACGGCGTAAAGCAACACTGTGATTGTGGCGGGGAGTGCTTTTCGAAAGGTCAGATCGAGGCGTAGGTTCTTCGTACTGATGGCGTGGCGGTGAGTGGCGCCGACGTCATTATCCGCAGTCAGATCAAATGCGTAGATGGTATAGCCATTAGCGAATTCCTCCATTGTCAATCCATTTGTGTTATCAGTGTTGTAATGGTGGAAAACTTGCATGGTATTGACATAATTCTGGGTGTACTGCTGGGCGCTACCAAAATCCGGTGTGAACGGAGCACCGGGGATGCTGATGCCGCCACGGCGCAGCGCAATTTCCTGGAGGTCGAAATGTTGGAAGTTGAACGGGTTTTTGGCGTATGCCCCAGTGTACGCCTCATTCTCCACCAGCCCTACTAGTAGCAATTTTGGTACCTGTAGGGGATAGAGCCGGTCCTGGACGAAGCTGAACTGGCCTGCGGGAATCGAGAAGTTAGTGATCTTTGAGTGGTTCAGTGGATAGTGAGCGTTCCGCGTCAGCAGGCCATGCGTATGCCCGTTGATGACTGCCGGATTCATCTCCACCCGGCGCACCCTCACAACCACTTTGTCAAAAACAAGCTTATAGTCCGGGACTGTCTCAAACGAGTTGAGTGCAAACTTCGGGTTAGCCGGGGTCACGCGAATACGCATGTCCGTCTGGGAGTTGAGATAACGCGACTGGCGCAGGAAGTACAGAAAGAGCGGCCCATACAGCTTGTGCACCTGACTGTCATCGGTCCACTTCATTCGCTCCACAAAGCCTTTGTTCGCAGCATCATCAAACTTCGCCGCCTCATCTCTCTGCCAACCCAAAGGGCGCATGTGGGTATCCTGGGCCGCCGGATGCATCTGCATAATGATGGGGAAGTAGCTGAGGTATGGATAGCATTGTTGGACGTCCTCCACTTGCACTTCGCCCAACGTCAATGTGACATCTTGGAAGAGAGTGGCAACGGCCAAATTGTTCACTGCAGTCTTTTCCCCCGCTTTGAAGGCCGTTCCGTCCGGTTTGGTGATTTTGAATTTGACATAGATATAGATGTCATTGCTGTCCACATAGTCTTCCGTGTTGCCCGGCACATGGAATTCAATTGGCCAGCCATCTTCAATATTGGAGATGGGGAAGTATTCTTGATTCCGTGAGGTGATGATGTCTGTCTGAACAGGCTGCTCATCAAAGATGCACAGAGCCGAATTCTTCACTTCCATCTCAAAAATTTCCTAGCTTCCGTCTCTTGCCTCGCGGAGACTTTGCCGCCCTAGAAGGATTCTTCCGTTTGCGTAGAGAGGGGGCGGCGGTATCGGCTATGGTGCCAAGTGCATCTCTACCAAGTTGACGGAGTCGCTTCAAACCCTGTCGTTTCGACACCTCACGTACACTTTGGCCTTGCGCCACTCCGCCGCCACATCCGCGGCGAAACCCAAAGCCTACTTACCAACCTTAACCAAGAGGTGCATGGCCATTTTAGCAATTGAACCAAGTATGCCACCACCACATATCCGTCGCGAAAACAATGGGAATTTCCAGAAAACACTGGGAATGCGCCGCCGCTCACATAGGACGGCTGTGAGTAGAAAGCTGCTGTTCGGTTCATTACTGGCGGAGACTATTCCATCCTCAGCCAGCCCTCCTTTAGCTTAAGACCGTTGACTTACCGCCAATAGATCGCGCTGGCGCAACCAACTGTTCATTGTGGACGGATAGCCCAGCCATTTGACGAGTACCCAGCGTTCCACATTCTGTTGCCCATTCTGTTGCACGCGCTCCACCATGAATAGCTCATCATCACCGGCATGGAGAATTGGCTGGATCTCGCGCCGGTAGAAGTTGCCCTCAATCAACGCGCCATTATAGTCCTTCAGCCGGTAGACGGTGGGCCGGTGTTTCGTATTCACCTCAGCCACGATGAATACCTCCTCCGTCCAATAAGCAAGATAGCCTTTAGTGAAAACACTCTTCACTTTGGAGATACGCACTTTATCACCAACTTTCACATCATCGGGGTCTTTGGGCGGGCGTTTCTGCCGCTGATTCAACTCGCGCACCTCATCCACGTTCGAGGAGTCAATCTCCGCCGGACGGCGACCACCCAACATTCGGTGCTTTGAATGATTGTAGGCATGCACTGAACATCAAGAACATGCGTCCATACATTGGTGACATTAGCGGTGAAGTATTTCCACAATCGCTCCTTTAACGCCCGATTGAAGCGTTCCACCACGGCCGCTTTGTAGGCGTTCTTGACACTGAACAGCTCAATACCGTGCTCCGCAAATAATGCGCGCACCCACCTGTTCTCAAATTCTTTCCCCTGATCCGTCTGCACTCTCTTTGGGATCCGGCCATCAGTAAGAAAAATGTTGCGAAAGGCAGCAGCCACCTCCGCCCCGCGCTTCGTCTTCAGTGGTCGGGCCCACGCGTAACGCGTGAAAAGATCAATGACAGTTAGCATGAAATTGTAACCGCGGTTACGGCGGGCTAACGCTGATACATCTGCCAAATCCGCCTGCCACTGTTCATCAATATCATGAACAACATACCGGCGCATTGGATAGCCTCGCCGCCGAGCTGAGGCGTGTAAGGTCTAAGTTGGTTGGGATTTGAGCCATTTACGGACTGTCCTCTCCGTTAATTTCGCCTCATCCGCCAACTTCTTGATAGAGGCGTAACCGGCAGGGTGGTGCGCGTCATAATAGATGGCTTTCAAACGGTTTGCCGTTTTGTCGCCAACTGCAGGCTGTCGCTGCCGCCGTCGCCCGCGCGGCCTTCCTCCTCCTCCCCCTCACTGCCGTCAACTTTGTCCTCTGTCGCAGTATTCTGACAGCACGCACTCACACAGTTGACGTTTACATCCACCACTGGCTCGTCGTGAAATGTCGTGAAAACATTTTTCAGAGGACATGTCCTCCCCGCTCCTCTCTCCTTGTCCGCGTGTCCTGGAATCACCAAAGTTGTCATTGGACGAGAACGGCCAATGCTAGGCTTGACGATTTGCGGACAAGACCAGATATTTACCTAAGTTAGTCGCCCAACTGCCGTGGGTCGCGGTGGAACAGTCGGGTCCGACGACTCTTCAGCCCGTTTTATTACTTGCGAAGAAACTTTTGGAATGGCGGGAAAACATGTTTCAGAGGATGCACCTTCCCTCCCCTGTGTCCGCGTACCATGTGTCCGCGTGTCGCGCGTACTCATTACTGATTATCACATCTATCTGAGAACAGCACCCCGCACATGCTACGAGCGCGTCCTGCAGCGGAAGTCTTCTCATGAAGTGCAATCAAGCGAATTTACTTTGGAATGGCTTGAATCGTTGGACGAGCTACATGAAGCGTGGCTGGCCGCAAATCCCTACATCATTTACGGAGGAAAAGCCCCGAAGCAAGTTTTGGAGACTGCAATAAACTTGATTGAAACCATTGTTAATCAACATAAGGACTAATGTGTTTGTTAGCTTGTGTGTGTGTGCGTGTGTACGGGACATGATATAATAATAATAATAAAACTCTCTCTCAATCTCACTCGCATGCGACTTTCACGGTAAAGTTGAATTGAGGAAGGAAGGGCAAAAATGAAAATTGGAATGGCCGGGAAAACATTTTTCAGAGGACATGTCCCCTCCCCTCCCTCCTTGTCCGTGTGTCCTAGAATCACCAAAGTTGTCATTGGACGAGAGAACGGCCAATGCTAGACTTGGCGATTTGCGGACAGCTTATTAACAGCTGATCTCTGTAGAGGTGAGTCTAGATTACTGCGTAGAAATCTGTGCCCTGAGCGGAAATTTTCAGCTCGCAATTAGAAACGATGCGCTCCATTGAATAAAGTCAATTGGACCGGAGGGCAAGGGCTTGCCCTCCATAGAATACATTCAATGGTTTACAGGAAGGGGTGATTTTCAAAGTTTGAGGGTTGCTGTCGGATACAATGATGCGACAGACGTACTCAATGATTTCATCAGAACATCAGATACCTTTAGTTCTGCCAAACATTTGCTCAACTCTCGGTTTTGACTTGGCTCGCTAATCAAGAAAGCATCCAAGAATAATTACAAACGAACTGAGCATTTCCATGACTTTGGCGTAATTGTCTCTTTGAAAACAGTGAAACTCTTCCTACGACGAAACAAACTTTATGGAAGAATAGTAGGACTTGGAAAAGTCCGAGACCGGCCAAAATCCACGAGATGGACTTCGTGCAGAGGGCTTTTGGTCATTCATGGTGAAGGAAGCAGTCCGCCTTTGGAGTGCGTCAACTTGTGCGATGCAACGGAGATTTCGATTATCGAGAGCTCCAGATGATGCCCGATGTTGCAATTCCCGCACCGTTCCCATATAGTCAGGAGATGATGCAAGTCAGACAAAATAACCGCCAAGTTGGACATTTTGACGCAGTCAGACTTTTTGACACAAATGGACTTTGTTCCGCACGCTCGCATCTCACCAAATTTGGTGTACAGGTGACTTTGCTAAGATGTATTCAATACATGCATTCGGTTTCGGTTTCGGAGACTCCAGATTTTCGTTCTTATTGACGCAAGTCATACTTTTTGACTCACGACGGCATTCTGATGCGTTGGACTATTTCACTTAAGTCAGACCTTCTGACGCATGTTGAATATTTGACTCAGGATTGCTTTATAAGTTGGAGTAGAGAATCATGCATTCACAATCGCGATCAACCATCGCAGGGTAAGTTACAAAATGTCTCTATCTCTCCCTATAGCCTAGGCTTGCATGCAAAAATGGCCTAGTAGAATCAGAGGGACAGGCTGACGAATTTCCCTTAGAATTTATTATTCAAAATAGTCAATAAATAGGCTACCATAATCTTATTGAAGTGGGAAAATTTCGAGGTGCCGATTCCATGACTACAGCAGGGTGACCACCTGTCTAGCATGAATGTATCATATTAAATCGAGAAATCAATTTTTTCCAGTATGTTAGACACTGATGAAAAAGCACTAGACATACTTAACTTATGGGCATAGGAGAGTATCGCCCCTTGTTCCCACCATCCTACACTCTTTGAGCCAACCTTCTTGGTCTTACGTCTCTCTGCAGGTTTACTAGACATACAGATTTGGCAAATAACTCCCAGCAACTTTTAGCCATCACTTGCGGCATGCGGAAATTTTGCAGCAAATGCAGTAAAAAAACAGAACATGAAAACTGCATCAACATGCTTGTATGCAGGGCAAGTTGCCATGCAAATTCTAGAATTATTCATCTTGATCAAATGATAGCCATTTACACAATAATAACCATAATTTGGCAGAATTTCGGAAAATATCAATATTCAATGACCTACAAAGTGGAGCAATATTGGTAGTTTCTGGGTACAGAAAACAAACACAGAGTAGTAGCGTGACATTTAAAGCTAGGCTTAATTCTCATTGTCTCATACGCGAATTCAGTCACTACTTATTCATCACATTGAAAAAATGCTTCCTCAGGGAACGAATTTTGCCGCGTCACGTTTGCGAATCTTGCAAAATAGCATTCTCATAGGAAAATTTTCTACAGCTAAAATCAATAGAAATAATGAAATATTGACAGGCCTGCAATCTTAGGAACACACAGGAATCTCAAGCAGAAAACTGTGAAAATTGCTCTTTATTTTGAGATGATGAATTGATACACAAACGTAAAAACGTTGGTAAAAAAAGTAAGAAAAATGACTACTTACTCACTATGTATAAGAGCGAGGCAGCATTTTAGGTATAGGAGTTTTTGAAAAGGATCTTCTCCATTTCACATAGGCCTAACGTGAAACAGATTTTGAAGCTGCATTTTGCTGTCGAATGCATAGCGCAAATTAGTGCATGCGCCTACAGATCAGAGCAGCACATAATTTGATTTGCAAATAATTTGCGCAATGTATTCGACAGCAAAATGCAGCTTCAAAATCTGCTTGAAGCTCTAAGGAAATCTGCTTGAAGCTCTCTCTTATCTTCACGGCACGCCTATGTAAAATGGAGGAAAAAATCCTTTTCAAGAACTCCTATACCTAAAATGCTGCCTCGTTCCTATAGTGCCGCTATCTTGTCCAAAAGCAGACACCAGGAGAATAATAATAAATTAGACTATCGTATAATTTAATTATAAGTAGGCCTAGTTAATGTAGTATGAGCAGTAAACACATTGATTTTATCGGGATGTCAATTTTAGTAGCGTCTCTTATTCGAAATCGATCGGCGTTCTCTTAATTAATGCATGTCATCAATCAGGCTTCTGTTTGATTAAAACCCTAATTAAGTCTGATAAAAATGACAGGCTTGATCTTACACAGGTCCAGGAATTATCTTTCTACAACACTCCTGCTATTTCCCATTATTGCATGTACCGGGTATGCTGCAATGTCGTGCATCTTGACATTGTCCTGCGGCTATACGCATAGTATTTAAAAGTGTATTTTTTAATGTCTGAATGTTCCATTCTGTTCATTCTTTTTTAGCAGGCTCTTTGTAACTTATCTAGGATTACAATTATGCAAATTCTCTAGAGATGTGCAGCAGGGATCAGAGATTGACAAGAAATACGAATAATAGTGAATATTAATTGATTAAGACACCTTATTGCGATTCTTTGATTGCTATATCATGACGATCAATCTATTGATTACAAAGGCTGCGTAATTGCGATTATACGTAGGGCTAATTTTGTTACACAAAACGCATAGCTGCAGTAAACTCATCAATTGACTGACAACATAGGCCACTAGGGGCTATGACTGACAATGTGCATACAATAATTGCTACCCTAAATTTAAAAAATGAGAAAAACGATGACACAGTTCAGCATTCTGAGTTTGATTCACTCGACGGCGTTCATCTTAGAATGATGAAAGGATATCGGTGATTAGCAAGTAATAATTTCCTGCCATTGCTTGCTTGCTAATGTTTCACATAATTGCAACGAGTTAATAATTTATCATCTTATTTTTGGCGCGAATTTAAAACGTCGGACTTGTATGTCTCAGGCATTAAGTCACGTGTAATAAATACCAATGAAGGAAATAATGCGCCTAGTTATTAGTTGAAGATATTTTTGATGATTTGTTTCATTATATTTATGTGTGAACATGATAAATACTTCAAAGATCAATTCAATGATGCAAGGATTTCACATGACAAATGTATTTGAATGATGAAATGTACTGGTATATAATTGACATAAGTGTAGTTTTGTAAATGATTTCTCTAATGATGAAGTTTTCTGTCTATTACTCTTGGTGAGGCGTATAATATTCTTCAATATCTCAGGTTACTGTAGAAGTTTCTCAGTCATAAAGAGAAGACTCCTATTCACGAAGTACATCACGAAACATGTCAGAATGGGTCTTGACTTGTTGATTTGTCTTGCTTTGTATTACAAAATTTTTGAGTGATTTCAATGCAAGCGTTTTTTCCTGTCATAAGTGTCTCCAAAACATTCAATACAGCAAAGCCTCCATTTTTTTGTTTCATGCACCATAGACAATTTCTAGTCTTAATCCTTAATTTCTAAACGTCTTAATTCTTAAGTCTTCTATTTCTCTTAGGTCTTAATTTCTAGTATTGGAGATATAGCCGGTGTAATAGCTACTGCCAAAAATTTACTGTATTCTGATTGCCACCGAAATCGAATGAACATGCAATAGTAATCAATGTCAAATTAATAGCAATAGTTAACCCCGTATGAACCAGCACAATTAGAGTCATGCGGCTATTACCATGCCTGAGCCGGCAGCAAGCACTAGAAGTGGCCGGTAACGGATCCAGGAGGAGGGGGTTCATGGTGTTTAAGTGGTTGAAGCCCATGCTGGTTCAGGTAGGTCCAAGCTTTGCTATTTTATAGAAGTCTGGGACTTAAGTTTGGAATCATGTTCAGCAAGGCTGGTTTCAAACAAGCAAAGTCAAAATACAAAATTGATAAAGTACAAACAACTCTGGAAATACAGAGGCTAGTAGAACCAAACTTCACACAGCACCTAACCAGACCCTATGATATAGCGCAATACAAAATTGAGACCAGTCCTGCACAAAAAACACGCTCATGGGAAACATTCATTTTCATTAAAAATTAATTCAATTTCATGGGATCATCAAATACCAATCAAAAACAAGCATAGTCATAGCAAGATATTCAGTCAAATCACGCAACCAATACCACAAACCAATGTTCATGATCCCAATGGATGCGCAATTCAGTCCCCCCTCCTCCATACCCTGCAACGGTCACAGCAAGCTCTCAAAGTTGACCTAATTTCACGGATTTTACTAAATTTGGCCATCTCCTCTACTAATTTCAAGCATAGCCATAGTGGCCAAGATCAGGGTATCCGGGGATTTTCCGTCAGAAAATTCCAGGACCATTTCAGAACATTTTCAACATTCCTTTGAATCATCCTCAAAATTACTATTAATGATCTTTCTTAATCATGTGTTCGAAAATATTCAGGTGTGCATTAGTGAAGGAATCGTCATCACATTAACATGAGTCATTCTTTTCACTTCAAGCATACCCATCATTGGCATTTAGGCCTATTATTTGTGTTATAAATGTTTGTCCAATATTTTTTGACCGTAAACGTGTGTGACTTATGAATGATCAAAACAATGTTAACGATTTTTCTTCTCATAATGATAGCCGATTCAGCTCATGGATAATCAAATCGAGTAATTGCTCTAAATCATTGGACGCATTGTCATGGCTTAAAGCAATGATATCAATGCAAAATTGGTTTAGTACCTATGAAATGTTGAGGAAGATTGAGTGTGTTACCATTATAAAATCTTTATAAGCTAAATCAGCAGTTGAGCGTCATGAACACGCAAATGCTGTCTATGGTCATGATCCGGTTGAGTTCATCTAAAGCAACTGGAATCGAGATTTTCTAACGCTGATTGCTATCGCTTGAGAAAATGAAAAGCTAGCCGAAGTTCTTCGAACGAAGGCACAAAATTGTAAATTAAAAATATTTGAAATATTCGGCGTACCTGCATCTTCTGTGATCGAAAGTTTATGTATATAATGGAGTATCCGAGAGTTATATTTATAGTCGCACGCACGTGCGTGCATTTTATCTCCGGTCTTGATTAACTTTCAGATTCATATACGCCTACCTAGATATCACCTCTAGCTCTAACCTGTAGCTGAACCCATTTTTACGGTGCATGTCTTTTCCTTATACCGTGTAACGCATTATGTTTTGACATAGGGCCTATAGGCTAAAAGCGGTGGATTTCCTAAACCTCACTCTTCAAAGTTAGTAAATAACGCTTGTCTCTGCATTATGCAATTTCATGCACACAAGGCATATATAGTACTCATTGCATTTCATTTAATCGCGGTGAATCGAACCTGCTTTTTCAACGCAGCTTTTTTTGTACCGAATATATATTTGATAGTTCTATCTGCATAGTATCACACCATGGTATTAAGCTTCTCGCTTAATCATGAATATAAATTTGCCTTCGATATGTAAAGATTCGATATATTATTATACAAAACAAAACTGCTTTACAGTTGAACTTTTAGCAGCATTAACACAGTAGACCTACTGTCACTTTACACGAGCTTTTACATAGTATTTGGAAAAAAAATTTACTTTACATTCTTTTCCAGAGAGCCAAGAGGTCTTCGTATAATACCAAAAGAAGATATTTTACAGAACAGTTAGTAATTCTGAGAAACATATCATCGTCTGTATCATCAATCGTTTTTTAATAAGTCGAGCTGCTATTGCCGATAAGAGTAATGATATCTGCTAGGTCTAAATTTTCGCCTAATCAGCCTCATTTGGGAGCAAATCCTTTAGTCCCTAAAACTTGATATTAGAAGCTTTTGAAAATACATCATTTTCTAGCAAACTTATGAACATTCTCACTATGAAATTGTTTCACTAAACCTTCGTAATACTTCAGAAAATTGATTGTTTAGATGACATGAATATTGAACAGGAAAATGGATGTATTTATATCCCGTCTGAAAATTTAGCAACTCAAATATAAAAACGTTTAATTAGGGAACAATCGTTAAAACGAGACAAAACTTTATGAAACATAGTCATGATATTTAATGAATGCCCGTCGAAATTTCAATAACTTACTAATTGCAAATCTCAAATTGACCCGGGCATGACTGCAACTTTCAATGGGAAGTTGTGTCGATGTTGAGAGATGTGAACTAGGCCTGCTGATGATTCTTGATATTGGAGGAAATAGCTGCTATTCAGGTCTGTTCCCACTTTTCAACTGAGGATGCAACTCAATATTTAATTATTCTATTTACACAAACGTAGCCATTCTTGAAACAAAAAGGCCGTCATAGAAATTCTATACAAATGAATTTAGGATTTTCAGAATATTATTAATAACACTTGATGATCATGTACCATCTGGCTCAGAATGACATCGTTTCGAAGAGGGCACTTTGGCGTTCCTATGCGTTCCACAACAAGGGAAGGTAGGAACTCCGTTCTCAAGCGTCCCCCCTCCGACGAAAGCCCTGGTTTGTAAAGATGAAGTGATTTCAAAATTCAAACTCCTTCGACTTCAAAATACAAATTCAAATACTAATATTTGGTGCAAGTATTGGTGTTACCTAGTTAGAGAATTTGTCTAGCAACTTCCAGCATTTTCTCTACACGAACAACCGGTAAAACCGGAAAATACCGATTTCATCGAAAAATGAAGAGTTATCATAAAATGACGGTGCTACATGGATAATGAGTTTGTACAGTTCTACAACCGGTGAAATAGTATTCTACTAATCATATCTGAGTTTTAACACACACTTCCCCAACACGCCGGTAGATACAGGTTATTATGCAGGAATCCAGCCAGAGATATATGTGCACGTTAAGCCAGAGATGAACATGAATGCAAGAAAATATATCAAAATATTTCATCCATTTATCCAGAGCGAATACAAGGTTGGTTGATCGGTGGGCATAGCATTATTCTAGTGAAAATTACATAATTCCAGCGAAGAAAGATCATCATTTTCCGCTTTGGTATGCTACAGAAAATCAATGAATGCTATGCTTGTTTTTGATTGGTATTTGGTCATCCCATGAAATTGAATTAATTTTTTAATGAGAATGAATGTTTCCCATGAGCGTGTTTTTTTGTGCAGGACTGGTCTCAATTTTGTATTGTGCTGTATCATAGGGTGTGGTTAAGTGCTGTATGAAGTTTGGTTCTACAACCCTCTGTATTTCCAGAGTTGTGGATGTGTTTGTACTTTATCAATTTTGTATTCTGACTTTGCTTGTTGTTTATAACCAGCCCGAAATAGCTTAGGGCTTCAGCAATTACATTAGTAATTTACTAGTATCGATTCTGTTGAATTATATTAAGAACAAGGCCTGCAGCTTCGTATTATGAAAGGAAAATCATGTCATGGCATTCACTTAAAGCCTGGAATAGTCACGTTTTTTCACAACCGCAACCTATCATCTTTAAGTCACTTCTGTTTACCTGAAATCCTTTAATACATGACATAGTGGTGGAATCGCAGCAATGCTGATGTGGACATCTACCCCAACATCAGACAGCTGATCCTGGTTGGATGCGTCTCTCCAATTCTCCAAAATTCCTCAGAATCAGAGAGACCGTTTTATGGCTCCAGACATCCGAAGGCGCATCTCGTGTGCACCATCTCCGAGGAATGATTGGTAGACTGATAATCGTGGCAAAAAACAGTGAAAGATATGAAGACGTGTGAAATTTGGAAATCAAGGATATCTGTGATCAGCACAAAATATCAATGGTAGCTCCTATCCTTCGAAGTAGAAATCATTCGATGTCTTTGTCGAGTACTTAAATGGGATCAAGACAAATAAGTTGCTTACAAAGTTTAACATACTAAAATAAGCAAGTTTTGAATTCTTTGAACACCGGTATTACACAGTATTTCATGATGGCTGTTAATTACACAGAAGCGTTCAGTTTTCCAACCGAAATTTTTTATTGAGCGGCTCATGAGGACAAATCCGAGACGGCTCGCCTGTCAATCGATGTCGCTTGAGTGATATCTGATAGGTGAGACACCATAATCTACAAGCAACATTGTGGAAAAAGGAAAAGGATGCTTGCGGGGGATTTGAATTCAAGAATGGTTTTGCAGTTAGCATATAATTATTTTCAAGAAACTGAAGTTAGCAGTAGATCTGACAGTAGATTTTCAGAAATAATTTTTTCAATCCAGATTTTCCACATGCCTGATGAAAAATGATCCAGGAATTTGTTCATCACATCAGCTTTCAAAAATTCCTCTCGGATCAGGGCAAAATTTTAATCAAAAAATTCACTGAGAGATTAACTGATGCTTTCATGATCATATTCACGATTTTGTTCATACCAAAAAACCACAGATTCCTTTTCCAAGAGCCATTCGAGAATTTGTTCAACACACTTGGAGTCCCTCCCACCCCAGCCCTACAATACTCGCTACTATAGCATAAACATAAAAGAAATCAACGACATTGTCATTTTTTTGCTTATTGCTACTTCCCGACGCCAAACAACAATTTTTCACACCAAACAACCACGAATTCCCATTATAAGAATTATTCCAGAATTTGTTGGACTCCCTCACAGACCTGCAAGCCCTAGTTACTTCTTGTTCGTAGTCAGGAAGTGTCAGTAAGTGAAAAAGGACAATGTCGTCTTGCAGGGCTGTGAGGTAGTCCCAATGTGATGAACAAATTTTGGAAGTGTTCTTAGAATAGGAATGCTTGGTTGTTTGGTGTGAACAAAATCGTAAATATGATCAGGAAAGCATCAGTTAATCTCTCCGTGCATTTTTTGATTAAAATTTAAAATTTTACTCATCCGAGAGGAACTTTTGAAAACTGATGTGATAAACAAATTATTTCTAAAAATCCACTGCCAGATCTAGTGCTAACTTCAGTGACTTTTATTTTCACATTTTTGTGTCAACGTGAGGCATGATGGGAAGGTACTAAAAAAATGAAGTTTTCGAAATGCAATGAAAGTGAAGAAACAATAGACCCAATATCAGGCTTTCTTGACACTTCATTTTGATTTTCATATTTTGATGTACTTGTGTAGGGAACCAACTCGCACTCAATGTAGAGATGCGTCGTGACTTACACACGCACATGTACATTGTACATTGATCGCACTTTTTTATTTTGTCAACCCCCTCCGCGCCGAAAAGCTGGATCCGCCTCTGACTAAGATGCGAGTCAATCTTTGACAATATATATTTACTGTTATTTTTAGTGTTATTGAAGTCTCTTTTAGCTATAGGAAACAAGTTTGCTTCGAACAAAATTTCTCCAGCTAAAACAAAAAAAAAGACGAAGAAAAAGAGAAAGTCCGAAAACATGACCAAGCAAGACGAAGCAAGAAAAAGGTGCGTGTCGATACATAGGCCTATTCTAATTCCCGATTCTTGTTATATTGAGTAATTGTTTTTGGAGCTGAAACAGGTGAGCCGTGGTAACATGGCCATCAGAAGAAAATTGCATCGGCTCAGTGTTGTAGCAGGATTTAGTGTGTTCTCACCTGAATGATGTTAGTCATCCTGTGTCCTAGCTCTAATTGGTCGAATTCCTTTTCAATACCTTCATGAGATCGAATAAGTTGCGAATGTCATCTCGGTCAGTCACTTGTCTCTCGGTCAATCTGGATGCTTTCACAGAGAAATAACTTCCAGCCTGCATAGCAGTCGGCTAGTTGCTCGCATTTCCTATTTTCGGGTAAATTCGAAGTTGAGTGGGTGTTCCCGAATAGCCGGCGATGGATTATTACTATGTCCAAGATCAATTTGGTATCGAGATGAAAGCGGCAATGAAATACATGTGAGAGATGCGGCGGAACCTGGAGATTACGGGTATCTAGAAGAAGTCATCTAATGACATATCCTAGAATCTTGTGAAACATAGCATAGGCCTATTGTCTTGAAATCTATCATTTCAGTTCCCTTCCTTAAAATAGGCCCTACTACGTAATCTTCTACAGACATGATTTTTCGGGTCAAAGTATGTGGCTCCCTAGTTCCGAAAAATCATGCGATAAGTTCGCTGAGATTTTAATCGTTACTTCGAAAAATTCAATGTGTATAACTCGGGAAAAATCAGGGAATTTTAAAATTGGGAGCAGTAAAGATTAAATATATGTATGACTGATGACAAAATAATCAAAATTGCCTACTGTACAACAAGAAAAAGTAGAAATTCCATGTTTTTGATATAAGCATCACTTTTTATATCGTTTGAAGATTTGATCAATAAGTGGAAATTCGCAAGAAAAGTATGGTCATTGGTCAAGCATTTATAATTTTAATTTTGAAACATTGTACGTCTGCTTCACTAATTTTCAGCAGTTTGTATAGACAAGGAGGCCAGTTTTGCTTTTATGTGCTTTCTTAGTTTGCTGCTGCGCTTTTCTCCAAAGCTGCGACCAGATCCACTCTGATGGGTGGGGAACGCTGCTTTGAAAATGTCCTGACGGAATGTGCATACGCAGCCGAGGAAATCTGGATCCTTGGCATTAGGACGGATGCTTCGTTTTCTCATCCGACCAACGCCGTTGATGTGAGCTTGATCAGATTGATCGGTCAATGGGCGAGTTGCCTCTGGAGATTATTCAGCAGGTTCGGGACTCCCACGCCTTGCGCGTTTATAAATAGTAGTTGGCTGATTAGGACTCTGATGACAGTCTGAAATCTGAGATGCTACGAAACTCACGTAAAATTCATCGCGGATAAATGGATGTTCATTGTTCACAGAAGGTATTGAACCGAAGTCAGGGCGATGACAAGATACCTGAATTCTAGATTTCTTGGTCATGCTGATACATCTGAGATGCACAAAGCTCTTGAGGGATTGGTCGATGGCCTGGACAATTCTAAGCTCCTGCAGGTGGTAATGGATGGTCCAAATGTCGATATCGCAACTTTTGATAAGGCATCCACCTGTCACCGCTACCTAGCACCCGCACATATGCTTCTTTTACCAACCTTTTCAATTCGCATTTTGATTAGTCTATATAGATAAGTCTACGTTACTTAACAACCAAAATAATTGTCACCTAAAAAGTCAAATCCTACCTGCCTAACGCTTTATTTCATTTCCAAATTCTACAGATGTTCCTTCTTCATATGTGATTTCATATATATCGCATGTAAGAGTATGGCAGTATATTTGGCATCAGGAGTTCGATTCTCAGCTCAAAGTGTTAAAGTGATCCTGGGGGATGCTAATGCTGACCGCGCTAATATGTGCTTTTCATTGCTAGTGTGTTCACAGTAGTGAGATAATCCAACATACTCGGAACTAAAGAAACATATCATTGTTGAAATGCTTTTCTGTGGTTTTATCGATGTAGAAAGTGTTTGGGACTGTCATAGCTTCATCACATCATTCATCGGAAAATTTAGTTGAATTTTGATTCAAGTGGAGAACATCTTATAGCAGGATTTGGTAACTGATAAACATTTATATCATGCGTCTTAATGAAAAGTACAGTGTACATGCAATGAAGGCTGAACTACGTTGCGTGACGGAAACATGCACTGATGTTTTAATAAAACTACAATTAAGACTGAACTGTGATGCGTGACAGAAAACACTTATCTAATCAATAGCCGTTGTTAAATATTTAAGTCGATCTTGATCTCAAACAGATTTCTACGTGTATGTGCCTTTTCTTGCATGAACATATGAAGATACCGTTCATCCTTTTGCACAGGATCAACGTTTGTTTAAGTTTGGACATCGTAGAATTGCAAATTTTGCTGTCGTTTTGATATGAGTCGTAGCTGCATGACGAAGCACCAAGAAAAATTCGTAAATTGTTGAAATGATTCGTTGTGGACATAGCATGCGCAATGTTGTTAAAGAGTCAATGTTTGAATGTATCATGTAGGCTAGCTGATTGGAATTGGTGGGCGCGTTGGTGTGAAGAAGCAAAGTTGTAAGGATCTGGATGACCAAATTTCAGAAGACAAGTGATAGTCACAGATTGAAAGCTGATCATTCCAGCGAAGAGAAATCGGCTTCAGATAGTTTCACGTCTAGCAAAAGGCTGTAAATTTGCTGTTAGTATCAACTGTTTCTTTAGAACTGCATATCAACGTCTGAAAGAAGCGGGATTTAAATCCTACAGACTGTACGCATACCTCTCAATAGCTTTTTGAATTTTAATGAATTTATGCGGACATTTTCTAGTCCGGGAGCTAGCGTGAGGATGAATGAACACATTTCAGGCCACACATCGGAGGATAGTCAGTTATCAACGATGAGGATCGATTTTCCTTCTCGTGTCATTTCTTTGTCAAATTTTTGCATATAGTCATCGAAGACATTGCTGATCATCCACAATCTTCTGTTCTTTGATGAAAAAATCCTCCGTTATTGCTCTTTTTTGATTACGTGGAGAGAGTCGAATTTGGAGTTTTCGATACCAAACGGCTATCCTCTTCTACATATAATCAAAGAAAGATCTTCTGTTGGCTTTGTAAGTAACAGGCAACTTTCTGATCCTAGAGAAACATCGACGTTTTTCGAATAGGCTGATATCAAAGATCCTCCTTTTATGAGAACCGTCCATGTTTGCCATTACCATTATAGTCATCTGCTGCTTGCTTTGTTTTCTTCCAATGCATTTGTTGCCTTTTGATGCTAACATCGAATCTGAAAGCAATTGCGAAAGACAAAGGAGTTTCGTCGGTGTTATAGACGTCTTGTAAATGTCATTCTTTTACAATAGTCTGCATGTCATCTTTTCACGTCGCAACAGAAGCCAATGGAGCGGATCGACATTCTTCATTCACGGGTCGGCATTCGATGTCATGCAGTGACTTGAAGCGCTGGAATCATCCGTCGTTGTACTTGGAATTGATCACGCCGATTTTTGAAGCAAATTAATTGGTTTTCTCTCGATGGGTCGATGGGGATGCTGCCTGTTATTGGAATTGCTTCTGATCTCTTCTGTCGAAGCCATTGCAATAAGCTCGATTCCACGTAAAAACGGAAAATGAATTCTTTTGCGACTGGTCCCAAAAGTCTATCTTTCAATATGCGCGTTTATCTGATCGACCTCTGTAGGCCATGAGTTGAATGCTTGTCGTTTCACTCCATATTTCCTTTCAACATCACTTTTCTGCAAATCGTTCCTACAAAAATCTGGAATGATTTCAGCTTTATTACGAATATTCACCGGTGAAGATTGTAGTAGTTTCATTGCCTTGAGTAATTTAAACGTGAAATTGATCGATTGTAATCGTTCTTTGAGTCATCAAGCAGCAACTTTCCATTGTACATTTTCCTATCATGGCTTCAATCCATAACAATGCTCAGATGTCGACAAAATGTTCACATGACAGCAAAGCCAAAGAACTCACCCTCAATATTTGAATACCACTCCACCCTCGCTCGAAGCTTCACACTTCTATCGAAGGCTCACCGACATCAACAAAGGAAACAAGTGATCCGGGAAGTAAACAGTAATAGCGGAGGAATACAAAAGATCCACTTACGATTCATTCATCAGGTGTCCTACGTATTTTAAATTTAGACCTTTGCTCTCATCCTCATTCAATCAACGTTAGCTCTTTTGAATAACACCTCTTCAGCAGTCACTTGAAAGCAGCATCAGTTTCCTTAGTCGGTTCGGTTCAGTGAAATGTTTGTGGGTAGGGTGGATCACAATCGCTTCTACTGGTGCGTAGTTGTGTCCGCAATATGCAGTGAAGACATCGGGAGTGTCATCATTGGAGAATACGGAGCCAAAGAAATTATCTGACTTATCAACATGTTGTTCAGACTGACGATTTTTCTCAAAAAGGATTGTATTGAATTTTGGCTATGAATTACTAGTTAAGCGATTGTCTAATTCATTGAGATAGGAAACTGTCGGGAAATGAAGCAGCCGACTAGTTAAGTACATATGACAAGTTAAAAGTGGGTTGCTGAGACTTAACAAAAAGGGAGAACTGCATATATTTATGAGCACTGTATTTGTCTCGTAGTAGACCAATGATTCAGTGTAGAGCACCACTTTTCTGATTTAGGTGCTGGTTTGTCAGCTAAATTTGACAAAAATCAGACTAGTGTTCATTGCATCTTTCGTAATTCCTGGAATAGTGATTCTAAGTTTTTGTTCTGCTTAACTACCGATGGAAGGTTCTTGCTTTCTATTTTCCTTGGAACTACCTTCATGACAGTTCCATCTTCTGTACCATTTATAACCGCCTGTTATGCAACATTCACGGATATTTCGTCTGCCTGCATTTCGCATTTCAACCAACGATGGACCAAACTTTGTGGAGATTATAACATGATGATATTGATGGCTTCAGCATGCCAGTTTTTAAATCTTCAGGCCATGCTTCGGGCAATATCATGTCCATGCACAAAGCTTTATATATTGGAAACAGCTTCTGTCCAATATAGATCTTTACCTAGCCAAGCTCTAAAAAGTGCAAAATTTTCATCACAAGCATGTGAATGACTATTCCAATCACTAAGTTACGAGTTCTAAACATTAATTTCAGACGATTTTGTATCCTTACGCAAAGTTTCAAGTGGTGGAAATAGTTTCCATCCAAGATAGCCATGTCTTCCAAGTCAAATTCCACAAATGTGAAATTTTAATCATAAATCCTGTAAATGACTAGTCATATCACCTACTTTAACGTTTTCAAAGAATCAGTTCATCATCTTAATGCTTAACCAGTTTTACGGATCTCTGCAGCAGTTCATGTAGCTGCCCACAGTCGAGTCGGCATTTGTATTCGAACTCCCATAGCACCGGAGTGGAGTCTTTCAACTACGACACAAATACACTAACTTCCATAATTGGAGCAACACACAGCATGGATTAAATTTAAATCATTTGTAGATAATGCATGAATGAAATTGAAGTTGAGACTTAAGTTAATCTAAGTAAAGGCAATTGAATTGCAAAGTATGAATGCTGCTTTTGCACGAATCTAAACTGAAATATGAAAGTGTCCCGCCACTGATTCACTCAAATATTGCTAAACGAAAGCAAGTTGTGCAGCCCCTGATCTAACGAGTTAACAGTGGCTTACCGTAACTTCACAAAAAAAGAGAACCTGCATGTATTTATGATCACTGCATTTGTTTCGCAGGTGGCCTATGATTCAGTGTAGAGCACCACTTTTTACTGATTTAAGTCCTGCCTTGTCAGCTAAATTTGACAAAAATCACAGTAGCGTTCATTGTATCTTTTGTAATTCTTGGAACTACCTTCATGACAGTTCCATCTTCTGTATCATTTATAACCGCATGTGATGCAACATTCACTGAAATTTTGTCTGACTGTATTTCACATTTCAACCAACGATGGACTGAGCTTTGTGGAGATTGTGGAGGGCGCATTCGACTTGCCAGCCTGCTTGCCTCCTTGAAGTAATATTTCTATGTTTGCTTGACTTCTTATGACTTGTATTTTGGTTGCACTGTAATGCTAATTCCTATATTTTTGCTCATTTCTCTATGACTCATCCTAGTGCTTATGTTTAAATTTCAAATGTCTAGTTGTTGCTCTTCGAAGTAGTTTGCCTCTTGTCTCAGATGGAGTCAGTGTCTGATGTGGAACATGCGGAGATATTCGCTCTCGAAAAGGACTGCATGAATCAGCCACCAGAGCTGGTTCCACAGCCTCATCATGAGAGAAATCAAACTCGTTCACGTTTTCCCATATAGCTGATCCTTTTCTTTTTCAACTAATCGTGGTGAAAACCTCGCTCGATGGCCTCATTGACGATGCATTTCTCCAGATCACTTTGCAGATGTCAACCAAGCAGAGGGAATCTGTGTTGGTAATGCAGAAAAGGGCATAACTACCTTTAGTTTTTTGCAAGAATTTTTACACTGTTTTGTCCTTGTTGCTCTAAATATATGTATATCATTCCTTAACTGCTCGAAAAAGCAGCGACCATTCTTTCATCGTCAATATGTCAAAAACGTTTTAAATCCGTAGGTGTTCTGGAAGGGAGGTTTGAAGTCGTTGCATGAATCCAGAAGTTGAAAGCTACAAAAGCATGTAGCTTTCTCAAAATGTCACTCATTCCGGTATGATATTCACACTCTACATCGGAATCACATTCCGAAGCTTAAACAGATGTCAAACTTACCTCATCGATTTGGGAAATTGGTGAGACAATTACATACCCGGTAGCAGATAGCACAGGAACATGCGGCTATCACATTGCGGAAAGCTTAATTTTGTTCATAAGTATTGCCCTATCCCGTTAATAGACAACAAAACTCACTCTTCTTCCAGGAAAATATATGCTTTAGACCTCAACTTCATGTTTTGATACTCAACTTTCTATGTACTCATTCAATGCAATTCTTCATCGCGCTACATTAATTTGAATTATTCACTGGACTTATTCATTGAACATGAAAAGTCGACGCTGTTGTTACAATCAACAATTCGCACCTTTCCGTTATTGGAAATAGCTAAATACAAAATCATCATCGGCATTTTCATCAATATGAATGTAAATTCTGTCATGGTGTATAAACGAACTTTCAAAATTGAACAACTACAAAACAACAATTACAACGCCAGTCTGGGTATGTGAGCATATATGCATGTGCAAATTTGGTTTTATGCGACTACATATCATTTTTGTCGATTAATAATAATATTTGTCAAGAACCAAGTGCATGAAAATTGTAGTCACAACAAGTAGAAACTGACAAATGTCAAACCCATGACAGGCTAATGAATGAAACTTCAAAGAACAGTTTACCAAGAATGGATAAAGGTGTTCATGTTTACCATAGGTCCAAGCGCCTGAAATGTTAACCCTTGTCTTGACTTAAGTTTGATAACCTAACCCGCTGACCCTTCGTAAGCTTTAAGTTGATTTCAATGACGAACGGAGTCAACAGTGAAAAACATCGGTCGGTGTTGGTGATGTACTGGCATCAGCAATTTAAATGGATTCCCACCCTCGACTTTTGAAAAGATGACATATCTTGACAATCATTAAATTGGAGGTTTTTCATATGTGTGTCTTTTGGTATTGAACATGTTAGAATTAGACTTGTGCTTCTCAGGAATGGACCTCCTTTGATCGGTATTCGGAAGTGCACGGTAGTAGAAACATAGAACGCTCGTGATTAGTTCGGATTGCAAACAAAAATTGGATTATGTAAAGCAATTCCCCTAAAATTGTTTCTTTCATGTATTTAGTTACTTCTTATTAAAGTGCATCTAGACATTTTTATTGGTGGTAGGCAACAACAGCATGCGGGTGTCTAATTGTCATCAAAATCTGTACCACATTGATTCACGACAGTATCTTTGCAATCAAAATCTGTCCCTAATTAATTCGCGTAAACATCTTTATTATCAATGTTGACTACGCAGAACATGTGTTACAAATCAACTGTTTCATCTGGTAATCTGGTTTCATCAGTTGCTAGGTTGCAGTATGCATGAATATTTTGTATTAAAAAAACTTGTTGTTGTTTTACTGAACCAAATGTTAATTTCATTAATATTTTGATGATTTTGTATTCTCGCCATATTTAGCGATTTTTCCATGGTAATGATATCGCATTGACGACATTGTGTGTGTACATAGAGATATATAGTGTTTTTTGATTGACCATGATATCCAATGTGTGTGTGCTTGTTGAATTTCGATGTTAGTACTTTTGCGTAGATATCTGTTGACCCAATATGACTCTGTGGAGTCGCTTTCAGCTAAGTGACAGTGTTGCTAGGTAATTGTTTTTGACTTAAAAATATTGTAGTCTGTTCAGTTTCGATCTAGACGTGTAAGTTATTTTTGATATTCGGATTCTCATACACAGCAGGTACAATATGGGTTTTGCATGACCCAAAAGTAATAAATTATCAAAACCATAGTTCCTAGACATTCATTTAACATTACCCAGTGTGAAAGCCAAAGTCGGCCATAAGTCGGTCCGACTTCCGCCGGTTGGCATGAGTCGGCATAATTTTTTTATTTCGAAATCTAATACTTTTGATGAAAGAAATCATGATAAAACAAAGTAAATTATGTTCACAGTTGAATGTAGCCAGTTTGTGATTGATCTTTTATCAATGTATAGAATTTTAGTATGTTGGCAAAAGTTGGCATGCCAAGCTAGCGCATAAGTTGGCAGCCGAAATTGGTTCAATTTCCCTCAGAGTTTGGCAAAACAATTAATAGTTCTGCTTACTTCTGTTCTGTCGTTGGTTTGGCATCATATATTTTTGCCTCTTTACATGAACAGTTTGCCATCGTATAGTATATACAAATAAGGTGGATAAGTAATACATTCTTTCACCATAATTGGAATAATTTTTAATTGCGATTATGTGATGCATTGATTAAACTGTCAGAATAAACTATTTGCATATCACCTAAGCCTACCGGAGTGCCAGTTCTATTATTAACGAATCCATCAATTTGGCGTCTTCGGGTAGTGATGCAAATGGAAAATTTTCCAGAAAATTTTCCAGAAAATTTTGAAATTTGTTTTTTGGTGATTGACGTTTTTGCTTTTGTCTTGGAGACTTATTATAGTCGTTTGAAAAGATTATGTAATATTCAAAGACCGAAAACTTCTCTATCATCCCTGTATGTCAACTTCTGTTACCGACGTACTGCACCTTTTCCATGTATATTTTAGATCTTTCTAAATGAATTTCAGACATTAGATGGATTTCAGATTTCTCTAGCTGAATTTCAGATATCTGTCAGAAGCTCAACTTTGAAAAGATCTTCAACTGGAGATCTGCAATTCATGTGGATCATATCTGAAATTCATTTGAACAGATCTGAAATCGAACTGGAACTATGAACAGAAATGGAGGATGTCTATAGAGGCTATCATAGATATTCTTTTACTCATCACAGATATCTTTAGTGACCAAATAATTCACGAGTTTGCAGTCTTTGTGTCTTCCAATATGCTCGCTCATGAATGCTGCGTAGACTGTGTGCTTATACTTAACTTGTTCATCAACAAATGAAGAATTTGTATCACTGATCAACGCTGCATAATAAAGCTTAACTTTCAAGCTAATAAGCAAACTCCAAAATGAAGTATGTTGTTTTTGCTGCAGATCTTTCACATTGCATGAAATTGTGCCCGATTGTAAAGCAAGATTCACGTTATCCCAAACGGTGTCTATCTGTGTGATAACTAAAAATGCTAACAAAATGGCGCAAGCCACTGCAGTGGCAAAGGAATGTTCAAAAATCCGCGGACGGAACTCGTGTTGCTACGATCGCTTTAATCGAAATAATGATGAAATTAGGAGCTTTAGACCCAATTTATTGGTACGTATAGCTGCCTCGGCAGTGGAAGCGCTCAAATTATAAGGCTTATCAAAAAAAAATCAAAATTTTCCAAAATTTTCCATAATTTTCCAATATTTTCCAATTTTTCCATAATTTTCCATGGAAAATTTTGATTCAAAATTTTCCGGAAAATTTTCATCACTATCTTCGGGTACCAGTTGGGCCTGCTTCATTATTAAGTGCTATCGATATCAGTAATTAATTTTTATTGCGTTAGTACCTTTTTAATTCATACTTAATAATAATTTGCAAACCTACGAGTCTGTAAACATATGAGTCTGTATAGACCTACGAGTCTGGATAATATTCATTACTATTAATTGATCATATTGATTTTATGTTACCGATGTTTCCTAATAATTCGTTGCGAAGTTCAAAAGTAATGCAAAAAGCCGTAGGATTCGTCACTCCGCTCCACTAATACAAGAAGCAAAAGCAACCAAGTGTTGTAAGTGAAGACCGATTTCTTGAAAAGATTTTCTCAATTCACTTGGTATCAAGAATAAATGTTTCCTAATAATTCGTTGTAATCACTAGCGAAATTAAAAAGCTGGCATGTAGATGCACTATGATTATAGCCTATCCGCAATTGTGAGCACCGACGAGCGTGTGCGCGCAAGGTATGGAAAACTTAAATGGTCGGAGAGTAATCAACAAAAGCATTGCAGTGTTTCGTTATGCAAACTAGAAAAGAAACAAAAAGAGACGGATCTTATGCAGGAATGTGGTGTTGTTGATTTTTTCGATGATATTCGTTAATAATGCTCATACACTAATAAATCTTTTACAGCCGTCTATCAGTATTTGACCATGTCCCTCACTTCTATTCTCTGACTATTTATAAAAAGGGCTATTTCTATGCACACGAATTCTAAGGATCATTTTTGTACATGAACATTTCGAAATATCAATTTAGGAAATTTATTAATTTATGAATGAGAATTGCCATGAATGACTATGTTAAGACAAATTCTGAACTTTCTTTCATTTTTGATTTCTTTTCTACTTCGTTATCTCCCTCACTCCTTTTTTCCATCCCTCCTCGCTTCTTCCGTCCTTGCCATCACATCAGCTATCTCTTTTTTCTTTTCTTTCTCCTAATCTATCTTCCTCTTCCATTTCTTCTCTCTCGTCACTTCTCTTCTCTGTCTTCCTGCTCTCTCTCTCTCTCTCACTCACTTCTTGCTGTCTATTTCCTACATAGCTTTTGTTAAAGTATACTTCAATGCTCATCTTCGAAAACAAGTTGATCCTTATGCATATCCTGCGTAAAAATACATCAAAAATTTCTCCCCATAAATTTCTTATGAATTTGATTCATAAAATCATAATTATTTCGCATGATATGATATACTATTATAAAATCAAAATTTTGCGTCTGCATTTTTTGCAATTATTGCAATTGCAATAGTTCAATATCAGCAGAATGCACTCCAGCTGATCCTTTTTATATATGTCTTCTGACGCAAGCATCACATTTCATTACTCTGCTTGTTGTCTATGGAGAATAAACATATTTTCTATTCTATTCTGAAGGAGAATTGCGCGCGCAAATTATTTCCATACTCCCACCCGGGCTAGTGATATTTTCAGCGACCTTCAATCGACGCGCCTCATTCACATAGCAATGACAGGGAGAAAAGATATCGCTCGCGGACATCATTTCATTTTACTTGTGCTGAGCGAGCAAAGGAGAATCGCGCGCACAGAATATTTCCGTGTTCCCGCCTGCTGGGCTGCTGATATTTTGTGACCTTCAATCGACGTGTCTCAATCATCACATGACAGCGAGAAAGGATGCAGAGGTCATTGAGTCATTTATATTCTACTTGCGCAGCGCATCGGTCTTTGATTCGTGTCTTGTGAAGCAGTTTATTGTCTACGATCAAAAGTACTACAATTGTACCAAACTTTTTAAAACGACGCCTCGATCACCATTTGCCTCTTTGGACATTCAGAGGAAATTCAAATCTGCTATTCGACCTTCACAATCAATTCGCAATAGTCATTTATGGATCTTTTCAAGTTGCAGACATAGGCAGTTGCCGTGATAAAACTTTTGCCTTTGTCATATAAAACATTTTGTGATTTGATTCACTCTTAATATTTAACGACTTTATCTCCGACATTATTCGCTGGCAAAAACAGATCTTTGAAAATCATCTCATGATCGGCATTCTCACGTATTCTGGACTCTGATGCCTGATCTCAAAATGTGTTTCAATGATTGATATCATCAATTGCCTGAGCTTACAGGTGAGATGTCTAATTTCTTTTCATTATAGGCCTAGTAGTAAAGAGAATTAATTTCTGCACATGTAGGGGTTACTGGAAATAAATGATCAACTGCATAAGCTATATTTCACGAAATTATTTTTATAGATAGTTTTGAATAAGCAGAATGACCCAGGTGTAAGCGATCTTTCTCTTTATTATGCAAAATGATGACATTTACATGACATTACATTTAAATCATTTACATGCCATCATGACATCATTTTGCAAAATAAAAAGAAAGATCGCTTGCACCTGGGTCCGTCCTCTTGTCAAAACTAATTGCATATGGCATTATCATTGCTGTATAGATGCTCATAAATTGTGTTGCAAATAGTTAAGGAATGAAATTTCTATATGAAATATCTATTCATCTATCCTGCTTGTCAATGTGCGATGTATCGTGACAAACTCCAACATAGTCCTATTCGATATGTTAAATAAAACATAATAGCCTAAATTTTCATGCAAAGACAAATAATGAGAAGTTATTGAATTGAAATTTCAAGAAACTATATTGATGATTGTATTGTTGCGTTTGGGTAATGTGCAAGTTAATAGAGTGAGGTTGATGGATTCAAAAAAACAAAGCTTATTTAAATTCTCATGCATGGATTCTGTGTGAATCTTTGTGAACTTCGTATTTTATTCGATATGACGAAACCAAAGTGTTGGACGAAACAGTGCAATTTGAAATAGAAAATATTTACATGTGAAATATAGTGCATATACAGTAAAATCATGAAACTCTGTATTTGATCAACATTCAATAAAATCATTGCCCTGAATGTCTGTGTATTTAATAAAATCGCGAGATTTTCTACACTGCTCCTTTCAGCAGACTGTCAGTTTGTCGGCGAAATTTGGATAATTTAATAGAGATATTTAATAATTAGCTTCCCTTAAATATGTATGACTTTGTGATATTTTGAGTGTACTCCGTTCTCGCAAGCTGCAAATGGGAAGCTGTGCTTCTTAATAAGGTTGGATGTAAAGACTTCCAATGTTGGATTGTCCAGGTTCCAGGTTGGATGTGTGCTTCTATTCTTTGCTGTCACTGACGACGACATGATTTGAAAACTGAGTAATTATATCATTTTATGATTCTTGTTTGGAGCCTTCGAAACTGCAATATCTAATTTTCCGTATTCATGTGTTTGCCGTTTGCATAGTTTATTTCACATGTACATGTTTAGCATCTGTCTTCTTTTTATCCTCCTTCATTTAGTTGTCTACCAATTTTCTTCTTTGCGTTGTTTTCGTTGTCTGAGTGTACATGTATAGTATTGCGTAATGTCTGTTGCTGTCTATGACCTTTGCGGAGCGAGCGCAGTCTGTATTGTATGTCTGCTTGCTAAGATTTCCCGTGTGTCTGGCCTTGCCACTCGCATCACATACTTGCTCCCCTGTTATTCACGCGGACCAATGTGTGATACCGTACTGCTTTGGTGTGTGACACACATTCTGACTCGCAAAAAGTTTGAATCGTTTACGATTCGTGCAGCTGTGTGCCGCATTGAGTCGTATATCTTAGCTGCTTCTTGACAGCTACTTCGGTATGTCCTCTCTGAAATTATGCATGTGCAAATTGTTGGGGCTTCTGCTTTGATGAAAGAGAAACTAGCAAAAATAATAATAAATAAATTATTCTGTTTTAATATTGCATTTCAGATAGATGATTAACAACAATGAAATTAAATAAACGATAGATCAAATTGCTATGCAAAAGATGTGCGACTGGTAGGATAGACAATGAGCGGCTGAGACATTGACAATAAATACTTTCAATAAATTCTATAATTTTTTAAAGACAGCTATGTACAAAAAATTTATGAACTCAATTTCATGCCGACAAACAATACGCACTCGCATAGGAAGTAGTATTTAAGTGTAATGAAGTATTTCCCAGTACGTATCTAACGATAGTCTGTCAACTTAAGAGTGACAGTGAAAGCTATCTGAGAACCTTGACCACGTTTTGCTCTTTCTCTCTTGAGGCATACGTCTCCCTGTGAAAGATGTAATTTGTATTTGTCATTCCAAGATGCTTGAATAGAGCAAGCGTGGCCAATAAACGCCGATAGTTTTCAGTTATTATTATTCAAGTGGATGACATCACTCACTCATTTTTCTAAAAATGTGTATTTAAAAATAATAAATGGTCATGAGAACTTTGCTTCATTCTATCATTTTATTTACCAAATTGCAATTTCAAAGACAATGTCTTCTTCATCAGTGGTTCAAATATAAAAGCCCACATGTCAAAATCAATCAGTTATCAAAAAGAAATTTTGTCCAATATATTGGACAATCTATAGAAAGCTAAGAAATCACAAACGTAAAAGCAAGATACTGACGTTGTGTGATGATACTGAAACAATGATACTGACTATTTAGCAATTAAGACCTGTCATTAGCGGCAATGAGTACAGATTCCGCGATGCGAGTGTTATTCGTTCGGTCTGTAATCATTAATCTGTACTCATTGCCGCTTCTGACAGGTCTTAATTGTTAAATAGCAACATAACGTCTTATCATTGTTTTTGCATTTGTAACTTCTTAGCTGGAAACATTCTTCTATTGGAAAACATTTCTTTTTGATAACTGATTCATTTTAGCATGTCTGCTTTTATATTTAAACCACTGATGAAGAAGACATTGTCTTTAAAATTGGAATTAGGTAAATAAAATGATAGAATGAAGCAAAGTTCTCCGAAGCACTGTGGCTCAATCTGTTACGAATGAATGATTGATAACAAGATCATAGAGAAACATATCCTAATACAAGTTTTAAGAGAATGCATATGAAATTATCTTTTGTAACTTAAATTATTGAGCAGAATTTCATGGAGATTTGCATGCATCAATTTTTGGAAGAACGGAACAGGAAAAACAAAATTTGTAGATCTTGAAACGCTGAATACAAAATTCCAATTCTTAAGTGTCACAACTGGTCGCTTTCCGTAAAAGGTAAGGTAAAGGATTCCCACTGGAATCCAATGCTAAAATTCAAGAAGTATCTATGGATTGTGAAACACTTGGCAATTTTCCTACACTTTCTTTTGCAGAAAAGAAACTATTCAGAATGCCATGAAATATGAAACATGATTGAGTTCAGAACATCAACTTTCAACTTCGATATAAAAGTTGATCACATGATTCAGTATTTGATGTCTGAGAGTCTCTACAAAATGAGTAAAATCACCAAAATTAAGTCAAAACATGAAATTTACTCATTTTGTAGAGACTCTCAGGCATAAAATGCTGAATCATGCGACTCACTTCAACTTTTATATCGAAGTTGATGTCCTGAACTCAATCATGTTTCAAATTTCATGGCATTCTGATAAATATTTCTTTTCTGCAAAAGAAAATGTACTAAAATTGCCAATTGTTTCACAATCCATGGATGTTTCTTGAATTTTAGCATTGGATTACGATGGGAATCCTTTTACCTTGCCTTTAACCGAAAGCGACTGGCTGTGACACTCAAGAATTTGATTTTTGTATTCAGCGTTTCAAGATCAACAAATCCATACTATCAAGTCATCTGTGCGCGAATTTAGAAAGAAAGTGTCAGTAGCTCCCGGACAATTAATCAATATTAATCACTTGCGTTTCCTTGATGAGTTAAAGGTCGATTAGTCAAATATCTCATCTTTTTATATGCTAGGCCTCCGTTAACGCTATAAAACCAGATTCCAAGCAATTTATTTGCTGCATGGAAAGTTAGCATAACATGCCGAGAAATCATAATGAAGAATTTTTGACAATAGATGTTTAGATAATACATAAGCTAAGGCGTATTTCATTTTTTCATATTATTATCACTATATTGTATATTAATTAATTGTTATATATTATTTTATGTATATTTTTATATCATTTTGCTACATATCAATCATTAATCATTGTATCATTATAGTTGATTATAAAACAACAAATGTATTGTGAATGATCAGATCAAAATTTACTTGAATTGTGAACCACAAAGTCGCAGTTTAAACAAATATGTATAGATCTATGGACCTGTTGTTATGATTTATTCATTATCAATTCAAGCTTTTTTTGATAGTTATTGACATCGTTTTCATGTAATTGACATATCAATGGCATAGGCTAAAGCATACTGGTAGGCATCATTATATTGTTATCACATTTACCTTGTGTGTGACTCAGAAAGAAACGCGAAATATGTCACAATCTTATAAGCTCTATTTGCGGTCAAAAAATATATTGCACCGAAACCTGCAATCAAGTAGGATGACGATAAAGATCCTGAATACTTAGCAACTTGCTTTCATAGAAAAAAAATATGATTTGATATCTAAAACTAGAGCAGGACTGATAATTTTATCATGATTATGGGCGGTGACAAAGAAATATTTGTATAAGCTTATTTATTTAACTTGCTATATTTGTCTATTGAACTGATTGTTTGATAAATATTGCTTATACACAGAAGTGATGTTTTTATTATTAAAAACATCAATTATTTTTCAATTTTCTTCAATTATCTGCTACGACTATTTCAATTGACAGATTTTAAGTTGCATGTACACTACGTGGCATACAGATTGTAGTACACAAGTCATAGGGAAAGACACGAAAGCGTTAAATTTTGGTTTAAACATCTATGTCTATTTTTCTCCATTCAACAAATTCTAAGTGTACCCACAATTTCTGTGTCGCAGGTATATGTTATATTTCATTATGTCATAATTTTTTTTACAGGATTGTGGAAAATGTGGATTCACTGGAAAATTCACACGAGATGACGAGGGACACTCGATCCAGCTACCTCTCCTATTCGGATCAAAAGACAAAGAATGTGGCTCTAGTGCGAGGAAAAACAGTTGCTTCTTGTCAGAATTACCGCATGATGAGTATCCTGATTTGTAAGCATTATAATATAATATTTAAATCATGTTAAAAAGGTGTTTTTATATCCCGAGATTTAATAATGATAACCGTCAACATACTACTTGATGAAGCAGAATCAAGTAGTATGTTGGCGGATTTTTTTTGGCTGGAAGTCGGCATGCCAACTCGGCTCGACTTCCGCTCTCTTTCCCACTGCCAAAGTCGGCAGGAATTCGGTGCCAAAGTCTGGCCGACTTCGGCTTTTTCACTGGGTATATATTTTGTCATTTTCCACATAAAATCGACAGCATTGGATATTATAACAGAAAGACCACGACCAATTCTATTGGTATTGGTGGCTCTTACAAAGTCTCAGTCTAACCAACAAGGTTGCTCATGCTATTGGCAGGGCTGAGATATATTTAAGATTAACGCGTGTCTAATTGATCTATTAAAAATTCACAAATTGCTTCAAGTCCACGCTAAATTAAGATCATCAAGTTGAATTTTTGGATGCCTATAAATGTCTAAGAAGAGATAATCAATCTGACTTTTGCAACCTGTCATATCCATTAACACCTTCCGCTAATTATTATTTCAGAACATAAATGGGTGAATTAAAGTCAAACTATCACTGAAAATATGTGAATAGCGGTGCTCCTGCTACAATTATTATTGATAATTGTAAATGTCACATCACATACTTTCTGCTAGGCGGCTTGAGTTAGTAGTCATTGTAGCACTCAAATGCGTCGAAATACAAACCGGTATGTGTCTATTTCAGCATAAAACAAGTCTAGTTACTTATAAAAATTAATTATGTTTTCACTTCTACGGTTCAATGACAAAACAGAACGCTAACTCATGGAATTTACGGTCGCTAACACATTTACCACTGTAATTGCAACGGGCGCAATCATCTGCGAACAGCTGTAAAACACGTGGGTTATCATTTTAAAAATGAATTAAAGCTGCTCGGAGTCCCGAACAATTCGTGCCCACGTCGGGATAGGCGGTTTCAACACGATGACCCTTCTAGCCTTTATGTAGTATAGTATCTGATTTCTATGGGTTTAATATTAAAAAGGCTTGATATTTTTTCAATAATACATTTTATGCTTATTATTATTATTATACATATCAATCATTAATCATTGTATCATTATAGTTGATTATAAAACAACAAATGTATTGTGAATGATCAGATCAAAATTTACTTGAATTGTGAACCACAAAGTCGCAGTTTAAACAAATATGTATAGATCTATGGACCTGTTGTTATGATTTATTCATTATCAATTCAAGCTTTTTTGATAGTTATTGACATCGTTTTCATGTAATTGACATATCAATGGCATAGGCTAAAGCATACTGGTAGGCATCATTATATTGTTATCACATTTACCTTGTGTGTGACTCAGAAAGAAACGCGAAATATGTCACAATCTTATAAGCTCTATTTGCGGTCAAAAAATATATTGCACCGAAACCTGCAATCAAGTAGGATGACGATAAAGATCCTGAATACTTAGCAACTTGCTTTCATAGAAAAAAAAATATGATTTGATATCTAAAACTAGAGCAGGACTGATAATTTTATCATGATTATGGGCGGTGACAAAGAAATATTTGTATAAGCTTATTTATTTAACTTGCTATATTTGTCTATTGAACTGATTGTTTGATAAATATTGCTTATACAGTCTTTATCATTAAAAACATCAATTATTTTTCAATTTTCTTCAATTATCTGCTACGACTATTTCAATTGACAGATTTTAAGTTGCATGTACACTACGTGGCATACAGATTGTAGTACACAAGTCATAGGGAAAGACACGAAAGCGTTAAATTTTGGTTTAAACATCTATGTCTATTTTTCTACATTCAACAAATTCTAGGTGTACCCACAATTTCTGTGTCGCAGGTATATGTTATATTTCATTATGTCATAATTTTTTTTACAGGATTGTGGAAAATGTGGATTCACTGGAAAATTCACACGAGATGACGAGGGACAATCGATCCAGCTACCTCTCCTATTCGGATCAAAAGACAAAGAATGTGGCTCTAGTGCGAGGAAAAACAGTTGCTTCTTGTCAGAATTACCGCATGATGAGTATCCTGATTTGTAAGCATTATAATATAATATTTAAATCATGTTAAAAAGGTGTTTTTATATCCCGAGATTTAATAATGATAACCGTCAACATACTACTTGATGAAGCAGAATCAAGTAGTATGTTGGCGGATTTTTTTTGGCTGGAAGTCGGCATGCCAACTCGGCTCGACTTCCGCTCTCTTTCCCACTGCCAAAGTCGGCAGGAATTCGGTGCCAAAGTCTGGCCGACTTCGGCTTTTTCACTGGGTATATATTTTGTCATTTTCCACATAAAATCGACAGCATTGGATATTATAACAGAAAGACCACGACCAATTCTATTGGTATTGGTGGCTCTTACAAAGTCTCAGTCTAACCAACAAGGTTGCTCATGCTATTGGCAGGGCTGAGATATATTTAAGATTAACGCGTGTCTAATTGATCTATTAAAAATTCACAAATTGCTTCAAGTCCACGCTAAATTAAGATCATCAAGTTGAATTTTTGGATGCCTATAAATGTCTAAGAAGAGATAATCAATCTGACTTTTGCAACCTGTCATATCCATTAACACCTTCCGCTAATTATTATTTCAGAACATAAATGGGTGAATTAAAGTCAAACTATCACTGAAAATATGTGAATAGCGGTGCTCCTGCTACAATTATTATTGATAATTGTAAATGTCACATCACATACTTTCTGCTAGGCGGCTTGAGTTAGTAGTCATTGTAGCACTCAAATGCGTCGAAATACAAACCGGTATGTGTCTATTTCAGCATAAAACAAGTCTAGTTACTTATAAAAATTAATTATGTTTTCACTTCTACGGTTCAATGACAAAACAGAACGCTAACTCATGGAATTTACGGTCGCTAACACATTTACCACTGTAATTGCAACGGGCGCAATCATCTGCGAACAGCTGTAAAACACGTGGGTTATCATTTTAAAAATGAATTAAAGCTGCTCGGAGTCCCGAACAATTCGTGCCCACGTCGGGATAGGCGGTTTCAACACGATGACCCTTCTAGCCTTTATGTAGTATAGTATCTGATTTCTATGGGTTTAATATTAAAAAGGCTTGATATTTTTTCAATAATACATTTTATGCTTATTATTATTATTATTATCGACAACTTCATAGCCATCGTCTTGACATTTAAGGTACATTACATGTACATACACCATGAAAACTAAAAATTCATGACTTACACGTACGTAGGCTACATTTCCACATTATTCATGGCTTATGCGTTCCTTCACATGCGCCACATTTATGAACGTCTTTACATACAGTAATAATCTGAATTTTGATAATATAGGCTCGTGTTGACCAACAAAATTTAGGTCAACGGATCGGGTATTCAATTCAGTTCGATGTCATCTTGGATTTTTGAATCGGTTCAATGCAATGCAAGTGACGAAGTCTTCTCAAGTGCTCACAAACGCTGGTAGGTCTACACATGCGCTAAATACCACGCACGGGGAACATGTAGCCTCTCGCTAGCGCGCCTGGTGAGCGGTGAACTGTCTCGCTCTGCGCGTTGTCAAACTCATTTTTCTGTGATCTACTGTGCGAACATTTGTCCAACATCATTGATTTTTATACCATCTTGTGTGCCTTGAGCTGCTCTTCATTTTAACGTATCGTTCCCAAAATTCCGTGCTGACATTTGGACGTTCGAGCGCTCGACAGTTTGAACGGCTTTGTGACTTGTTGTGAGGTTATCGCCATTGCCAAATAGCAGTTCCCCACATCGCTGACATCTTCCCTACGCTGCACATGCAGACTTCCTGCTTTGTTCATACGCAAGCACAGTACGCAAGTGTATCTGCCGACCACAACGTACACATGACCGTGCATCCCACGATGACGTCACGCCTGGTTTATTCGCGCGCCTCTCTCTTGTCTCTCAGATCGAGTGCGTCACCACTCAATCGTAAAGCCAAGCGTGCTCTCTGGTTTTTCGGACTTCTTCGTCATCCACATACTACTTCATCTCCTACGTCAGTAACGCCATCTAAACCATCGACTTATGAGGAAGTCAAGGAAAGACCATCAGACCAGCAAACAAATGTGGGATGGATTAACGTTCAGTCCCTTTCTAATAAAGGGAATACCATGCAGACTATAATCAAAGAACAAAATTTCGACAACCTGGCCTTGACGGAGACCTGGCTTTCAGCGTGTGACGATATTCGCCTAAACATTGCGACGCCAGACAACTACGCCAGTGTCAATATTCCTCGCTCAACGGGACGAGGGGGTGGCGTTGCTGTCATCTATCGCCATCTAATGAAGTGTTCTCATATAACTTTACCACCAACTTCTACGTTTGAAGCAGTCTGTGTTCGTCTATCTACTCAACGTAATCAGATTGTTCTACTCAACATCTATCGACCTGGCTCTAGCAGACCGCTGCGATCCTTTTTTGAAGAACTTACATCAGTGTTTGAGGTCATCGTATTACTCTCTTGCCCCGTCATAGTTGGCGGCGATTTTAATATACATATGCAGAACAATGACAATCCTGATGTGCGTCATCTTAGCGAGTTACTAACGAGTTTTAACATGAAACAGTATATAAATGGACCGACTCATCGTTGTGGTGGAACACTTGATCTACTGATAACATCTGCTGACTTCGAACTTGAGAACATTTCTGTGAAGCCACCTGGTATCATCTCTGATCACTCACTTGTGTGATCGTGTACTGGCCGATCGTGTACAGTGGATTGACCACACGCGACGTCGTTTGCGGTTGTACCGACTTAAAAAAACTGCATATTGGAAAGAAAAAGTGCAGCGCGACGGATCTACTCCGGCTAGCTTATGGAGATCGCTCTCTACATTAATTGGGCGTGATCGAAGATCTGAGGCGGCTTCCGAATACAGCGCAGATCAATTTCAGTAATTTTTCAAAGAAAAGATTACCAACATCCGAGCAGTTACAAAGGACAACCAATCATCATCTGTACCACAGTCAGCCTCAACATGCTTTACAAGTTTTCGTGTAATGAGCGAGGCAGATATTCGCCACGTCATTATGACTTCACCCGTCAAATCATGTACTCTTGATCCCATACCGACATTCCTCGTACGCGAATTCATTGACCTACTCTTACCTTTCATTACCGCGATATGGCGAACTACAGACCAATATCAAATTTACCATTTTTGTCAAAAATCATCAAACGTGCTGTTGCTCAACAGATCAATGCCTATCTTATTGAGGAAAACCTTCTACCACGGTGCCAATCAGCCTACAGAAAATTTCATTCAACCGAAACGGCCTTGCTACGAGTTACATCGGATGCTCTCACTGCTGCTGACGATCGATGTGTGACACTCCTGAGCCTGCTCGACATGTCAGCTGCGTTTGACTGTGTCGATTACGAGATACTACTCCTTCGACTTGAAAACCAATTTGGTTTTAAATCCGACGTTCTCCGCTGGGTTACATCTTTCCTAACGAACCGTTTGGAACGGTTTCAAACACCCAATTCAGTATCAACCACACAGCAAATGTGTCAAGGCTCAGTCTTAGGGCCCTTCCTATTCAACCTGTACACAGCTGATTTAAGTACAATCGTGGAATCCCATGGCATGCAGTTCCATCAGTACGCAGACGACTGTCAAGTGTACATTAGCGTGCCCAGTGATGAAGCCCAGTCTGCTATCGACCGACTGTCCTGCTGCGTTTCTGACCTAGGGGACTCGTTGATGGCCTCCAGACTTCGGCTTAATCCAGAGAAGACAATCGTTATCTGGTTGGGATCCAGGCAGCAAGTTGCAAAGATCAAACCTGCCAGCGTCGACATTTTGTCTACATCGATCACGCCTGTCGAGTCAGTGCGCAATCTTGGCGTTATGCTGGACAGTAACCCAACGATGTCTGCAAACGTTACAGCTGTTTGCCGATCAGCCCTTTGCTTCCTACGCCAGCTAAGACCAGTCATCCACTCCCTACCGACCGACGCTGCTAAGACTTTAGTTCATGCTTTTGTACCATCTCGTGTTGATTACTGCAGTTCACTTTTCTACAATATCTCGGATGTTCTTCTACGTCGTCTCCAAGCGGTGCAGAACGCAACAGCCCGCCTGATCACGGGAACTCGGCGACGTGATCATATCACTTCGGTCCTCCTTGAGCTTCATTGGCTCCCAGTACGGCAAAGGATAAAGTATCGGTTAGCAGTCCATGTTTTCAAAGCCCTACACGGCATGTCTCCGGATTATATTGCAGATGAGTGCACCCTAATCAAGCATCCTGGGGATCGCAAATTAAGGTCATATGATGTGTTGACATGCGCCGTACATAGATCACATACGCGACTTGGTGATCGAGCCTTCGCGTGTGCTGGACTTGAACTATGGAACAGCCTCCCTATCCATCTCAGGGACAGTGACCTACAGCTGAATACCTTTCGTCGGTCACTGAAAACTTTTCTATTCAGCGCCTAGTGACTTTTACTGTTTTTGTGCGCTCTATAACCCAGTGAAAAAGCCGAAGTCGGCCAGACTTTGGCACCGAATTCCTGCCGACTTTGGCAGTGGGAAAGAGAGCGGAAGTCCAGCCAAAGTTGGCATGCCGACTTCCAGCCAAAAAAAATACCGCCAACATACTACTTGATTATGTTTTATCAAGTAGTATGCTGACGGTTGTCATTATTCAATCTCGGGATATAAAAACACCTCTTTTAACACGATCTAAATATAATATTATAATGCCCACAAATCAGGATACTCATCATCCGGTAATTCTGACAAGAAGCGACTGTTTTTCCTCGCACTAGAGCCACATTCTTTGTCTTTTGATCCGCATAGGATGAGGTAGCTGGATCAAGTGTCCCTCGTCATCTCGTGTGAATTTTCCAGTGAATCCACATCTTCCACAATCCTGTAAAAAATTATGACATAATGAAATATAACATATACCTACGGCACAGAAATTGTGGGTACCTATCAGATATAGAATTTGATGACTGGAGAAAAATAGACATAGATGTTTAAACCAAAGTTTCATGTCTTTCTCTGTAGATTTGTGTACTACAATCTGTATGCCACGTAGTGTAAACGCAACGAAAAATCTATCGATTGAAATAGTCGTAGCAGATAATTGAAGAAAATTGATGTTTTAAATGATAAAAAGCATCATTTCTGTGTATAAGCAATATTTATCAATATTATTGTAACAATCAGTTCATCAATTGACAAATATAACAAGTTAAATAAATCTGCAAATACTTCTTTGTCACCGCCCATAATCATAATAAAATTATCAGTGCTGCTCTAGTTTTAAATAGCAAATCATATTTTTATTCTATGAATGCAGGTTGCTAAGTATTCAGGATCTTTATCGCCTACTATTGCATATTTCGGTGCAATACATTTTTTGACAACAAATAGAACTTAAGATTATGATATATTTCGCGTTTCTTTCTGAGTCATACAATATAAATGCGATAACAATATAATGATGCCTACCAGCATGCTTTAGCCAATCCTACTGATACGTCAATTACATGAAAACGATGTCAATAACCACCAGACTTCAGGCCACATGGGAAAGGCTGTCATTTTTATCACGACACATTCAACTAAGAAGAGAACTTAAATTTTCAATTATTTTAAAAATGATCAATTGAAAATTTTGAATAGAGCTTGAAGTTTGAACTGATAATCAATTAATCATAACAAGGTCCATAGATCTATACATATTTTTTTTAATTGCGACTTTATGGTTCACAATGCAAGTAAATTTTGATCATTCACAATACATTTGTTGTTTTACAATTAATTATATTGATGTAATGATTAATAATTAGTATGAGCTTATAATAAAATAATATATATAAAAATATGTAATAATTAATTAATGTATAATATAATGAGAATAATATGAAAAAGTTAAATACACCTTAGCTTATGTATTAGCCTACACATTGATTGTCAAAAATTCTTCATTATGATTTCTCGGCATGCCTATGTTTGCTAACTTTCCATGCAGTAAATTCATTGCCTATGGTTTTATAACGCTAACGGAGGCCTATCATACAAAAAGATGTGATATTTGACTAATCGACCTTTAAGTCATCAAGGAAAGGCAAATGATCAATATTGATTATTAGTCCGGGTGCTACTGACACTTTCTTCCTAAATTCGCGCACAAAGGACTTAATAGCATGGATTTGTAAATCTTGAAACGCTGAATACAAAAATCAAATTCTTGAGTGTCACAGTCAGTCGCTTTCGATTAAAGGCAAGGTTAAAGGATTCCCATTGGAATCCAATTCTAAAATTCAAGAAATATCTATGGTTTGTGAAATACCTGGCAATTTTCGTACATTTTCTTTTGCAGAAAAGAAACTATTTATCAGAATGCCATGAAATTTAAAACATGATTGAGTTCAGAACATCAACTTCGATATAAAAGTTGAAGTGAGTCACATGATTCAGCATTTTATGTCTGAGATACTCTACAAAATGAGTAAATTTCATGCCTTGATTTAATTTTGGTAATTTTACTCATTTTGTAGAGTATCTCAGACATAAAATGCTGAATCATGTGACTCACTTCAACTTTTATATCGAAGTTGATGTTCTGAACTCGATCAATCATGTTTCAAATTTCATGGCATTCTGATAAATAGTTTCTTTTCTGCAAAAGAAAATGTACGAAAATTGCCAGGTATTTCACAAACCATAGATATTTCTTGAATTTTAGAATTGGATTCCAATGGGAATCCTTTAACCTTGCCTTTAATCGAAAGCGACTGGCTGTGACACTCAAGAATTTGATTTTTGTATTCATCGTTTCAAGATCTACAACTTTGTTATCATTGTTCCGTTCTTCCAAAAATATATGCATGCAAATCTCTATGAAATTCTGCTCAATGTCACAAAAGATAATTTCATGTGCATTCTTTTAAAACTGCATTATTATGTTTCTCTATGATCTTGCTATCAATCATTCATTCGCAACAGATTGAGCCACAGCGCTTCAGAGAATTTCGCTTCATTCTATCATTTTATTTACCAAATTGCAATTTTAAAGACAATGCCATCAGTGGTTTAGATATAAAAGCACACATGCTAAAATGAATCAGTTATCAAAAAGAAATTTTGTCCAATAGAAAGCTAAGAAGTTACAAGCGCAAAAACAATTATACAGACGCAATCTACTATTTAACAATTAAGACCTGTCAGTAGCGGCAGTGAGTACAGATTAATGGCCACAGACCGAAGGAATAACACTCGCATCGCAGAATCTCTACTCATTGCCGCTGCTGACAGGTCTTAATTGTTAAAATATCAACACAATGTCAGTATCATTGTTTTTACGTTTGTAACTTCT
Source organism: Prostheceraeus crozeri (assembly GCA_907163375.1). NCBI lineage: Eukaryota > Metazoa > Platyhelminthes > Polycladida > Euryleptidae > Prostheceraeus > Prostheceraeus crozeri. Next base: position 22,865 of record CAJQUW010014156.1, on the reverse strand, counting down.
TAGCTTTCTATTGGACAAAATTTCTTTTTGAAAAATGATTTATTTTGACATGTGGGCTTTTATACTAAAACCACTGATGAAGAAGACATTGTCATTGAAATTGAAATTTGATAAATAAAATGATAGAATGAAGCGAAGTGCTCATAACCATTCATTATTTGTTAATAAACATTTTTAGAAAACTGAGTGAGTGATGCTATCCACTTGAATAATAAATAATAAATGAAAACTATCTGCGTTTATTGGCCACGCTTGCTCTATTCAAGCATCAAGGAATGACAAATACAAATTGCATCTTTCACAGAAAGACGCATGCCTCAATAGAGAGAGCAAAACGTGGTCAAGGTACTTAGATAGCTTTCATTATTACGCTTAAGTTGACAGACCATCGTTAGATACGTACTGGGAAATGCTTCATTACATTTAAATTCTACTTTTCTATGCGAGTGCGTATTGTTTGTCGCAATGAAATTGATTTCATAAATTTTTTTGAACGCAGCTGTTTTTAAAAAATTATATAATTTATTGAAAGTATTTATTGTCTATGTCTCAGCCGCACATTGTCTATCGCACATTGTCATCTTTTGCATAGCAATTTGATATATCGTTTATTTAATTTCATTGTTGCTAATCTGAAATGCAATATTAAAACCGAATAATTTATTTATTATTATTATTGCTAGTTTCTCTTTCATCAAAGCAGAAGCCCCAACAATTCGCACATGCATAATTACAGAGAGGACATACCGAAGCTAGGATATACTACTCCATGCGGCATACAGCTGCACGATTCGTATACGATTCAAACTTTTTGCGAGTCAGAATGTGTGTCACACACCAAAAGCAGTATCACACATTGGTCCGCGTGAATTGAACATGAGGAAATAAGAGGGAGAGAACAAATACAGGTGAGCAAGTATGTGATGCGAGTGGCAAGGCCAAACACACGGGAAATCTTGGCAAACAGACACAAAATACAGATTGCGCTCGCTCCGCAAAGGAGGTCATAGACAGCAACAGACATTACGTAATACTAATTGACTATACACTCAGACAACGAAAACAAGGCAATGAAGAAATATAGGTAGACAACTAAATGAAGGAGGATAAAAAAGACAAATGTTAAACATGTACATGAGAAATAAACTATGCAAACGCCAAACACAATAATACGGAAAATTAGATATTGTAGTTTCGAATGCTCCAAACAAGAATCATAAAATGATATAATTACTCAGTTTTAAGATATGTCATCGTCAATGACAGCTAGGAATATAAATTTTCTAGAGATAGTCTTTACATCCAACCTAAAGAAGCACAGCTTCCCATTTGCACCATGCGAGAACGGAGTACATTCAAAAGAGCACAAAATCATATATCCAAGGGAAGCTATGTAATTATTAAATATCTATCAAATTATCCAAATTTTCGTCGGTAAACTGACAACCTGCTGAAAGGAGCAGTGTCGAACATCTCGCGATTTTATCAAATGCGCAGACATTCAGGGCAATAATTTTATTGAATGTTGATCAAGTACGGAGTTTCATGATTTTACTGTACATGCACTATATATTTCACATGTAAATATTTTCTATTTTTAAATTGCACTGTTCCGTCCAACACTTTGGTTTCGTCATATCGAATAAAATACGAAGTTCACAAAGATTCAGGCAGAATCCATGCATGAGAATTTAAATATGAAAGTTTTGTTTTTTGAATATCCATTAACCGCATCGCACTCTATTAACTTGCATATTACCCAATCGCACCAATACAATCATCAATATAATTTCTTGAAATTTCAATTCAATAACTTCTCATTATTTGTCTTTTCATTAAAATTAGGCTATTATGTTTTAATATTTAACAAATAGGACTATTTGAAAGTTGTCAAGATATAAGCAGACTCATTGACAGCTGGCGCACGATAGATGAATAGATATTTCATTCCAAAACTATTTGGTAAGCTTCATCATCTATATAATAATGCCGAGCAGAGATTGAGTCATATGCAGTTAGTTTTGACAAGATGACGGACCCAGGTGCAAGCGATCTTTCTTTTTTTGCAAAATGATGTCATGATGGCATGTAAATGCCATCTTGCATAATAAAGAGAAAGATCACTTACACCTGGGTAATTCTGCTTATTCAAAACTATATATAAAAATAATTTCGTGAAATATAACTTATGCAGTTGATCATTTATTTTCAGCAACCCCTACATGTGCAGAAAATAATTCTCTTTACTACCTAGGCCTAAAATGAAAAGAAATTAGTCATCTCACCTGTAAGCTCGCAATTGATGACATCAATCGTCGGAACACATTTTGAGATGCATCAGGGTCCAGACTACGTGAAAATGCCGATCATGAGATGATTTTCAAAGATCTGTTTCTGTCAGCGAACAATGTCGGAGATAAAGTCGTTAAATATGAAGAGTGAATCAAATCACAAAATGTTTTGTAAGATGACAAAGGCAAAAGTTTTATCACGGCAACTGCCTATGTCTGCAACTTGAAAAGATCCATAGATGACTTCTGCGAATTGATTGTGAAGGTCGAATAGCAGATTTGAATTTCCTCTGACTGTCCAAAGAAGCAAATGGTGATCGAGGCATCGTTCTAAAAAGTTGGGTAGTACTTTTGATCGTAGGCAGTAAACTGTTTCACAGGACACGAATCTAAGACCGATGCGCTGCGCAAGTAGAATATGAATGACTCCATGACCTCTGCATCCTTTCTCGCTGTCATGTGATGATTGAGACACGTCGATTGAAGGTCGCTAAATATCAGTAGCCCAGTAGGCGGGAACACGGAAATATTTTGTGCGCGCGATTCTCCTTTACTCGCGCAGCACAAGTAACATGAAATGATGTCCGCGAGCGATATCTTTTCTCCCTGTCATTGTCATGTGAATGAGGCGCGTCGATTGAAGGTCGCTATAAGCCCGGGTGGGCGTATGGAAATAATTTGCGCGCGCAGTTCTCCTTCAGTAATGAAATGTGAGGTTTGCGTCGGAAGACATACATAAAAAGGATCAACTGGAGTGCGTTCTTCTGATATTGAACTATTGCAATTGCAATAAATGCAAAAAAGTGCACAGACGCAAAATTTTGATTTCATAATAGTATATCATATCATGCGAAATAATTATGATTTCATGAATCAAATTTTTAAGAAATTTATGGGGAGAAATTTTTGATGCATTTTTACGCAGGATATGCATAAAGATCAATTTGTTTTCGAAGATGAACATTAGTAGAGTTTACAAAAACTATTTAGGAAATAGACAGCAAAAAGTGAGTGAGGGAGAGAGAAAGAGAGAAGATGAACGACAGAAGAGATATGACGAAGAGAGGGAGAGAACAAGAAGATAAAGAAGAGAAGTGAGCTGAGGAGAGACAAGAAATGGAAGAGGAAGATAAGTGAGTAGAAAGAGAAGAAAAAGGAGATGGCTGATGTGAGAGCAAGGACGGAAAGGAATTAAGAGAAGCGAGGAAGGAAAGAAGAGAGAGTAAGGGAGAGAACGAGGTAGAAAAGAAATCAAAATGAAAGTTTAAAATTTGTCTTTACATAGTCATTCATGACAATTCTCTGCATAGAAATAGTCCTTTATATAATCCTTACTCATCCTAGTACTTATATTGTTCCTATACTTGCCTTCTGATCTAAATGGACAACTTGTGACTTGATGGAAGGCCTACTTGATTTCGATACTACGACCACAATTTTTAAAATAATGCAAAAAAATTTAATTCACCGCAATGTCAGGATTAGCCTGCATTTTCCATTATAAAGTGTAATATGCTACATCACATGATCCGAAGGCGGAGCAGCGAATAGAACTGAGGTACGTGGTCAGAGACTGACAAGCGGCTGTAAAAAGTTTATCAGTGTATGAGCATTATTAGAACGAATAACACCGAAAAAAGTCAAGAACACCACTTTCCTATATAAGATCCAGTCTCTTTTTGTTTCTTTTCCAGCTTGCATAATGAAACAATGCAATGTTTTTGTTGATAACTCTCCGACCATTTAAGTTTTCTGTGCCTTGCGCGCACACGCTCGTAGACGATGCTCACAATTGCGGAGGCCATAATAGAAGTGCATCTATATAGTCCTACATGCTAGTTTTTTGACTTCGATAGCGATTATAACGAATTATAAGGAAACATTTGTCCTTGATAGCAAGTGAATTGAGAAAAATCTTTTCAAGAAATCGGTCTTCGCTTGCAACACTTGGTTGTTTTTGCTTCCTGTATTAGTGGGCGGAGTGACGAGTCCTCAGGCTCTTTGCCTTACTTTTGAAATTCGAAAGCGATTATGACGAATTATTAGGAAACATCGGTAACACAAAATCAATATGATCAATATCAATAGTAATGAATATTATCCATAAATCCAGGTCTACAAATTATTGTTAAGTATGAATTAAAAAGATCCTAATAACGCAATAAAAATTAGGCCTAATTAGGGCTTACTGATATCGATAGCACTTAATAATGAAGTAGGCTCAACTGGTACCCGAAGAGGCCAAAATGATGCATTTGTTAAAAATAGTACCGGAACTCCGGTAGGCTTAGGTGATATGCAAATAATTTATTCTGAAAGTTTAATCAATGCATCACATAATCGTAATTTGAAAATTATTCCAATTGTGGTGAAAGAATGCATTCTCCACTTTATTTGCATAGGCCTATATACAATGGAAACAATTCATAAAGAGGTAACCAACGACAACACAGAAGTAAGCAGAACCACTAATTGTGTTGCCAAACTCTGAGGGAAGTGGGACCAATTTCGGTTGCCAACTTATGCGCCAGCTTGGCATGCCAACTTTTGCCAACATAATAAAAATCTATACACTGATAAAAGATCAATCACAAACTGTCTAGATTCAACTGTGAGCATCATTTACTTTGTTTTATCATGATTTCTTTACTCAAAAGTACTAGATTTCGAAATTAAAAAATTATGCCGACTCATGCCAACCGGCGGAAGTCAGACCGACTTCTGGCCGACTTTGGCTTTCACACTGGGAAATGCTCTTATAAATAAATAAATAAGTTATAATATTGTTACTTTATCTCCTCCCATCTGATGCCTTCCTAAAGATCGTGAAAGTGAATAAATCATCAAACTTAAAATACTGTGATTACTGTATATACTTCGCGAATTAGAAAACTTTGTATGGTAGGCCCCGCATGAATTAACCTAAAATTTCAAAGCATAAATTCACGTGCTTACTTTAGATTAGCAAAGATTAAATGCAAGAACTGATTCAAATTGAGAGTTGGGATTTTAATCCCAGGGTGGGCGCCCAATATGCATATGGTTGCATGTCGCTCATATAATGTGCGAACATGTTATCACTGAAATTATTTCAAATAGCTACTTGTAGGGGCCTATCATTGAATACGGGTAGCAGTTCTACAAAATAATCTTTTTTTTCTATTGTGGAAGTCTGTGCTGCAGGGAGGATAACAATTCATATTTCTCCGATCACAAAAATATGTAAAAATAGCATACATGTAAGTGTGAATTTTAAGTAGCATCCTTTCTATTATGTAGGCATGATACAACAAGTAACAAACATCAAATTATGTTGCTACTCACACTAGGCCTATCCGCTAATTCACCATTAAAATGCAATATTCTTCCTCTGAGACATTATGAATCGACCTGTTTCGTAATCCCGGGATTGTAGCTTTTTGGATCCCGAAATCCCAGGATTGGATTTCAAAAATCTCTATATCCTGGGATTTGGAAAGGTACCCAGGACTGCAGTTCCTACTCAATACTCAATCCCAACCGGGGCTCGTTCAATCCTGGGATTCCGCATTTATCCGGGATTGAAATTTTCCATGACTTTGGAATTCCTAAATTGTAATCATAAACACATGCACATTTTACATTCTCAACAGAAAAGAATGATAGAGCTATTCAATAACAGATAGTAAGCTATGTATTTGCTTCTTTAAGCTGAGTGGATGGATGGTAACAACTGTGCTAACGGGTTGGAGATAAGCATAAAGTTCGGAATTCATCAACGACCGTTTAGTCAGTTCATCATCTGTTAGTCAATTATCTTTTTCTGTCACACGCCGAGTAATTGTCGACTAAGATCAGATGCTGTTTAAAATCGCTCGCCTTTCCTTACTGTGTAGCCTACGTATCATTGCAACTCACTACAGCGTCACATCGATTTCTGGCTTGTGAGAGTGATTTATTTGTACTATATGAAGAAAAACTCAATTACTTTTGCTTGCACTCTTAATCATTCGGCAATCTCATCCGTAATTCGAAAGTTCATGTATGGAATCCAAGTTCGAGCTATTTTCTCATCAATGAGATGTGATAATCTCATTGATAACCCCGTATGACGATTTAAGTCGTCAAGCATACATTTAGAAGTCTAGCTAAATTTTGATCAGATTTTTCAACCTCAAGAATTTCTAGGGTACTAATAACCGCATTTATATCACAAAAAACTGGTATGATAAAGTGCCAGGAGAATTTTGCTTTTGTATACAATGACAATGTGCTGCAATCCCCAGGACTATCCAAATCCTGGGATTCCGACATATCTCTAGACACAAGAAGTTTCTATATTGATCAACATTGCACCAGAAAGGAAGGAGAAAATATGTTTCACAACTGCGCAATTCCAAGTTGAGATGATATACCGTCATACAAATAATATGAGTCAAAGAATGCTTCATTCCCATTATGAGACTCTATTTTTTAAACTTATATTGCTCTATTTCTAGCCAAAATTATTTAATTCATCACAAAAATGGTGCAATGCGTGAAATATATCTAGAACTGTGAACTTAGAATTACCGTAAATCACGGATGTACTCGTGCATCATTTACCTAGGATAAATTGAGACAAATGTGGATATAGGATAACTGAACTTTATTTTACTCACCGGTGCTATATTTTCCAAGAGAAAATATAGCACTGCTTTCAAATGGTAAACATGCTTTAAATCAGATGGAGTACTTTTTACTCATACTCTAAGAAAATGAAGCACTCAGACTTTCGGTCTTCGTGCTTTATTGAAATATACAGCATTTTGAGCAATGACTTGTCACATATCATTGTTATAATGATGGATATAGCTTGCAGTTTGAATTTCAGCCTGAATGAGGGTATAGCCCATGCATGTACTTTTTCATGCACCATGGCATCATCAGTCCGTTTCTATTTCTTTTCATCTCTATTCTCTTTCATCCGTCTTCTATTTTCTTTCATCTCTCAGAAAAGATTCGTGAGTTATTTACACTGAAGTATAATCAGAGCTGCCTCTTGCATTTAATTTGTTAGGAGAATTTTTCCCATTACTTCAGAGTTATGAAAATTCATCTAGGATACAATCGACACTGCAGCGACTGGCTCATTAATTTTTCTGAGCATCAAAATCGAAAGTCCTTATCAATAGACTGTGCTTGAGGAGATATCGGTGAGGGCATCTGAAGAATCCTTCTTCGGGATGGTGTGCTGTATCAATTAGATTTGTGTTTGCATGCATGTTAACTGGGAATTCATATTTGGGACAGTACTATGGCACATATGGTATTCCAGTTGAACGTAGTTGGTAGACGACATGTAGGCCTACTTGCTTTTGATCCTATTCCATTTGTTTCCAGTCTTCATGGATGATATTAGGCCTACATCCTTCGCTATAACTTTGCTGATGATGATTCCCATTTTGTTTGATATTTACTCGTGCAGATTTCGAGAGATTTTTGAAAACCTAAAAACCTAGAAAAATTTATATTATGGCTGGGGAGGCCTGAGCTAATAGCAATATTTTGATAACGTTGGAAATTTTTGGAATTCACACTGCATTTGATGAATACGATTGTCGCAAACAGACGATTCTTCATGATGAACCAAAAATACGTTGAGGTGTCTTCTTAAAGAATTTTTTGGCTATACAATAAGAACTATGTAGCCTTACAGCTCAACGTTTCGCGCATTCACGCTTCTTCAGGGGCAAAAAAGCTAAAAACAATCAACAGAAAGTCAGTACAGTGTCAGGAGGGAGAAACACGGTTATTTACGCAGTGGTGTAAAGAATTCTACCCTTACTGTATTTGGCTAAAATCTTTTACAGAAGTTGTCAGAAACATAACGTAACAAGAATATTTTGTCTTGCTTCATCTTCGAATTGACAATTTTATTATAGAAGAACAGAAGTACAAGTACATGCCTCACGACAGTTATCTGAAGTAGGTCTACTTAAATAAAACTCGGAAACATTTCACACCCTGGACCCTATTATGTGAGCCTAAACATTCTTTTTGCCACTCTCTTATGGCCCGTTGATGTGTTATCGATTTCAGCGTTACTTCCTTTCGAGTGACATAGAGCGGTCGAATGCATGAATAGGTCTAATCCATTTCTATAGTCTGATCACACCAGGTCAAAGATCACTAGTTGCACAGAATGACCAATAATAGTCAAACAGCCAGAACGAGATTCTGCAAGGAACGATGCCGAACATGCCGATGAACGAAATATGCCTACTGCGCGTCGGTCGAGTTCTATCCGGTTCCTCATCTTGTCAGACACGATTAAAGAAAAAACACACTTTAATGCAATAGGACGGAAACTTTGGATGGCAGCTTTTGGAAACAATTGAATTCTCTATGTTTCCGGTTATTTAATTAAAAATGCTGTCTAGAACGATAATTTTTTGATATGGAATTTCCTCAAGTCATTTTCTATACATGCAAACCTGTCTGTGAGGCTAGATTTGGCAGGCCTCCTAATGTTTATGTACAAATACAGGTATTTTCAGTAATTTTTCATATACCTCAAATTCGGTAGTTTTGAATCCCTATGGATGCGTTGTTATATCCATTGGATTAAAACTACGTTGCTTGAGGCTTACTGGCATCTCTGTTATTTTTGTCTGCTTTTCTACTATTGCATGAATCACATGAATGTTTTTAGTTGTATGCACGTGTCAGCAGGGAAGATGAGAATCGTTATTCGGTTTTCAGCCAAAAATTGTGCTAGAAGCCAGTGGATCCCTGGATTGTATAGATTACAATAATCTGTCCGATTTGAGGATTAGTTGGTTTTTGGATTGTTCAGCATTGGCGAATAGCTTCACTATCGAATGTATAACCAACGAATATCGAAATCAAATAGAGGACAGCGTAGGGATAGCTAACGGACATCGATCTTGCGACTGATAGGCTACATATCCGTTGTTAGCTAAGGGATACCAGGCGGATAACCAGAATGCACAGCCGATAGGACGGATATCCGTCAAAAAACAACGAACTAGCTATCGGTTGGATATCAAGCATGTCCACTAATAAGATACATATCTCCTTGGAATAAGAATTTGTTATCCGCGGAGATAGACTGGATATCCAAACGGCTCCTGACGTAGAAAAAATGGTGTCTATCCGTTCAATCGTGAAGATGCGGGGAAAGTATAATCTGCTGATCGGATATCCGTTTGCTCGGAGGGGTGCGATTTAAAGAAGGCGACAATAATAATGTTGTAACGCTTCAGCATCATCATTGTGCGCAACTAAGCACAATGATGGACTAAGTACAATGTGGACGGAAATAGGCAACAATGTTTTCTCGTAATGATGATATCTGCATCCATTCATGTGAAAGATATTTCAGAAGTCTATTGTATATCTAGATGTGTATTCATACCATTGCTGCCCACTGCGATTCTTGTCTTTTTTAGATTTTGCTCATTTTCTAATCCCAGCATTTTCAAAATATCTTTGAGAACCTCAGAGCCATATCGAATAGAGTGAATTTTGGTAGCCTACTTTTGGCTTCAATTCATAGACAACAATATAATATCAAGAAAATAACAAAAATCATTGAAAACCATAACCTGGAAGGAAAGTGACATCTGATATCTTTCTATACTTGCTCTTTATCCTATTTAGATTTATTATTTGTTGCCAAGCTTTTCCTCCAATCTATGCGCACTTGGTGTGAGGCCTATATAAATGCGATGCTGTTTTATCCCTTTACAAAGTTCTTTTCAATATTGTTTTCGGATATTGTAACTTCCATACTGTGATCCCCTCCACATCCTTGCTAAATTCACATTCCAAAAATTAGACCTAAACAATTTTCTCAGTTTCAATTCTACTAGTCCTTCCTGCAGTTTCATGTATTTTCAAGGAATTGTACATATCTGCTTGATGATTCTTTGAATGAGCCAAAGAATGTAGACAAGGCCTACTATTCAGGTCATATCGCTGCCCTCCTGATAAACGGTGTGTCAACTTTCCGGTCTGATTGCTTGACATGAGATGGCAATTTTCTAATCAATCGATTCGAACATTCTGCAAATTATATTTCCATTACGATGAATGTTCCAGATGACAGAAAATTACTCCTGCGATTAGCTCATTTAATAATAATGATAATAATAAAGTCGTTTATTCGAGAAAATTACGAAACTCCCAATAATGGGAATCGTGGGACACCAAGTTAAAAGTACAAAATCATTTTCACAGATAACCAAAAACAAAAGTGAAAAGTAGGAAGTTACTCAGATAGTGAATCCGGAATTATACAGCTTCGACATGGAAATAATGAAGGATCTGTCACGAATGGATGTAGTCAGTAATGGTAGGCGGAAGTGTCCAGACTGTTTCATCACAGGTAGCAAAATATGGCGGAGTGGATGGTCACTTTCACGCAAAATTGAATCGAATAATCTGAAACCAAGAATCTGCCGGCGATATGACAATGGTAAAAAATGAACACATTCGCAATGCCATGAATCACAGATAATTCGATGCGCACGGCGTTGAATTCTTTCAAGCTTATTCGATTGTCCGGTTTGCAAATTTACAAATAATGGAGCACCATACTCGAGTATACTACGCACACAATTCTGGTAGACAAAGATCAACTGCTCCTTCGTCAGGAAGTTTCTCAATTGACGTAAGACAAAAAGTCTGGATGAAGCCTTCTTACAAATGATATTTATATGGGAGGACCAACTCAGAGTTTTCTCAAATGTGATACCTAAAATACGTTTGTCATTTTGAACCGGTACTCCAGAAACACAAAAAGGATCACAATCAAATGAAGCTCGAGTAGAGAAAAATACTTGCTGGCTCTTCTCGTTCTTGATGAGCATTTGATTAGAATCAGCCCAAAGTTTGATTTTTACAAAATTATCTTCAATGGGAGACGACGTGAAGTGACTCAAAATTGGAGACAGCAGAAAGATATCGTCAGCATACTTTACCAATAGTACTTCAGCAGAATTTTCACATCGCAGATCAGATACAAAATATCCAAAAATGATAGGTCCGATGGAAGAACCTTGAGGAATGCCACTTGATTGTAGCCCATACGAACTGTGATAGCTTTTCCACCTGACTCTTATCGGACGCGAGCACATATAGTTATAGATGAAATTAATAGTGAAACTGCCAAAACCATCTCTGACCATCTTACCGATCAATACATCCCGACAGACTCGATCATAACCTTTAGCAAGATCTGGTGTGAGCATCTGACAAGCCGAAACATCACGCCGTTGAAGATTGGAAGAAATATAGTTTTCCATATCAATCAACGCGCACACAGTTGAAGACTTTCGTCGGTATGCATACTGTCTATCATCAAATCGACTCAAGAATTCTTCTCCTATCCGCTTCAATAAACATTTCTCAAAAATGCACTCAGGCATAGACGTAATAGAAATTGGGCGGATATCATTCAATTTTGCCGGGACTTATTTAGGAAGGGGAACAATATCTGCATTTTTCCATATTTGGGGGAGGTTCGCCTCTTGAAGGCAACGGTTGAATATGAGACACAGAGGCAAAGCTATAGCCGCACTTAATTTAGACCAGCATAATGATGGGATTTGATTAACACCCGGTGACTTTTTGGGATTGATGTTTTGTAAATTTCTTTGAACTTCCTGCACGGTAATGCTGAATGGAACCGTATAAGGAAATAAACCAGAGGTGACTACGTTGTTGTTTGCGACACAATTTGAAATCAAATCGTGTTTTATTCCTTCCAACAGCTGTATGATATTCAAACCAGGTTTGAAATTAGGAAGCCAATTGCTATTGGTTGTTTCTCCCCTCACACTCTTATAAACACTCCAAATGCTACATTTTTACGATTTTTCAGCTCCCCAGCGTCGCTTTGCCTCCAAAATGGCCTCTTGAACTTTGACCTTATAGTGTTTATAAAGGGCCCAGTTTCGCCTGCGGTAAGCCTCATATCGCTTATTTATCAAAACTTTGATGACTGAATTTATCCACGGTGGATCTTTAAATGAACGTTTGACCATATCGTACGGAAGTTGAGCTAATGATGAATTCAAAATGTCATAAAATACATCACAAATTTCGTCAAGACTTCTTTCCTTAGTTATCAAATTTTCCCAGTTAATATCATCGAGCGAACGTAAAATATTTGCCATATTCGATTCACAAAAGTCTATCACCTTAATCCATTTATCTTCAAAAGTGATACCACGCCTTGGCTTCAGTAATACCACATTGTGGTCACTAGAACCCAAAGGAGCTAAGATGATCGGGTCGTCGTAGAATGCTGTTATATCCTCCGGTACAAGTATCAAGTCCAAAATTGCCTCTCCTCTTGTAGGTTGATGAACAACATTTTTCACAGAAAAATCAGTTTCTAGCATACGCGGATTCACCTTATTGAAGTCACCAACAATAAACAACGGATAACCTGGCATAATACAAAGCATACTTTCTAAAACAGATGTGATGTATTGACAAGCATTTTCAACTCTAGACTCGTTGAGTGATCTACCATGTGGAAAATATAAAATAGCTGTTATACATTTATACATGACTGACGTTTTTACTACCAATAATTCCACATCATCATTCACACTAGTGTCAAAAAGCTTTTCGGAAACCAATTCACTTCAAATGTAACAACACAATCCTCCCCCTAGTTTTGCATTTGGTCTGTCAGCTCTGTGCAAAACGTAGTTTGAGCAAGAAATATTAGAATCATGAACAGTGGAATCCAGCCATGTTTCAACAATGCACAAAATATTCGGTGAATTTTGTTTGATAAAAACAGGAACTTCATCACCCAATGAGCACACTTAGTTGCCTGCACGTGTAGGCAACGGTACCCAAGACGGTTGCCTACACGTGCTATTTGTCGCGGCAGGTAACGTCGCCAACACGTTGCCTCACGGTTGCTTGAACGTTGCCTATCGGTTGATTAAGCGTGAAACAAAAGTAAATTAGTGTTTGCTTGGACGTTGCCTAAAAGTGTTCGATTAACCTTGACCTCACGTATCCCTCTCCCTTCTATTCGCCATACCGGCGAAATGAAAGCTACAATTAATATGGCCCCGTGTCGTCATTACATAAAAAACAAAATTTCGGAAGAGTTTTTATTTCAATACGTACAAAAAGAACGATGCACAGAGCATGTTCCATAGTACAATGCATAACAATATAGGCCTATAACAATTATATAACAATGTATATAAAATTTTAAAAAAACATTGTTGTTCAACGTCATACTGCCACGAAATGTTCCAAGGATTTGCAGCTCATTATAGCATCACTTAACCATAACATTCGGAGACAGTGACAAAAATGTGCAAGAAATCACTCACCTCTCAGAAACAAGTCCAGGCCTACACAGTGATCAAAAGATTCTCCCTTGCCATCGGATTCGTTGAATTGATTTGGTTAAATCCATTCATAATTTCAGTATTGATTCTTGTAGGACACCGATTCATGTCTGAAACACACAATAAAGATACTGTTTTGTATGCAATAAACATAAGTTTGACAAACATCTTTCGAACATGGCACAATTCGTTAACATTCATAGTATATTGTAAAAAAACAGTTCACATCATTAAAACCTTTACAGAGAATTTTAGAAAGTTTTCGTCTTAGATAATGAAACAGAGTTTTAATAAGATGATGGGACAATTCATAGACACATGGATTTGTACTCAATTTGCATGATGACTTACATGGCACAACTAATCCACATACCAATGTGACAATTAGTAGAAAACAAAAAATAGATTTTCGACAAAATGGATGCACACATAATCATAGCATACTGCATCCATAAGTTCAAAAATATTACGAATTGTGTACACGCACGTATATATAGCAGTATAGTTTCAGCAATGATTATTGAATTATTCCCGCAACTGGTGATTAATGTCATTTATCACAGAATATTCCAGGATTACAAAACATTCGGAGTACGGTATGTCAGCCTCTAATTGTGATAAATTATCTTAGGCGTGAGGAAACAATCTGACTCGGATAGAATTCAAGAGCGAAGAAATTCGCAACAAATTAATTGATATCAGATGACGCTATATAGTTTTATTGACAACAAAATAATTTTTCTTTTTTTGCGATTTCATGAGGCTTCAACATTTAAATCATATAATTTCGTGAAAATATAACTAATACAGCATAATGTAGTTAATTCACTTAAACTTAGGCAATGAAAGAAGTATATGCAAACATCTCACCTGCAGCTCTGGCAATTGATGATGTTAATCATCCAAAAACATTTTGTTGTCAGAATGCATCAAACTATGGTCTTGTCTCTCACGAGATGACACTCAAAGCCCTGGTTTTCAGCGACGAATGTAGGAGATAAAGTCAAGTCACTAAATATGAGGTGAACCAAATCACAATATATTTTGTAAGATGATAACGGCAAAAGCCTAGTCGGCGCCTTGAAAATACAAAGTAAATGATCTGTAAATTGATTGTGGAGGTCGAATATGGTTCGCGGATATGAGCTCCTCTAAATGTCCAAAGAAAAGATGGTGATCAAGGCGTCGTTTAAGAAAATTTGGTCTAAGTTGTAGACGTTTCACTAAAACAGTAATGCTAGACATGAATCACGTTCGATGCGCAGAGTAGCCAGGAATGAAATTAAGACCGTTTGCACGTTCCCTTTCTCGCTGTCATGTGATTATCGATGGTTCCGCGTCGATTGAAGGTCAGTCGCTCAGGCGGCAGTGGGGAAATAATCTGTGCGCAGTTCTCCTCTATTCGGAAATGAAATGCGATGGGTATACACTGACCGCTTTATCTTAACGCTGCGTAAATCATCGAAAGACAGACAGTCCATGCATCGAATAAGCACAGCCGTAAAAAAGACGTACTGCATGATAATCTTAAAATGTTGCAATTATAATCTATTCCAAATGCAGTATCAAAATTGTGATTCTTCAGATGTCAACCATGAATCCTATTAATATAAGAGATGCATGGGTAGAAATTAATGATGAATTTTTACTTTATCTTATTTTCGAAGATAAGCATCAATTCAAAAACAAAACATGAGAGAGAGAAAGAGATGAAGCAAAGCTAGATTCTGATACATGAGGCGAGAAAAGAAATGAAGGAGGAAGATAAAGATGATAATTGAAGAGAATTAATCAAGGAATAAGATATAGAAGTATAAAAAAAGTGATGAGGAAAGAGAAGAATAAGAGGAAGATAAAGGTGAGAAATGAGGAGACAGAGAAGAGAAGGAAGAAAATGAGGAGAAATCAAGAGAGAAAGAGTGTGAAAAGAAGAGAAATGCTCAGAAAGAAGAAAATCTCGGTGAAATCACCGAGATAAATAAAAACAATAAGTATCAAATATCCATATATTATATCTTTGATTTGAATACAATGAGCATGATGCACAAAGTGACGTCTCCAAAGACTTTTTTATGTAGCCAACGTACATATTTTTCAAGTTTTCCACGCATTTTATTTATCTTACTTATATAACCTTGTGAAACTGGAAAACAGTGCAGGCAACGTGTAGGCAACGGAGGCACTTCACTAAGATGTGGTGTGTTAGCAACGTTCAGGCAACGTGTAAGCAACTGGTAAAAAATAACGGTGTTTCAGCAACCTCGAGGCAACATCAAGGCAACTATGTAAAAAATGATCGTGTTTCACCAACGTTTTGGCAACGTGTAGGCAACCATTTTTGACAACCGGCAACCAAAGGCAACCGTGGCGTCGTTCAGGCAACGTTGCCGACAACAAAGCTATGGCTCATTGGGCAAATTTATTTTTCAAAGATCGCACGTTCATAACACAAAACGATGGAAGAGCGGACAATTCATTACACAAATGTTTGTCAAACAAGCTATGACAGTCATTTCCATGAGCAATGTTCATAATTGAGCTTTCACGACGGTTTCTTAGATCGGTTAAGCTATTAAAAACCTTTTTCGAAAATTTGTCTGTATACTATCAATTACCATATCATCAACAAAAAGAGAACCTTTACTGATGAACACCTTCTTGCCCTTGTTTTCAGGTACTGCCATTTAGCGCTTTTTTCTATCACGCAATCGTTTACTTTCAGCTTGTTGCAAAGGTGTCAAGTCGCTGCTAATATAAATCTGACTAAGCGTTGTTCGCCTCAGTAATCTTGAATTTTCTAGAAGTTCAGCTTTTTTCGCAAAATGGGTCAACTCAATGCGAACGGGGCGCGATTTATCATTTGCTTTCTTTCCAAGACGATTTATTGCACATACATCATTGGAGACGTCAATAGAAACATCAATCGACCGACACATGATAACAAGTTTATTTTCAATGTTATCGCTTTCATTAATCCCATGAATGATAACATTTCGGCGTCTAGTTATTCTCTCCAAGTTTTCAATCTGGTATTGCTGACCCTCGACAGTCATTTCCAATGTCTAAACTCTCTTATTTAATGTCCTGATTTCACTCAAGAGTGTATCCAACTTATTGTTTATTTGGCCCAAAGCATCAGACTGAAATACAGTCGTGTCAGCATGACTCAAAAACGACTGCTGTCTGGAACACATCAGTGCCTCAATCAACTCTTTCTTAGTTTTTGACTTCAATTGTTCGGCACTTAAACCAGATAAATCTGGAAACTCGTGTGAACTGTCCTTCCTCGACATGACAACAATAATAGAGAAACCCTCAAGGACAGGGACTGACTAAAGAAATGAAATACAGTCAGCTGTAGAGTGACGCAACTATCTAAGTCACGTGACAAACGAAAAAAATCAATAATCGCTTAAAAATCGGCGAGAATTCCCTTCCTCAGTCGCGAATAACAGTTGATCAGTAATAAAGAACTGACAATACCAGCTCGCCAACAAAGAGTCAACTGCACACCCACTATACGGATGAAGACGCCAAGGACACACGGATATCTATGGTAAATCACTTCCGAAGCTAATATTACGATATCACACTGATAATGATGACCGGTAGATTCCACGAATGAATGGCAACACAATAGAATAATAGATTCCAGAGAGAATAGGGATTCCAAAGCGGCAAGCCGGTGACAGAAAAACCAATTAAGTTGCAATGCAAATTGAACAAAACTCAGCTCTCAAACCGAAAAAACGACAATTACCAGGAGAGCCCAACAATAAATCAAAAAACAAATGCCACCATCAAACTCAGACCAGCAAGACGAAGAGCCTGGTATCAAAAACGAAGATCATAAACCTCTAGAAACGGCCGAAATCTCACAAAGTGTAATTGATACGGCAGACGTCTCTTACAACTGACCAACACGCCAGAGAGGTGTCGCGTATTTTATGGTGTGATGGTCATTGAAACTTTGATCAATTTAGCCTGACAAATAATTCTAACAGCGGATAGCATTGAATTAGAAGAAAGTATGAAGCTGCCTTATTTCTGTTGTGTAAAATTTACCATGAACTGCTGTCTGAACTAAGATTGTTAATCTTGGGCATCATTCCATGTTGACTTGTTTTCTTGAGATAAGCGGTTTATTCGATACAAAATAAATTGTTGAGAGAACTTCTAACAGTAGGCCTATATTTAGATATTAATATACCGCATTGCATTATCGATCGTTTTTGAGTTAAATATCCTAAATGTGTCAAATTGTCCGGAAGCGTCAGGAAGTTTTCAGAATTCATTTCATGATTTTGAGTGAAATATGCCGACTGTGTAAAAAAGTCTATTTCAATTTTTTGTTACTTCAGCTTTAGTCAAATATAATTCTTGCGTTTAACATACCATTTGCGTCATAAAGACTGATTTGCGTCATGTCACGTATCTGAAGTGACGAATTCAGTTGGTAAAAAAGGTTTTCTGCGTCAAATTGTCCGACTTGCGTCATTGAAAATCTCCTTGTAGCCGTGCAAGAAGAATGTTCCATAGAATACATTCAATGGTTTACAGGAAGGGGTGATTTTCAAAGTTTGGGGCTTGCTGTCGGGGTGAAGGGCTCAGGTAAAATTGCTGTCATTGTTAGTTTGGTGTCAATGGAGCTCTAAGGAATCTTTTGAAACGGCATGTAGCCGTACCATTGTTTCATTGAATAAATTCAATTTATGGCAGCAATACATATTCATGAAAGTCATTCTGTAATCATCATCTCCAAATCCTCAAACCTTCCATCCTCTGTCCATTGAATAAATGCTCTGGGCTGCCGCTCTAATATCTCATGGAACAGTTGGTGGAACATGGGCTATTGGCAGTTAAAGCTGAAGCTTCAATGGAACTATGATGTGCTTCCAACTCCCCGCTATTTTGGCAAAGTAGGGAATCTGGGCGGACCCTTAATGTAATTTGAATGGCATGTATGCAAATCTGCGTTATATCCTCTCTGGTTATCGTGTGGAACTGTAGACAGGATGGTACACGCACCGGCACGGTTTGGTCCTGCAAAGGATTGTGGAAGCAGTCTCGCATGAAGTGATACCCTCTACATATGTAGCGGGAATTGACTTTGTGCCGAGTGGTCAAACAAAGAGATGAAAGTTTCCCCGTGTGTCTCGATCTGTTCTGCGTAGGTGGGAAGTTCGAGTGGATAGACAGCTGCCAGATGAATTGTCCCCATCTGACCAACGGCCTAGTGCTGATCGACGCGATAGAGAAGAGAATGATTATGTGAGAACTAACTGGGAAGAGAATGTTGAGTATGCCCATAAAAAGAAAGCTGCCAAATATGAAGAACTTGCCAAAGGGATTCAGAACCAAGGGTGGAAATGTGAGCTCATGCCCTTTGAAGTGGAATGCCGCGGTTTCGGTACTCCGTCGGTGAGGAAATTTCTTTTTAAAGCTGTCGCGAAAGGCGTGAAGATCACCATCAATATGTTCAGTGCAAAGGCGGAAGAAGATAGCAGCTTTGTGTTAAGGACCTGGAGCAACAAGCCATTGCATAACCACCATTGAGAGATACTGAGCTTAATGGGTCGAAATCTCAGTGACGGATGGCGCTCAAATGATGACTCAGGTCCTTTTTGGGCACCGCAATTGCTGTTTCACATTAGCCAAGATTCGTTTTCAAGGGCGGACATCATGATGTAAATTTCATGCATGTAGGTATATATAATTCTTTCTTTTATAGTTAACATCAAACACAATTACGGCCGGTGTAATCACCTCAGGATCTCAGAATCCGACTAGGACTCAGGGAGATCACCGGTGCACCTGAGTATGTAGGTTCTGCCAAGTAGAGCCGCCTTTAGTAACTGAGGTATTTGGTGTTGACCGGGGAAAGTATATGTGAAACTTTACCGTCATGTAGGCTCCTAGGGCTCCCACAGCTACTATTTTTACATGAACCTCCCACAATTTCTGCATTTCAATTTTTAGATCCTGGTACCTTGTAATGTTCTCCTGCTCTTCGCTTCTGATGTTTCTGTTAATCATGAATTCCATCTTCTTTTCTTCATCAGCAACAAAGTCTATGCCGTAACCGATGCGATGTAACCTTTGATATTTTTCCCTAGCAACTTGAACCCAGGGATGCGGAGTCACATTCCGGCTAACATCATCTCGATAAACTTTAAATCGTCGGAAACACTTAAAAGCAGTGTTTCTGAGTCGATCTACACTGGTATATTAGCTTTGTTGCGTTGACGATCACATAAGCAAATTTTGACTTCTTTAAGTAAGAGATACTTGGATATCATCAAAACCATGAACTTATATTTTTCGATCATTATATCACTTAAATATTGCACAGTTTATCGAATAGAATAAATTGACATCTCCACGATTATAGTCCTACACATTGACTTAATGTAGGGGCTCGAGAGGCCGAAAACCATTTTACTGCCGATAATACCCGATTTTACCCTATTGGAGTTCTCAAATGCACTGCAAGCGGTCGGAACTCCAATAGGGTAAAATCGGGTATTATCGGCAGTAAAATAGCTTTCGGCTTCTCGAATTTTATGTGAACTATGATATCCAAAAGATCTCTTCTTGATTGAATTTATTAGTTAATCGATTTATTTCATGATTCTAGGTGAAAAGAAAAGTGCGTAAATTGTAGCGATGTTTGCATAATATCGACACTTTGTCGCGTAATAAAAAGAAGCCCAAAAAGAAGCGTCAAAATTTACCAGGTATAGTAGACTAACGATGTTGCATGAAACCCAAGCTTACATATCTGTTGCCTCTTTGGTTGTCTGAAAAGGCGAAAATTCACTGCTGAAAATAGTCTAGACAGATGAATTCATCATCGTCAAAGACGAAGAAGCATTCTGCACATTTTTCATGCATGCAACGCAAGCATGCTCGGCAACGGAAAGCGATGAAATTTCGCCCTTTCAGACTATGAAACAGACAATAGATGCTCAAATTTTCGTTTCATACAACATGCAGCATTTCTAGTTTGTTGCATTTGGTATTTTCTAACACTTCTTTAGGGGAGTATCGATGTCGCGTTCCACAAAGCTTCTGTTGTGCCTTTCAGAGTTGTTGGTGCAATTTGCTGCACGCATGGATGAGATTCTTAAGTTCTAAAACATCATTTTGGAAAAGTGACTTAACTTTCGATATTACCCGAATTTGCCCTACGAGATTCTGTCTGATTGAGCAAGGAAAACGCAGAAATTGTAGTAGTCCTTGGATTGAGCAAGCACTGAAAGACATTCAAGACAGGTTGTCACTTGGTCTAAAATAGTTGAGAAGCATTTTCCCAAAAGCTCCTTTTGAAGTCTCTGAAAATGTTTTGTTGATATTATGTTAATTAAATACTGATGGAGCGGTTGGTCCCCACTTGATTATCTCGTGCTCTCTAAACATTGACGCACAGATAAAAGTGCTCCAGTACGTATTTGGGCGTTTTATAAAATTTCATTTATTGAGAAATCCAACATCATTTAACCTACTTAACCCATCCTTGCGCTTGATGTATGCAACACAAGGAATGATGCCATAGACAAAGTGAATTGCCATTGGTAATTAACGTATAGAGTAAGCCAGGTGCGCAATTTTCAATGTCTCGTCAATGTCATCATAACGAAAACATTGCATGCACAAGCAAGAAAAACTGCCAGTATTGTGGTTTTTATAAAAATCGCCAGCAGTCGGATTGTGACTTTTTAATAGTAGCCACCCTAGCAGGGTTAGCCAAGAATGGCAGTATTTAATACTAGTAGTGGCTATTATTTGAACAAATGCAGTTTACTCCGAGTAGGCCCTATGGTTGCATAGGGAGATGTCATTGTTGAGAGATTTGAACTAGTCCTGCTAATGAGTCATGAAATTTGATGAAGCGGTAGTTATTCAGGTCTATTTCCATTTTTCTACTGAGGATTCAACTCTACAAGTACATCGTACATTTAATTATTCTAATTACATTTCCTGTAATTTTTATATACAAGCCGTAATTCTATATTCACGTCGAATACTTTTTCTAACAAAGCTACATGTAGTTGCATTGCATTGAATGGTGCATCTAAATATATCAAATTGGAGTGAGAATGTAGGCCTACTATTCAGGATGTAGTGCTTTATTGAATTACGAATATGCACGTATGCCTTTACTCTCCGCTAGCTTAAACGCAAGACAGGCAAGTTTCCGTTCATTACAAACATTTTTTATATCTTAAATGAAATTATTTACTGCAATGTAGACTACACACGTCTATGTGTAAATGTCTTTAGCTTCATATAAGTGTGTCATAAAATTCCAACACGTTCATTTGAGAGTTCTATGCATTGATGTGTTGAAATTTTTCCAGACATGTGATTTAAGCTATCGAACATATTGTCAATAAGCGCGCTTTGATTTCCGTTTATGATGTTATCAATTTCATGCAATTTTCATTCTAGAGCTCTAGGTTCAAGCATGTCGTATTTATATTCGTTTATTATTGTTTATAAAAGATGCAGCAAAGGTAGCTATTACCAGCTAGAGCCCCTGAACGCGGTTCTTATAAAATTAGGGTCATGGACTCCTAGACAGGAGGTTGAGGATGTTGCTTACTTGCTTTTCTGTTGTATGGCTATTCCGAATACAACATTTGCATTACTAGCACTCCTATATACAGGGTGGGCCATATAAAACCGCTGATTATAATTGGTTATTAAATTTTATGTCACTCTACCATCTTCAATGAAATTGTTACTCAAGTTACGTACAAACATGCAATTTACATTTTTCTGACATGTTGCAGTTTTGTATGTATGTACACCGTATGTATGTATCTGCCATTTTAACTGTAGTAGTCAAAAGCATCTCATTTAATAAATTTTGATTACCAAAATCTTTATTTTGAAACAGTGCAAATTTTTCAAGGTTCGAATATCTGTGATGAAAATTATCATTGCTGTGTCAAATTTGTTCAATGTTTGATAATAGTTCTTCCCATAGATATCTACAGTTTTTTAACCTTCCGTTCATAAGAAAACATTATTAGAGAACGTGGAAACCAGACTGCATGCAGAGTCTAGCTTTCTGATTTGAATGGAACAACATCATCGCTATGTTAAATTGATTAAAAATTTCAAATTTGGTGTTTAGCGTAGAAATCAGCAGATTTCAAACTTTTAATCACGAGAAATCCTTCATTTCCATCAAAAGACC